>OZ010702.1:9173871-9496849 GCA_963932265.1 Thymelicus lineola | reverse complement strand
TGAAGCGCCATAGTCCAGCGGCTTGCGTCGATCCTAAGTAATCGGCAAAGTTAAGCAACAGCGGGCGCGGTCGGTAGTTGGATGGGTGACTGTTAGTGGCAAAAAATTCTTGAGCGTTTCCGTGCTTCAGAGGGCAAATAAAGCCGTCAGTCCCGGTTGTTATCATAAGATAACAGTCGTTAAGCTATGTCGGAGGCCCACCTCGGGCGGTTTGAAAACTTCCGACACTCGGGTTGGCCACTACCCTTTCCACCAATCCGCACAGGAGCAGCGTGGTGGAGTACCTAGAGGAGAGACCCGTACTAACGCGAACCTTTCTGACCGAAACAGACGCGTATCATGCACGGTGCATCAAAATTTGTCGACAAAAATCATTAACCTGTAAGTAGCGGGACTAACTCATTAATCTGTAAGTGTGAGAGTAACTCATTAGTGCTGACTAATCAAGTATTATATTATTATATAGTACATAATACAGCCATTTTATGATATTTTTTTTCATAATGTTCATGTTTCATTCAGCGTATGACATAGATTAGCACTTTCATATAAAAAAGAAAAAGATTAAAATATGAAAGTCAAAATAATATGATGCGTGTTTCTGCATGCGAGCTACAATTAAGTATCTCATATATAATCTACATTTTTATGAATATGAAATATTGTTTGAATATGAAACAGTGTGCTACTTTGCTAGATTATGTTAATTAACGTCTTTTCGCGGACTGAAGAAGTACTCAATTATAGTTTCATGATGATAAAAATAATATGCGACAGAAGTAGTGTGCCAGAAAAATTATTTAATCTTGTATTTCTTGGTATTATAGTAATGCATCAGGACTTATTTGATCATTATTCCAAGGTAATTGGGTATTGAAATGAAACTACCTTCCGTCCACGTGAAGATGTAAAGGCCACTAGTGCCAACAGCAACTGTCCATTCAAAATGAATTTGAACTAAAATCTTTTTAACCGACTTCAAAAAAGGAGGAGGTTCTCAATTTGACTGTATTTTTTTTATGTTGGTTACCTCAGAACTTTGGACTGGGTGAACCGATTTGGATGATTCCTTTTTTAATCGAAAGCTGGTGCTTGTCGTGTGGTCCCACATAAATTTGAATGAGATGTGACAGTGGCATTCATTTCAAAAATACAATGTACTTCATTTGAAGTCGGTTCTTTTTTGTTAAAATGTTAGATTATTAATTTTGTAAGTTTCTTAAAAGTATACTTGCCAGGTGTAATCAATCGTCAGGTCGTTTATATAAACTACATGCTACTACATACTAATTTAAAGACCAGAATTACTTTGACAGTAGTTTTAAACTGCCTTACCTACAGTAGTTTTAAGTTTCAAAATACCTTTTAAATCTAGTTTCACAACAACCTCAATACAATGCATCTCCGCTACGATAGTGCATCAAGAAGATATTTCCCAGTAGTTCGGGAAAGTCAGTTGAAGATAGGCGGAAAGATTTTGATATAACGATATTCAATTTACTGTCTCCGAACCAGATTTCCGCCTTGCTGAATTCCTAACAAGCTTACGAGGTCTTAGCTACAGAAAACGTCTTTTGTCCAACAATCGTCGGACAATAGCTCAAAGAGCAGAGATTAAACAAACCCCACATGTTGTCGACCAGGGTTTATTTTGGCTTATCTATGAGCCCTCAGCTTGCGGATCTGTTGGGTGGACGCCAACACTGTCATTGAACTCTGCTGAGGTGAATAGATATTATTATTGAGATATCAAATTGTATTTTAGGTCCGATGCACACCTAAGTAACCTGACAGAAATGTGATTTTTTGCTTCATGCCACTCGAATGGGCTCTACTCCATAAACGCAAAGCAACAACCCGTAATTGTCCCATTGCTGGGCTCAGGGTCTTCTCTCACAATGTGAGGGGTACAGGCCATAGTAGTTTTATAATGATCGGGTTTTATAGATGAAAAAACTCGAGCAAATACTTTACAGGGCCACCGTAAAATATTTAGAAAGTAGTCTTAGAAAGGCGTGAAAAACGCACAATATTTCAACGCAATATAACTCATGAGCGTTGCAGTGTAGGAAGTAAATTACTTTCAACCGATCACTCTGCAATTTAACTTGAAACAATATTATTAGAAATAATTTTGTGTACCCTCTAAAGCACGGATAAGATTATTAGTCCATTATTACCCGACCGACACAAAGTTACTTAGCCTACGTGTATACTAATATTGAACTACGATGTCTTCAATTTTCTTCAACGATTTTATAATGATTGAATTTGAAATTAGCAGCAATATAATTCAGGAGTTACAAAGCATAATTCAACGGTCTATTAAGATAAAGAATGGAGGTCAGACGAAGTTCTTATCTAATGGTACTAATTTTCTTTGATACGTATCTCGAGGCACCTGCACGTGACTCCATTAGCCAATTAATTATCATGACCAAAAGACTTCGCGACTTAATTATGATTTGGTAGGTTTAAACTATATGACTAGAGAATTATGTATATGTTAGGCATGTCTGTACTAGTGATTCGCCCCGGCACTCACTTAGTTATTGAGCCAAAAATAACCAAAATTTTTATATCTCATTACTACGAAACTTTTCCCAAAAATTTCATCAAAATTGGTCCATCCATTTAGGGCCATAGGACACATCGTTTTTATTGAACATAGATGTTTCATTCAAATCGGAAACATTCTTGGCGGTAATCGATTACGCGATTTTCAACTGTTTATACAATTACTTTTATTTATGCAATAAAATATCCCAGAAATGTTTGTTTATTATCATATTACACAAGAATCACGTAATTAAAAGTTCCCGATAGTAATAATACTGTTGTATTTATACGAACTATATTGGGAATGTAAATATTTACAGTTTGTTCAATCAGTCTAGTTGATCTCCATAAATCGATGTATAAATTACATATACGTAATTAACTTGATTTATCGATATCAACTAACCGAATACTTAATTCCTGTAAGCGGCTTATAAAGTTAAGTCGGATTTTCCGAAGCGAAGACTACAATGTAAACTTTAAAACATTTATCTAACCCGTTCATTCTACGCTGAATATCCTCTCTTTATAGTTCTGAGATAGATTTACTCGTATTATTCTACAATATCCGGATGACCGAGCTTTGCTCGGTTTAGTGTTGCTTAACAACGCCATTTACTGAAGTAGCTTCAGTATTGCTACTTGCCAATAGATGTCAGGAAGAGTATATTGTAGAAGTTTATCATTGCCTGAAAACACCGATAAAACGACATTTTCTAAAAATGAATCCTAGCTAGATCGATTTATCGCCCCTGAAACCCCCTATATACTAAATTTCATGAAAATCGTTGGAGCCGATTCCGAGATTCCAATTATATATATAATGTCTTTCTGAGAATAAATTCTTTAAACATTTATATACAAGAATTGCTCGTTTAAAGGTATTAGATTTTGGGCTTGAAGCCCAAACTCTTATAGGTTTGAAAATCATAACCACCATGGATTCCATATCTCGAAATAAGGATACTAAAATGTTATAGGATTACTTTCATGGCGAGCCATCTGTTGTTTCATCTCTCCGTCTATTTGTCCGTCCGTTTACCTGTCCATCGGGTCGTCCATCTTTTTGTCCGTCCCTTGTCTGTCCATCAGTCTATTATGTCCGTCAGTGTGTAAACTCTCTGTAAATAAGAAAAGGCGAAGTTAAAAATAAAATATAAACCTTCACAACTTCAGGAACGAAATCCGTGAATAAGTATTAAATTGTAGTAGAATTCCATAAAAATAACATTGTCATAAGTGTCGACAATAGATTTTTTTTATAAAAAGATGATCTCATATTTTGGTTATAAAATAATATCTTAGCAGCGTTAATCTAACAAAGCACTGTCCATCTCGCGCCGGATATCCGCGTCTTAGAACCTTTACAAAAGAGATTTGAGCTTTTGTACTCACTGCGTTTTTATAAAATGACTTTTTATAAAATTTAAGTCAACTTCCATGTCATTATTTTAATTTTAAGAGTAAACGTCTTTCAATTTACCTTTTGTTTTCTCTCCAAAGGTCAAATATAAAAATCGCAATTTAGTGACTTACTTGTTGCATTAATTGGCTACTATTACCAGTCATATTGAAGAGTTGTTACAAATATATTGTAATCTGTGAACTAAACGCTAGAACTAAAACAAGACGAATTATTTAGTGCGGTAATCCCTATCACCCTTCAAACTAAACCACAGTGGCCTTAAGCAAATTGCCGGAACAGCATCTAATAACCGCTATCATCAATAATAAAGAGACAAATACCATGATTATTTCATCCTTAGCGGACAATATTAAACCCGATAATTCCGCAACAGTAAATATCCATAACCGAAAATAATTTCCTCTCCATAGCATCGTGGACCGACCGCAATTCCTTCCTTTGATCGTTTCACAAGGCCAATAGCTATCCCTCTCCCCCTAAGATGCAAAACTTTTTTCAAATATCCTTCCCTTTCACTCCCTTTGAAATGTAAGTTGACAAATAGATGTAACAATCTTTAGTCCTACTTTTACGGACCAGGCGATCGAGTTAATGGAAATACGAAAAAGTTTTTGCTTTTCTTAGTACCCTTTGATGGCTTATTTCGAATTTGTATTGGTATTTTTTATTTAGATTGAATTCTGAGTTTTTACTGAAGTGAAAACTTCTCAAGGCGCGTAGGGTATTTTTGAGATGGGATGAAACCATACAGTTTGCGAAATATCAAAATCGACACCTACGTACCTGTGGCGCCAATTCTGAGAGAAGTACAGAACTACAGTTACTTAATTTATAGCTCGTATTATCAAGATTGCAATTCACATATACTTTACGAGGCATTTGCAGCCATGCACTAAAATGTAATGAATAAAAACACTTCATTTAAAAGTATTTCCTGCACAATAAAATATTTCCTGACAATTCAAAAATAAACACCTAATTGTTCAAGTTTTCACTCTTGTCGGCATTCCCGGAGTGCACTTTCTTTTTTATGTAAGTATCATAGTTATGAATAAAAGTTAACTTCAACAATTTTTTTATGTAAATAGTAGACAAACGAGCAGATGACCACCGGATGGTAGGGGGTCACCGTCGCCCACAGCCACCAGTAACACCAATGGCATCACTAATGTGTTGCCAACCAAGAAAGAAGACAGAAGAAAGAAGTTTTACGCTCCAACTCAGAGTCACTAACGCTTTCTTAAATTGCTCTTTAATAGAGAATTTTTTGTATGTTAATTCTTTACTAAGGAGCGATTTAAGTAACCATTAGTGTCTCTGAGTTGGGCTTTAAATTATTAAAGTTAAGCAATCGTTAAGTTTTGTTGTTTTTGAGTTATCTCTAATTTTGAAGTCGGTTATGTTTTGTCAAAAATAAATTTTTCCTGATTAGGAGTACTATGAAAATATCACCACCCAATAACATGATCGCTTTGCATAAGTATCATTTATGTTGTTCCAGATCAAGTTTATAATAGTATAAATTATTGAATTAAAACACTAATTACATTAAAAGTTGAATTAATTATATTCACGTTGTAAGTTTGAGTGGTCAGATTGTGAAATAAAAGAGTTGGATGCTGAGATGATTGGTTTAATCAATTGCATTACAATATAAACACGAATTAACACGTGTATCAAAGAGTATAAATCAAATAGTAGAAAATAGTACAAATTACATTGTACAGGGGATACACTACAACGTTTTTCTTGTTGATTTTAAGAAAAGAAACTAAAATAGTTTAGTTTTTAACAAAATAGTTAATAAACATAAAATAACGAATATTGTGCGCCATTCCTGTTTTATTCGACGATGCTTCGTGCAGCAGAGGCCGCAAACATTTCAACTTTTGCAATGAAATTGTTCTGTTCTGAAGTTTTTTACTCGTACTTTTCTCTTTTATATGTATTTCCGTATTCCTGTGAATTTGATTCCGTGTTAACTTCTCGCATAGAAAATTAAAGATTTTCGTTAGTGATTGGCACCGATCTGTCTACTAAAACTCGATATATTTTCCGAGTTCGAGGTTTGGAGTATTATGGGTTTGAGGTAAGGAGGATTGTATGTAATTGTATGGCATGTGACGTATGTTGTACGATTGTACTTTATTTTTGTTGGCTATGTATGTACAATATTTATTTCAATGCATATTTCTGTATGTACGTAGTCGTTAAGATATTGTATACTATAGTCGATCCCATTTACCCTAAGTTATTTCCAATGAATTATTAACAAATCAGTATTTAGCAATACCAACCGTATTAGAGAATACCACAAAATTACGGGGAAAATATTCACCCTGTCAAATTCTAACGAACAGGTGTAACAAAAATAAAACAAAATTTCTCTCAAAACTTTAAAATATGAGGGTATTAAAAATGCTGTTCCCCGAGGGTCGAGCCTGAACAAACATGGCTGTAGGCTGGGGGTCACGGCGTGGAGGTCACAGACATTTGACAAAGCTCCCTCGACTTGTAAGCTTTGTAGAGGGCTTGAGATTCTTCGTTGTAGAAAGAATTTAAAGTAAAAGGTTTGGTTTTTATTTATAGGCGTCGCGTCTATCGTACGGTCGTTTGAAATATGCCTACAGCGAAAAGGTTACTTGCTAACAACATGTTTGAGACGATGCTTGGCATTTGGACCTAGAATTATCTTTGTCTTTTAATCCAATTTATGTTTGTTATCTATCTCTTCGTATTATAGCATTTCTATCTCTCGCTTTTTAAGTATAATAATATTATAGTTGTTTTCACCTTTTATAGTGATTGTGTATTTAAGGATCAAAGGTGTATTGATTAAACCTACATGAAATAAATGGTTTGAGTTTCATACGACTTGACTGATTGAAGTCATATTGTCGAAACGTTATGTTCATGATTAATAGTTAATGTTAAAAAACCATTGTTCCGAATACAACTTTTTGAAACAAGACGTGCATTTTAAAAAGCCTAACGCGTTAACATTCATACTTGACTATGTATGTACCTATCTTCCTTCATACAGAGTGTGGTAGGGAGTCCCTTTTACTTCTGTAAGTGGTCGTGTATATAGATTTATATTATGGCCAAGTAAACATACATTAAGTATGAAAACACAAAGTGAATTATTTACTATCAACTTGGAAGATATTACCCCTACTGCCGTGAGGGAGTTAAATTGACGAGACACACTTTGGCGTGTTTAGTGAGAGTCGTAAACAGACTTGTTTGCATGATTCCATGTGAGGACTAGATAAATTGTGTTTCCAGGTTCTTCTCAAAGAATATTAGAGACACGGAGTAATCCAATTGGATATTTTTGGTCTCACTTGGAAACGAGTGCTAAAGGTATTGTATATTGTAACTCGGTTCTATTAATTCAGCGATTACTATCTTAGACGCCAACAACATGTAATATAAGACGAATTTATGATGAACTATTGAAATCATATTGTTTTAACTCAATCAATCAATCAATCAATAAAATCAATCAAAGAATCCATAAAAACTTTTTTTCATTTTTAACTGACTAAAAAAAGGAGAGGTTTTGAATTCGATTGTATTTTTTTGATAAATGTATGCTTCCAGATTGGTCCCAATTTTTTGCCGTGCGTAATGACGAACCTCCTATAAAGAATATCGACGGCACATCTCTAGTCGCCAAAGCTACGCCAAATCTCTAAAGAGCGAAACAAGTTATTCACCATACCGTCGAACACAGAAACGATAATAAGGCAGGAAATGCCATAAATATGCCAGCATTACTCAGATAGAGAAACTAACAGGGCAATAAAATGTGTAGATAACTGCCTTACGTCACTGAAGATACGCAACCTGAAAGATTTGTTCCTCTAGAGGGCTGGGGAATAATAGGGTTTGGATTTATAAGCATCTGAAATACAGGTGTCTTAGGGATTTTACAAATTCCTTAATTTAGAAGTAAAGTTTCGTCTCATTTATGAAACCTTAAATAGTACCTACTGGAAGGGACTATAATGAACAATCATTATGAAAATTATTAGAAACTAGCGGAAATCCGAAGTGTGCTACAGCGCAAAAAATTTTTGTATGGGTGAAAGTCGAAAATCGACTTCATGAACCGACAGAATGTGCCTATTGCATTGTTTTGATGGTCTCAAATCACCAGTTATTTTAATGACAATTATTTTCTATAATAAGAAAGGACCTTGAAATGAAGAGTACGGCTCGGCAAAAGGGCTAAGACTAGTAAGACAGGCCTTTTGATAAAAAAGCGGGTGTCCACGGAATTCAGAAGGCCGCGTCGATCAGAGTGGGTCAAGTTAGGAGAGCCAGTGGACCTGTAAGGGGCTGATGGATGTGTGAACACTTTCTATTTAGTATTTATTGGAACAAAGTTCCTTATCGCGCGTTGTGCAAGGGGGCTAGACGGAAAATTTCGACACTTTTTGATTTTACGAATGACCGACACTTTTTTTGAAGTGATTCACAGAGTTTTACAGAGATGGCGCTGTACAACTTTTTGAATCACGCTATGTTTTTTTCCTATTTTACTTATGTTAGCGCCAAAGAGTCTCAACAGCGTGATTCAGACAGTTGTAACAAGTTGAAACTAGATGGCGCTGTACAACTTTCTGAATCACGCTGTTGAGACTCTTTGGCGCTAACATAAGTAAAATAGGGAATAACTTCGTTCCATCCGGGTGTCCTTTGACACCTCTCAAGTTTTTTTTGGTAAAAAGTAGTATTTGACCAAAAACAAACTAGTGTACGTTAAACATCGATAGTTTCGATTTTCGATAGTTATCGATAGTTGACCTAAAAACTATCGATGGTATCGATACTATCGATAGTTTTCTTTCAATGGGTAACTTAGATTAAAACACATTATATTATACATATTAATCAAAACATATAATTTCAATATGAACTTAATCAAACATTTCAATCAAAATATTGTATATTTTGTTTTAAAAACAACAACATATTTAGTTTTTTCGTCTTAAGCCTGTTTCGGCGTTCATTTAGGATCTAACCATTATAATTTTCGGTAATTCCCCTGAAACGAAACAATACTATACTCGAATGAATGAACAGTCTCCGAATGTTCTACAGTTCTACGCAATAGTTATCAGTGTTGCCAGAGCCTAGTGCTAGTGGAAAAGATTTTTTCATTTAGTGGTAGGACATGACATTCAACTACTAAGAATATTTCACAAAATTACTCTCGTCAGAGAGAATGTTTGAATTTGAAACTAGCGCACGATTTTTGTTTGCGTAGGGAACACTACAGAACTCACGCAGTGAACAGAAACTATTTCCGGGTCTTCTCCGGAAATATAATAGTTTTGACTACTAATGAAATAATTTTGATTATGAACCTATATAATACAAGTGAGTCGAGTTTGATTTGATTCTAAACGTTTGTTTCTAATGAATGTAGTAAAGACAAAAGGGAGAAACCGAATGAAGCTAGAGCTCCTATCATCAATTATCATGGTTTGTGCTGGCTTATCACGCGAAAGAAAATGCTGCAATAACTACACATTACCAATTAATGTAATACAAAAAATTGGAACTAAAGAAATTTATTCCTCGTAATCTATGATCGTAGATGAATCCGATTTTTCTAAAGACGATCATCTTTAACAAAGTCAATTAGTTAAATTCAAATTAAATTAAATTCAAAATAATTTATTCATGTAAATATCACTGATACGTAAATATCACGTGTAAGAAATTAAGTATGACGTTATCTTTAGGGAACATACCAAAACCACGTGCCTTATTTAGGAGGGGAGGGGGGTCTTCAAAACACCACGATTGGTCACAGAGGGGAGGGGGGCTTTAGGTTTTTGTCACGTAGTCAATATTTTAGCCACCATTGCGCAACAAGTCGTCAAATATAAGCAAAATTATTATTTTTTAACTCTGTTTTTGCAAAAAAGTATTGAAAATCGTATTTATCATTTACCACGTGAAAACTAGGGGGGAGGGGGGGGGTCTTCTCATATACTACGAATGGTCGCGAAGGGGGGGAGGGTGGTAAAAAGTTGGAAAAAATGGGTTACGTGGTTTTGGTATGTTCCCTTATAGGTGAGAAATAGTAATAAAATTAACTATCGATAGCACAAAATAGCGATCGATAGTATCGATAGTCAAAAACTATCGATACTATCGATAGTCTATCGATGTTTAACGTACACTAAAACAAACACAGAATGTAAATTTGTAGTAACAAAAGTTTTAGGTTTTGTTTTTTATACGTGGCAAATCAGTGAAAGAATTGACTCCAGGTAAAAAGTACGAAAATTTTTCCATGTATTTTCCATCCATTTTATTTCTGCAAAAAAAGAACATTATGTTTTTAAAAGTTTTTTTTTCTGAAATGCGTAAAATAAATGTGCTTAATGCTAACTTATCTTTCTTGAACTCAAAATCACCATTAATTTTAAATTATTTTCACCGAATTTGCTGCCAGTAGGTTACATTGCTTCGTATTTAATATCTAGTAGATAATAATGCAAAACTTTTGTCGGTAATATTTAAATCAATATTTATATAACAATACATTTTATTTGTATAAATCATTATAACAGTTTATTGACGAATTATTGGGTGTCTCAATATCACTCTCATTCATCCTGCTGAAGTAGGGCAAATGAGAAACGGATCTGTAAATCTTTCCTTTCAAAGCTTTCGTATTCATATCCATTTCAAACGTTCACATTTTTATTTGATTAGTTAAGAGTGTTTCAACATTATTGACGCGGATGTAGATAATTAAATATCAGAGAATTTGTCTTAAATCACATTGTGTCGAAACACGCGGATATACATAGATATACAACGGGGATGTAGATAATTAAATATTGTGTTACACGTAAATTAATCGTGAACAACAAGGACGTAGGTATTTTTGGCTTCAACCCAGTCATGGCTGACTTCTAGGCACGGGTCTGTCCTCTTGAGGAGGCCTAGAGCATACTCCACTACGCTGCTCCAGTGCGGATTGGTGGAGGGGTTAGTGGCCAACCCGAGTGTCGGAAGTTCTCAAACCGCCCGAGGGGCTCCGACATGGCTTAACGACTGTTATCTTACGATAACAACCGGGACCAACGGCTTTACGTGCTCTCTGAAGCACGGAAACGCTCAAGAATTTTTTGCCACTAGCGGTCACCAATTCAACTACCGACCGCGCCCGCTGTTGCTTAACTTTGTCGATCACTTAGGATTGATTCAGGGTAGGTTTTACTCGGGTATATTTATATTTGAATGGATACTTTATTTATGTTGAATTATCGATCGCATTGATGTATGATCAAAGACTACGATACTACTTGAAAGCAATAACAAAATATTGAAAATGTACCATCTTGAAAAGTAACTAAATAGCTTGTAATCAATAATTTGTTTATTTACATTCATTAATTTTACTCTTGAAGTCCTACAATAGTACGAAAATTTATATTTCTTTTGATTTTAAACTTAATACTTTGTGGACTGTGCACATTTGTTGCATATCATCATAATATATTTAATTAATATTATAAATGTCAAGGATTGTGAAGATGTTTGGATGTTTGTTCCTCAATCACGTCACAACTACTAAACCGATTTGAAATAGACATAGCCTATAATCCTGGATTAATACATAGGCTACTTTTTATCTCGCAAAAGTCCAGGGTTCCCGCGGGATTTGCAAAAAATCGATATCCACGCGCGCGAAGCCATGGACATTACCAGCTAATATCTAATATGGTTCTATAAATCTAAATGAATAAATTAATGATTTATTTTCGAAACCACAAAACCGCGGGCGAAGCTGCGGGCAAAAGCTAGTTGATTATTATTGTATTATTATTTAAATTTTTTGAACATCTTTAATAGTTAATCCAAAAGTAGTCACTCTAGATCTGTAAGTGTAGACTGCACGTATTTGTAAATAAAAAGTTTTTGATAAAAATGTTATACCTAATATTGATTTTATCTAACAAGGATTTACATAATCCTCCATCGATTTATTGATTTCCTAACCCAATGTATACACTGCACTGCTAATTTCCGCATGCCACAATTACGCGTATAGACATTGCGCAATACTAACGCGCATAGAATTAGTTCCAGCATTGGCACTGTGCCATACGCTATTCCGGGCGTCAACCTCCTTACTAACTTGTCATACTGTAGACGTTATAAGATAAGCGGTAAGGGATAACTTTACTGTTTTTTTAATTATAAATGTATATTTTTAATTTATCTGTAAATTGCGAGAAAATGTGAGACATCGTTCAATGTAATGTGAATGTCATAAGCTTCAAAAATGTGTTAATGGAGCACGGTATCTCTACAATAATGGTCTCCTTACGTAGTGGAATCCCTTCTCCAATCCGCACTGGAACAGCGTGGTGGAGTATGCTCTAGGCCTCCTCAAGAGGAGAGACCCGTGCCCAGTAGTGGGCCATTAATGGGTTGAAGCCATTACGTAGTGGAAGGTTATCCTTTGCTAAATCAATTTGACTGTAATTTATGTAGGTATCAGTTTGCAAAAATCTGCTAAATATAGTTAATAAAGCATTTTCGAATTTAACAAATTAATCTAATAAAAACTACAGCAGCCAAAATGTATTTGCATGTACAAAAAATTAAAACCCTTATATAAAACATTGATTGATTTTAAAAAATTATGAGTTTAAACGATCTACTAAATCAGGTTGAAATAATTTAATGGAGTTTCTAGACTGAATGCTTTATTTATTTAAATAGAGTATAATATCGCTGAACATCGCTACTCGTTGCCGGTAAGCCAAGACCCTTCCAGTCGTATCCCACGTAGAAAACAATGCATTTTATTGCGACAAACACAATGCTTGCCTCATATGAAAAGAAATGAAATAAGCTGCCAAGAGGATTCTGATTTAATGTATCTCTCGCATCTATTAAATAACTTACTGAGGGGATAACGCTTTAATAGGTCACATAAAATACGTATAACAAGAAAAATTATTAAAAGGATTGGAAAAACGCATCGCGCGATATTTTGTATGCGTTATTAAAGTCCATAGATCCTTCTATACTATTTAATATCATAAATGGGAATGTTTGTTATGTATATTATTATTTCACGCAACAAGTACTGAACGAATTTTCATGAAATGTATAGTATACTTATACGATATATTATACTTATTATCCCGTAGAACGCGAGCGAAGCCACGGGCAGACTGGTAGTTCATATTTGGAACTGTAAAGGGTGCAATTCTTGTATATATAGGTATATTCTCAGAGCCTCGGAAACGGGTCCAACAATTTTCATGAAATTTAGTATGCAAGGGGTTTCGGGGGCAATAAATCGATCTAGCTAGGATTCATTATTAGAAAATGTCATTTTATTCGTGTTTTCAGGCAATGATAAACTGCTACAATAGACTCTTCCTGGCATCTATTGGCGAGTAGCAACACGAAAGCTGCTTCAGTAGATGGCGTTGTTCAGCAACACTAAATCGAGCAAAGGTCGGTCATTTGAGTGCTTCATCATAATATAGCCAGCCTTGTTCGTCCTCAACCAGTAGTTACCAAAACTCGTGCGAATATGAAAGTGTAGGGTACTCACCAACGCGTTGACGTCTAATAACGATAAATACCAAAAAATCTGCTATTGCATCTATTCCAAAGTTCATCAAAATCATAATCGTGTGAATTTTACTCTTCTGCAGTTAGGAAATTATCGGGGGATTAACTCTCTCTTTATTAATAAACCTTTTAAAATGCTTCTATGTAGCATGTTTTTATCATTTAGTTTTTTGTACTAAACCAAATCGTAAAAGAATTCCACATTCATTGATCTCCATGACAATACAATGTTAAAATTACTTGGTTAAGAGGTCTGTTAATAGAATCATGAGGTGGAAGCTGAAACTTTTCAATTGTTAAAAACTTTTTCAAGTTCAGCCTCGTTCGCTTGGTTTTGACGTGTTCATAGATTATAGTTTTTAACGGACTTCTTTAGGTGAAATGCATGTTTTTGATTTTTGCACCTACTTGTTAGAAATATTATCTTAAAAGTTTATTCAACTATTCATTAAGCAGTAGTTTAACTAATTTCTTACACTAAAATATGTCTTCAAATGACTCAGTCTAAAATTAAACGCTAGTGATTACATTCAACGTCGCCTGTTAATGGTGCTGAGACCTAAATTATGACGTCATTAAATTTATTACGCCTGCAGTACTAAAGTATATCATTTTAATGACACTTTAATGTTTTAGGTCATTCAACTATACATTTTCAGATGTTTTGATAAAGCTCATAATTACAGTTTAAAATCACATTTTTAACGAGAACTCTAGTTCATTTTTGCGAGTTATAGATACGGTTGAATGTCACACCTGTTGACTCACATTTTACTGTGAAAGATAGTTAAATAAAGTGTAATTTTGTTGAACTTTAACTTTTTAGATTTCTAGGTTAGGTTACCTTTATTCTTTACTGCTTGAACTTCTCTAAATTCCTCCCCAATTCTATAAAAAGTATTATTTATCTTAAAGGCACCTTAGATTATTGATCTTCACTTGACTTGAGTGGTGGACCGTGACGTTGACAAAGGGTTAAGAGCAAAACAGACCCGAACCTAGCAATGAGAAAATCTTGCATTATGATTCTAATGATCCATATATAATATTATCTATATTTAATATAAAAATATAATTTCCAAACTGGTTAATACGAGTAAACGGCGAGGTTGTTATCTCAGTAACAAAAACAACGAAATTAAAAAAACTCGAGAAAAAAAAACTCGGCCACACTTCACTATAGCCAAAAATTACCACGTTACCATAGCAACGAAAGCAGCAACTATATTATAAGTCAAACCAAACGCTCAAAATTTCTATTCTCGCAGGAGAAATCTGAGAACCAAACCCGCATAAACACCAAAGTCTTATCCGTCCCTTTTGTGTGTGTTCAAGGATGACATGACGTCACGCGTCCCCATGAGACTTAGAGTGCCAATTTACTATATTGAATGTGTAGTGGAAGCAAGAAATGGGATGATGGAGGGTAATTTGATAAAGTAGTATGGGGCAAGGAATGTCTGCGTACGAATAGACGAATGTTTACTTACGCGATGGAAGGACTGGGTTCGTCCGTGCATGAATTACATGAATATTTGACATATCAAGTTCTGATTATATATGTATGAAATGTATTTTGATGTAAAATGTATTACCACGTGCGCAAAACTCGAATTTGGTAGAACTTGGTCGAGGATCAGGATTCCTTACTTTGACGTCAACAAACTCGCAATGTCTTTTTAAAATGAATATAATTTAAAGATGATCATTTAATGCCAAACCTAATTTCTGTTTACCATTAACTATTTTTTAAACCAATTTAAATATTTTCATAAAAAGAAGTGCTAACCAACTTGCTTGTGCTAAGCATTGTTTACCAAGTACTTTAATTTTAATTATTAAATCGGCCTGCTTAGATGACTATTCTAAGATACATAATGCTTTAAGATGTTTGAAGTGAGGAAGATTGAACTTGTGTTCAATCTTCATGTTAATTTTAATTAACTTAATTCGAGAGCTAAGATCTGAAGTAAGATAACGGCGGATATAGACAACGGTTTATTTCACATAAGATACAGTTATTTTAGTTCTATTTAAAAACAACTTACCTACTTTAAAAACAAAACTTACTATCATGAAAGAAGTTCTAATATTACGTACGCAAACTACTTTTCCTCATATTCAGCATAATGACAAAAGCCATAATACGAACCAGATAAACCCATACAACCAATAAAAGTTAACTTTTACTAGGGACGGTACAAATCGATACAAACAATACAATTTCCATTCCAAAGGATCTTCGATAAGGGATCGGTATTCCCCACACAACCGCGGTATCCAAAGACAAGGTGTAAGGATTATATCGCGATTAATTCCCTCCGAAACACAGCAATGTTGTACCGTAATACATCCCAAGGATCGTACTCGAGGGATATTCGTTGTAATGTTAGGTTCAACTCGGATTTCTTATTGCGGTGTGTGCTCTTTGTGTTCGGGACACCGCGCACCGTGACGTATGCCCTAATACACATAAAAATACGAAAGACAGATCATGTAAGTACTATACTAAAAGTGAAATAAGCTTTGTCGAAAAGTAAAATATGTTAAAATCATGAATCCATTTTTAATAAGACACTTTTATTACGGCATATATGTAATTATGTTGTTGCTCTATGATATTATTATGATGACTTTGGAATGAAAGTCAACAATACTCAAAAATATATTTATGTTTTATAACAAACTCGATTTTTTTTATTTATATCAAAAATTGATTCTCTATTCATTATGCCCACCGCGAAATGCTAGATTCCAAAAATTACGTTGTTACTGTTCGATTATAATGTGGATGTTTTTTACTTCATATTATGTTTCTACTAAGTTAGTGTGCTTTACCCCAAGACTACGTCATCTCCATTAACTGCCATATGAGATTTTATTTTTGCATTATCTTACGTAGTTAAGTTACAAAGTTAAAAAAGTTTAAATGCGCGTGACTCGGTTCTCATGTTCAGAAGAAAAGTTTATTAAAAGTATTACAAAAGTTATTTTGGTCTTGAAAATTTTATTCAGTTACAAAACAAGAACTTTATCTACAGAAGCCATGAAAGTAGTGAATTTAGAAATTTATTCTTTAAGCTTCACAACTCCCTAGCGAGGCTCAATATATGATGTTATTCGTAATACTTTGGTATCGCAATTTTGGGAGTTGTTGTTTATTATACCGAACGTATAAGCAGAATAGGGATGTTGACACTAACTGTAAATTAATATAAATTTAAGTTTAAAGTATTAAGGGAAACATTCAAAAACCTATAATATTATTCTTTTGTCGTAATTCAACAAACTTCAGTAGACAGATAGTATTGAATATAGTTTAGTGACGTCACGTGACGTTTTTGGTGGGAAATTTGATACTGAATTTTATTTATCAGTTTTTGTTTTTAAATGGAAGATTTACATTTTTATATTATTTTTTTCGTGAACATTGAGGTTCTATCTATGAAATAAAATTAAATCCTAAAATTAGTCAACATCCCAATTGCCCACTTGAGGGTAAACGGTCACCGTCGCTTATGATATCGGTAACAATGACGTATTTCTCAAAAAGAAAGCAGGGGACCCAGTGAGACAGAAGTTGGAATGATGAATTTGAATTTCTGTTCTCGGTCTGGATGTGTGCGTTCTTGTTTTTTTTGTGTTGTTCACGGCACCCACGACACAGGGAATCCTAGTGGGGCTATGAAAGTGTAGCGTTACAAAAACCGCGGATTAGATCAGAAATTCACAAATTACCTTTTATCATTAACCTCATAGACAATAGTCATTCAGGAAAACCATATAACAATACAATTAATCCCCTTCGGAACACAACATGATTGTTCCGTAATACGCGTTCCCGATATCGCGCCCTGGGGCCCTTTCCGTTCCTGTTATTGGTTGCTTTGTACCTTTATTCGCATTGTTTACCAATCGTTCGATCATTTACTGCTTCGGAATGTTTCTTGTTATGTTTATATGTTTATGTTTATTCGGTAATTTTATGTTTATCGATATTTTTTGTGTGAGCCTGTATCTAGGTTCGTATTCTTTCAGCCGCGTGTGAGAGTGAAAAAGTATGTCGGATGTTTTTTATTTTAAAATTTGTACTTTTTCCTACAACTAAAAATAGTCAGGCTAATCCGACTAAAATATACGTTAGTGAGTATGTGCAGTATTTACACATAACATTATGTACTTGACAGATAGAAAATCAAAAACTACAGAATATAGGTAGACACTGAATTTGAACAGAATATCCCAAACAGTTACAATATACTTGTTATCCCAAAAACTCGAGCAAAGTCGTGGGATGAACACTAGTGATAAATAAGAGTATCCAACAATGAATACAATAATAAAATAATATGTAAACCTAAATGTTTAGTTAACTTTTAGCATTTCTATTAAAATTCAGTTTGTATATCAGTAATTAATAAAAAAAAATATTATAAATAAAACCCATGTAAGGTAGTTCCAACGGTTTAACCCACGGAATCCTAGAGCATTGGCATAAACTTGAAAACAATAAAAGAAGTCGTTTTGAAGTTTTGATGAGAAAAAGTTTCATAGCTGACGATTATGCAGAAGCTATTTACGGCTGTCGTTTTACTGTTTAGCGATTTAACTTCTAGACGGAGAAAATCCAATAGGATGACCACACCTGTTAGATACCGTGTACTGAGGCAGTAGTCTCGCGACCGATTTTTTGTCAGATAAAATTAATATTTGTTTTTATTTGATTGTTCATACTCCTCCTCCGCGTAATTGTCGTAAAAAGGCGTACCTACAAAGTTTCTACCATGTCATTAATTCCCTGGTAATCCAAACTTCAATACAAGATTTAATAATAAAACACCAAGCATAGGTAAAACGATGAGGGAAAATTTTCTCAGAATCCATTATCTTTACAATGTGGTCCGGTCAAAATATGAACACCCAGTTGGTTACAATGTTTCAAACCAAACAAATCTATTGTATGAACTCTATTCATAAAGGGATTAGGCTAAACTTGGCTTCGGCCCATTAATGGCCCACTACTGAAGACGGGTTTTTCCCGTTGAGGAGGCCTAGAGCATACTCCACCACGCTGCTCCAGTGCGGATTGGTGGAGAGGTTAGAGGCCAAACCGAGTGTATGTCATGGCTGAACGACTGTTATCTTAGGATAACAACCGGGAACGACGGCTTTACGTAGTTACGTGCCCTCCAAAGCACGGAAACGCTCAAGAATTTTTTGCCACTAGCAGTTACCCATCTAACGACAGACCACGCCCGCTGTTGCTTAACTTTGTCGATCATTCATAATCGACACAAGCCGCCGGGCTATGAGCGCTTCTAATAATAAGGTTTAACTTAACTACTGAGTATTCAACGTGTTCGTTTTAAACCTTATCCTATTCAAACTAGAGTTGCAATTTGAAAAGCCGTGAAGTTTTAGGATTTTAAGGGAGTTTGGTTTAATAAAAATGTGAAACGTTTTTGCTGATAATGTTCTAATAGCGTGTAGTGTAAACGGAGCTTAAGTCTTAACAGCTCAATGGTTCGGAAAATATTGCATAAATACCTGATCAAAATAATCAGGTTTGCAGGTGTAATAGTTTTATAGTACGTGCGTTACTTTGAAGTGTGTTCCTGTTACCTAGTTTCTCATTACTGGGTTAAAATCTCGATATGGTAGCCAAAGCGATGTATCAAAATGAAAAAGGCACCAAATTTAAGTTAGACTTCCAGCAATACGATTGAGAAAACTGTATCCAATTTTGTCCAGAAGTATTTACGTGATACGTGAGATTTTTTCTTAAATACCTGCTATAGACTTTTTTTAATACTAATAATACAGATAAAAATTATGACACGTACAAAATATGACACGTACTTTTATGTGCGTAATTTTCTTTTACATTTTATTAATCTTTAGTAATTATAAAAAAAATAAAAAAAAAAAAAATGTAAATTATTACCTCTCGCTCTAATCTTTTCTTTTCTATTTCCTACCCTTAATAGTGTTCTAATTTCATTCCTTACTCTTCCTTTTAGTCTCCATAATTAAGTACTAGCTGCTGACAAATATTTGTCCTTAATTGTGCACCCTACCCTGTTTCCAAAATTTTTCACTTTATTGGCTTAATAGGTTGTCTGGAAGAGATTGCTATTTAAGTAATAAGACCGCCTATTGTACTAGTTCCTGTATAATAAAATGTATTTGGATATAACTTTGGTGTACAATAAAGAGGATTTTGTTGTTGTTGTTGTTGTTATAAAAGTATTTTTCTATTTAAATAAAAAAAGAGTTTTATGCAAAAATCTGAAAATTCTATAAACAACATCATGACAAAATAGGATATTGTGTTTAATACTTTCCAGCTGAATTTTTCTAAGTGGTACACTACTTGTAATCTAGAGGAATACAACTCTAAAAACGACTCAAAAGCAAGTCTAGTAGCAAAATCGCTGTGTAATAAAGCTGAATATTTTAAGAGGAATGAAATTCTTAAAATCTTTAAGAGTTAAGATACAAACGTATTCTAAGACGTACTCGTAGTTTTGAAAGCCCCGGGACTGCTGCAAGAACTCGTGAAGAGAGACTTGTTTATATTCCGTCGTCTTACGATTCAACAAACAAAACAGTTTATAAGACTATCCAATTCTAAGTAGGAAAATAAGTTACTGTTTCTACAATTGTTTTTGTAACAAGATTCCGTAGTCATTATAAAACGTAGGCACCTAGTTTTAGTTGGAGATGAATGATTTGCAAGTTTTCTAGAAGTTTTTATTTGATGGTTGAAGATGCCTTTATATGGAGATAATCGTGATGGGTTGAATAGAGGGAAGTCTCGTATGAGGCATCGTGGTATGAAGAATGAATGGGCGTGTATGGCTTCAATGACCCACTAGAATCATTTTCCCATAACGGAGAGGGCTAAAAGCTATTCTGACTGGTTGTTTCAATGTGGTATGGTGTTATGGCATTGGTATGTAGTATGGTGCGAGTTAGTGGCCTAAGAATTGGAAGTTTTCTTGTGTCAATTTCCATGGCTTAATGTTACCGGAACTTGTAGAATGTAGATATTATATTTCACCTTTCCCAAATTCGGTTCTGTTTGTGATTCAAATATTTAACTGATATGATGATATGCTTGGCTATACCTACTATCTTTGCTTATGCCGTACCGTAAGTGTTTGTGATGTGTCATTTCTACAAAGGGTTTTTTACTGTCGGATTATGAGAGTATAATGGTAGGAACACACGCTGTACCTGACCTGCAAAATGAATAAGATACCGAGTTTTACAAAAATAAACAGTGATACAAATACTACAATTTTATTATGCCTAAAGCTATCTCATGAAACCTTTATACATTAATGCAATGGCTTCAACCTCATGGCCTAGCGCGTTAATGTCCGTACTATAATGACGGTGATAATAAAATCTTTAACCATAATAAATGTCTTAAGATTAAGTGCTGTATCCATTATGGAGAAATTATTTCCTGGCCTAGTTTATTTCCGCGCCTTCCAGTCGGTGTTTATAATAACCGTACCACAATTATAATACACACATGATATGTGTACTGAAGGCAAAGTTAAAATACTTTTTTTAATAGAAGACAAATAAGTAAGATATTAAGGTAATGGTAAGGGAACACCAATTATTTAAGTCGAAGTACACCAGCTTATTTCGACCCCTAGTGGCAATATTTCTTGAGCCCTTCCAGACTTCTAAAGGTATGTAAAGCCGTCGGTCTTAGTGGTTATCATTACGTAACAGTTGTTAAGCCACGTCGCAGGCCTTAGGGCTGTATAAAAATTTCCGACAAAAGTTAGCCAGTAAACCCAATCCGCATTGGAGCAGCATGGTAGATGCTCTAGGCCTTCTTAATTATCATGAAAGTCGTGTCCACTGTAAATCCAATAAAAGGTTGAAGCCAAACCTTATTTCGATTTAAATCATTATGGTTCTTAAATAAATACTTTTTGAATAATATGAATACGGCTCCATCTTAAGCATAATATCCTGCCGTCAGTCCTGTCAAGATCTCATATTACCACAGCACCTTGACTGTGACTTTTGCTTATCACATGCTTCTCACAAAACTGAATTGTCATCAGAACTAAAACAATAAGTAACATCTCAACTCTTTAGGATAAGAGATAGCAGGTCTAATTAAGATTGCATAATTTGTCCCACACAAACGGGGTCAGCTAAATAAGACCGTTTAAAAACTATACCAACATTTCGTGCCCTCCCCTCTCTCTCTCGTATTTTCTCATTCTTGCTACTGAGATAATTTTAATCGCCAAGAAAACGATATCTGCTAATATAAGAACGACATAGACCCAAATTTTATATCTGAACCAACACGTTTATGAGGGCGGGTTATTGTTCGGCATTATCATTATTTCTTGTTTACGCTCTCAGAGATCCTCATTTGGGGCTAATGCGTACGTTCCACTCTAATGAAACGCGTAAATCTTGGAGCACTATGCCAGAGACTGCGAGGTGACATTCCAAGTAACACGTTAAAATATTACGGTGTGAACTGTGAACTGTAGCTCGTAGCTCTTGAGGCTAAAGCTATCAACCGATCCCGTAGCGATAAGGAGTTAATGTAGTGTTTGGTAAGGGTAAAGTCATAAACAAAATTTTAATCAAAGAACGGCGTTGTTTTTGCCTACTCGAAGTTCCTAATTGGCTCCGGTGTAAACGCATTACAACTAGCGCTCTTCTCTCGGCTTTGTTTGCGTTTTCCGGGATAGTAAAAACCATTCATATCTTATTACAGAACAAGGTCTACCTGTGGTTTTTATAAAAATCCGTTTAGTCATTTTTACGTGAAATATAATAATAATAAACATTGTCACAAACGTTCATATTTTTAACATTAGTAGGATTTAGAACTGGAGCGTTCTGCACACCTATGATAATTCTATTAAGTCTTCAAAACAAATTTTTCGTTAGTGTTATTGTGTGTATTTTTCTTGGCCATCAAATAATCTGAATTTAGTTATCGATTTGAGTCATTTATTACTAAAAGTTGCTCTTATTTTAAATTACTTGGAACACACAATAAAGCAATTTTAAGCTTTGGCAAAGGTTCCAAAAATTATGATCAATTATTATAGCCTATCTAGAAGACAGCGAAGAGGCTATAACAACAGCGAAACTAGATTGCCATTTCCAGATAAATAAAACAATGACTAGTATACATTTACCGAAGCTTGAGCAATTTTTATATGTATAGCCGACAAGTGACCAGATAATCAACTTCAGCACTAAAGGCATTAAAGATACGGTGTCGATAACGAAAAAGGAGAGCGTAAAGCTGGCTATACATGATCAAGTATACTTGTCAAAGCAGCGGACTTGATGCGACATCCAGTAAACTTGACGGTGTATGATTAATATCTAGCCATATTATAGTTATCTCATGCAAACTGGATGTCACATCAAGATAAACTGCAATCTTGACAAGTACACTTCTCGACAGAAGAAGGACATTATTAATATATTTCCGTGAAGCTAGCCTGGCAAGTTTCTTGGAAATATAAATAATACCAGTAAGAATATTAATTACGTAATAATTGATAGATTGATAGCATAATCCTTATGTGAAATCTTAACACAAACTGGACCGATTTCTGTCGCCTTTATGCTAGCATGGAATTGGGATCAATATTCAAGCCCAACATTTCTTGACAAGCGAACAGCATTTTATTCGACTTTCATAATTTGATACTACAGTTTTGAATTAAGCTAGTAATTAAGTAAATAATTTAGCGGGCCACTGAAATTCAAGTTAATTCGCCATATGAGGGGTTATGGGGTTATGGTTGTGGGGGGTGAGGGATTATGAGGGGTTATTCGTATGGAGGTCTTTAGGCTTTTCTTCTCCTCCACGACAAAGCACCTTTCCGAAAAGCCAAAAAATTACGTGCATAAGTGTACCTGCAGTGATACCTATATGAATAAAATATTTTGACTTTTGATATGAGACAAAGTATATGAGAAGTAGTTAAAGCGGAAAGTGGATTCCTCCCATCGTGTTTCGTGGCCCTCCAGTAACGTTTTCAATGCGGCGCGGCTATCGCCCGCCGGAACCAGCCGGACAAGACAAATATCCCATCCTGAACCATTAATCCTTCTAATCTTGACAGAAAACCTCCGGGGAGGTACATGCCCACTAAGAGGTATTGCGGAGGCATTTATCAAAACAATGGCCAACGGTTTCAATTGTACCTAATAATTCGTTTATTATCTCTTTCCAAATATATTTTTGATTCGGGATCTGAAGGAAGATGTTGATAATAAAATTGGTTCTTTATTTGTTTTTATTCCTAAAATTTTGTCGTCTGAATCATGAATTCTTTTTTGAAAATGATTCCTTGGTATGGAATATTTAGAATGTAAAAGCACAGTTCAGTCTGTAGTATACTTTATTATTGTCTAGTTCACTGTTTTCTAGATTGATAATGTTTCGCTGTTCGCCTGTCTCTCTATTTTTATCCTCCCTATTTTCGTTTCTAAGTAAACGACTCAATTTCTTTTTACTATTAAGTTTGCTACATTGATTTTAATATTCCTTTAATTTTATTTTATATTTCTTAAGTTTCTGTTGTTTGCAAGTAAGTAGGTATATGAATAAATCAAAAAACTTATTTAATTGTATACCTACTTATAGTTATGCGTATGGCAAGATCATATTCAAGAGTTCTCATTTTTTAACTTCTTAATCCAAGATCCATATTAAGTTTTACTACTTACGAGCCATGTCGGAGGCCCTCGGGCGGTTTGAAAACTTCCGACACTCGGGTTAGCTACTAACCCCTCCTCCAGAGTATGCTCTAGGCCTCCTTAAGAGGAGAGACCCGTGCCCAGTAGTGGGCCATTAATGTGTTGAAGCCAGCCACAGCCACTTACGACCTACGATAAACGATAGCAATACATACGTCAAATAAAATTAGTTTAATTTCTATTTTACGTGCGAATATAATAACACATATGAAACTATGAGCAGTCAGAAAAATCATGGTTTTTGGAACGATTTGTGATTAGAAAATCTCCATCGACATAACCGAAACTAAAGCAAAAGGCAGTACTGGTTTTAGCACTCCCAGCGCCCTGGGTGAGATTTCTACGGCGCCCCTATCTGCCATTGAAACCCATAGAAAAATTATAAATATGTAAATCCATCCAAATTTACAGCTTTCCAGCACTAAAGATGTCGATGCTATGCTGCGAACAGACGGACGGACGGACATGATTGCGGCACCCCTTCAAACCTGGCGCCCTGGGCGGTCGCCCAAACGCGCCCTACCCTAACGCCGCTACTACCAAAAGAAAGTCACTTCCTTCTTAACATTTAAACACCCTCGGCATATTTTACATGGTACATGGCACTCTCAACTTTTTTGTATTAACACTGAAACTTTAACTTTGTACGAATTTTCCCTGTTGCGAATTAACCTTTATGAGGAATTCTCGCATCGAGGAAATTCCCTCGCGCGGTAAAAGATATCCAGAAGTTATTTACAAAGCTTTAACAATATTTTCAAAATTCTCTTCACGTATCCAGCGAGGATTTTCTTACGTTTGGAGAAACTAGTATATTTGTTGAAGTTGGTACTCAAGATCAATATCCCAATTTCCGACAAAATCCATCTAGTGGTTTCCTTTGATGCTTCCTCAAACAGACGCCCTGTATCAATAACATAAAATCTTTATTTGCTTTGAATAAATTGGTACGTCGTTATATTAAAAACATTATGTTTTTCCATATTCAATAAAAATGCCAATATTTTCATTTGAATAATTGAGATAATTTTTTGTCATGCTAGCAATATCTGCTGGCTCTGTCTTGCTATCTTTTGTATCTTCTGCTCAAATCTTTCTTACAGTATTCGATACTTGACCTTATTCTTTTTAGATTGCATTTATCTTTTTATTAAGTTAGTACTAGTCTACTTTGCAACAATCCGCGGTTAACATGTATGATGGTATATACTTTAAGACATGTCCGGCACCTCCCTCCCTTCCTACAACGGAAACATGCACTAAAATAATTGAAAGTATATAACAACATACATATCAGCATCAACACGTGTTTCGCCCCGAAACGGAGCATCATCAGGGTGAGATGACTGTAGGTACTAAGATTAGTTGCAAAGTGAACAACGTTAACTAAGCGCGACGTATTTATATCCAACTCGCCAACTGGTTATCTAATGATGTTGTTGATAATTAGTGATTCAAAGTTTATTATAAATAAGTTTCTTTCTAATTATTTAATTAGAAATAAGTCACTCGTAGAACCCAACTCGGATGGGCTGCGTTCGGAAAATTGCGTCATATCTAGTCGTCCAAAACACTACCTCAGTACCTGAAGTCGAAGGCGTTTGAGCAGTGTGTGTTGCCAGTGATGACATACGGTTCCGAGACGGGGTGCTTTACCATTGGCCTAATCCACAAGCTCAAAGTCACACAGCGAGTTATGGAGAGAGCTATGCTCGGTATTTCTCTACCGAAATGACGAAATCCGTAGAAGAACTAGGATAGCCGACATAGCCAAAAGAATAAGCCGGCTGAAGTGGCAATGGTCTGGCCACAAAGTTCGAAAGACCGATAACCGTTCGGGGTGAAAGGTCCTCGAATGGCACCCACGTCAAGGTAAACGGAGTATAACACGCCTCTCGACCAGGTGGACTGACGACCTGGAGAAGACAGCGGGCATCGACTGGATTCAGAAGGCTCAGGACCGGTCAGAGTGGCGCAAGTTAGGGAAGGCCTATGTCCAGCAGTGGACCTCCAAGGGCTGGTTGGATTATTAAAACGTATTATGAAAACTTATTTTGCTAGCAATTACAAGTTAAGCTGAAAGGTCATTTATAGGTACTTCTAGTATTGTAGATTTATTTTTCTTGAATTCCTTATTTCGAAGTCATGAGTATTTATCGGATAAAACTACAAAAGCATGGCTCCATCCACTTCTTCAGTCCTCAGTTCTTCTTAGTTCTTAAAACTTTAAGAAGGCTGTCTTCACAATGACTTGAACCCGAAGAACGGAGTAAATTAAAGGATTCAATTCAAGAACAAGGACGATATTACTTATTAGAGTAAAATAATAAGCAAAAAATTGATTTTATAGACCGATTAAATTAATTGGTTATTCCCGATACTGAACTGGCAGGTCACAATATGAATAGGCTAACAGCTGCCATGTTCGTTCCGGTCACAGACTCATCAAGTGTAATGGAAAGCTAATGTAGTTAGAAGCTCGTTAATTAAGCTAATATTTTCTCTGCTGTTAAAATGATTATAGTTGGAAATATTTTAAAATATTGGCAAATATTTAGTTTTATTTTATAGGGTGAGATCTATAGACTATACTTAGATTTTGCTCAGTACATTAGAATGTTGTTTGAGCTGCTGTTGTCATCATGTAGCTTATAATAACCGATTAGCTTAATAATGATCGTGTAACTTCTGTACGATTTGACTGTCTGTGGTAATTTTCGCAGAATATTATTTTGTTTTTACAGAGCGAAAGTTCTTTACTGTGGTCGAATTAGATTTGACCCTAAAGGATTCCTTTTCCACTATGATGAGATGTTATCGATCCACTGACTTGCAATATCTGACATCAGGTGCCTTACCATGAACTCTAATAAAACGTGTCATGTTCAGGACAGTTCAGCTTGTAGCTAAAACCTGACAGGAGTGTATTTCGTTCCATGAACGTTCATCTGATGGCCTGCAATGCCTCTACTTCTGTCCGGCATCTTAGTCTATGACCTGCGCGGTACAACGTAGTGTTTAAGTACTCTGTGCACGGTACAAAATTTGTTTTACTTAAGTTCGGAAATAGAGCGTTTTATCGGTTTACCGGTTTTCAAATCAATGCGTAATATTGATGTTTTTAAAAATTTAAAATAACAATCTCAATCGAAGATTTGGAGATTTGTTATAGAAACTTAACGGTCGTTATTTATTGAGCTTAAAAACCGTTCTTTCTCTAAGATTACCAAAAAAATTATCGCTATGTGATTGCCTTCATTTTTGAACGTAATCTTACAACACTTGACACTTGACACAGTGACATGTCCAAATGTCTAATAAAATGTGTGATTTAGGAGCGATAATTTAAAATTGTTAAGTGCAATTTTGAATTTTTAAACGTATTTTCAAAGAAATGAAAGATATTTATTTTGTGATGGTGGTGCATTTTCATTTTCATGAATGCCTGTAGGTCATGTACAAGTCGAGGCGGATATTTACCTACTGTGATAATATGTAATTTATGTTGAATTGGGTTGGAGATGGGAACTTCAGTAAGAAAGTTGTTGAAGCCGTGTCAGTGTACGGCTACTTCAGAAGTAAATGCGTTCAATGACGAGCACCCAGCGATCAAAGGGGTCCACTGGAGACATGAGGGCGGAGGCGCTCGAGGACGAGCGCACGTCAGGATAGCCGTACCGGCGAGCGACCTCTTTGGTTCTACAACGATCGATTGATACAGATGCTGATGATGTCATACGAGAAGAGTTATGAAGAAAAACTAAATATTTAGAATATGGAATATGTCACTTTATTTAGAACATTATACCTAATACGTAGGATATTCTATTTCTATCATTGATCACGGAGTAGTAGAGATTGTTATCGATGTGAACGTTAGGATAACTGAAAATATACTTATCTTGGTGCAAAGCAAACGGAATATTATTGAATAACCATTATCATATAATACCTTTCTTCCACATATATAAAAATATATGGTATATGTTTATAAAAATATACTATAGTAATAAAAATAATAATTAGACCTTTTTATTTCTTAAATAGAAAATTCAATTTACAATTTCATAACGACTAAAAAGCATGCAATGCAATCTATATTCTATACAAATAATAAAACTGAAGAATCTATCTGTGATTTCGAAATAAATGATTTAAATAAATAAAAAGTCTTCAACTTAAAGTTTTTAGGGTTCGTTAATCCTTTCCTTTATCTTAATTCTTGACTAAATTTAATTCATTGATTCAATAATCATTATTAGTTATATATTTCTTTGTTTATATTCCTTTTTTATATTATACTCTCTTTGTAGAGTAAAGGCTCCTGCATTTTTCTCCACATAATTCAGTCACTCGCTTTATCAATCCATTCTTTTCCCGCTGCTTACAAAATTTCATCTCTCCGCCGCGGCCGCCCGGCCGTTCTGCCTCTGGTTCTCTTGCCTATAGCTGCCTTCCATGATGTAATATTTTTGAATGTGGTCTATAGTTGAATACGTACTTATAAATCCTGCTTGCTCTATTGGACGATGCTCTTCGGTGTATTTAGCAAGGCGTTTCTCGAGACAACAACAACAAACAACAGCTGGAAACAGCTTGTAGAGATTAGATTGTAGGCAAGGCAGATTGGTCGATAGCTAATATTTACCAAATACCTAATGTTCTTCAATATCATAAATTTATATTCAAACTGTTTTATACCACAATAACTTACGGTATAAAGAAATTATAAACGAAACAGCCAAAACAGGACAATTAAAGTTACTTTCGGTAGGCTGTAATATTTTGACGTTGACTTATGCCGCTTTCCGACATCAATACGTCAACAATCGCTTCATGGTACACACATAGCAGGGCAGAAGGAGATTATCGAAGTCACGTGACCGCTGTCCTGTTACGGTCACGTGATCACTAGCTGACCTGTCCTTAAGCTAGGTCATGGTAGGATATAGCAGGACAGCTCAATTATTGGCTAATATTGGCCTGTTTTAAGATGTCATGGTAAGCCCCCAGGTGCCTTACCATGAACTCTAATAAAACGTGTCATGTTCAGGACAGGTCAGCTTGTAGCTAAAATCTGACAGGAGTGTATTTCGTACCATGAACGTTCACCTGATGGCCTGCAGTGTCTCTACTTCTGTCCGGCATCTTAGTCTATGACCTGCGCGGTACAACGTAGTGTTTAAGTACTCTGTGCACGGTACAAAATTTGTTTTATTTAGTTCGGAAATAGAGCGTTTTATCGGTTTACCGTTTTTCAAATCAATGCGTTATATTGATGTTTTTAAAAATTTAAAATAACAATCTCAATCGAAGATTTTGAGATTTGTTATAGAAACTTAACGGTCGTTATTTATTAAACTTAAAAACCGTTCGTTCTCTAAGATTACCAAAAAAATTATCGCTATGTGATTGCCTTCATTTTTGAACGTAATCTTACAACACTTGACACTTGACACAGTGACATGTCCAAATGTCTAATAAAATGTGTGATTTAGGAGCGATAATTTAAAATTGTTAAGTGTAATTTTGAATTTTCAAACGTATTTTCATAGAAATGAAAGATATTTATTTTGTGATGGTGGTGCATTTTCATTTTCATGAATGCCTGTAGGTCATGTACCTACAAGTCGAGGCGGATATTTACCTACTGTGATAATATGTAATTTATGTTGAATTGGGTTTGAGATGGGAACTTGAGTAAGAAAGTTGTTGAAGCCGTGTCAGTGTACGGCTACATCAGAAGTAAATGCGTTCGATGACGAGCACCCAGTGATCAAAGGGGTCCACTGGAGACATGAGGGCGGAGGCGCTCGAGGACGAGCGCACGCCAGGATAGCCGTGCCGGCGAGCGACCTCTTTGGTTCTACAACGATCGATTGATACAGATGCTGATGATGTCATACGAGAAGAGTTATGAAGAAAAACTAAATATTTAGAATATGGAATATGAATTCCTAATTCTATCATTGATCACGGAGTAGTAGAGATTGTTATCGATGTGAACGTTAGGATAACTGAAAATATACTTATCTTGGTGCAAAGCAAACTGAATATTATTGAATAACCATTATCATATAATACCTTTTCTTACACATATATAAAAATATATGGTATATGTTTATAAAAATATACTATAGTAATAAAAATAATAATTAGACCTTTTTATTTCTTAAATAGAAAATTCAATTTACAATTTCATAACGACTAAAAAGCTTGCAATGCAATCTATATTCTATACAAATAATAAAACTGAACAATCTATCTGTGATTTCGAAATAAATGATGTAAATAAATAAAAACTCTTCAACTTAAAGTTTTTAGGGTTCGTTAATCCTTTCCTTTATCTTAATTTTTGACTAAATTCAATTCAATAATCATTATTAGTTATATATTTCTTTGTTTATATTCCTTTTTTTATATTATACTCTCTTTATAGAGTAAAGGCTCCTCCATTTTTCTCCACATAATTCTGTCACTCGCTTTATCAATCCATTCTTTTCCCGCTGCTTACAAAATTTCATCGAGCCATCTCTCCGCCGCGGCCGCCCGGCCGTTCTGCCTCTGGTTCTCTTACCTATAGCTGCCTTCCATGATGTGATCTTTTTGAATGTGGTCTATAGTTGAATACGTACTTATAAATCCTGCTTGCTCTATTGGACGATGCTCTTCGGTGTATTTAGCAAGGCGTTTCTCGAGACAACAACAACAAACAACAGCTGGAAACAGCTTGTAGAGATTAGATTGTAGGCAAGGCAGATTGGTCGATAGCTAATATTTACCAAATACCTAATGTTCTTCAATATCATAAATTTATATTCAAACTGTTTAACTTACGGTATAAAGAAATTATAAACGAAACAGCCAAAACAGGACAATTAAAGTTACTTTCGGTAGGCTGTAATATTTTGACGTTGACATAGGCCGCTTTCCGACATCAATACGTCAACAATCGCTTCATGGTACACAAATAGCAGGGCAGAAGAAGATTATCGAAGTCACGTGACCGCTGTCCTGTTACGGTCACGTGATCACTGGCTGACCTGTGCTTTAGCTAGGTCATGGTAGGATATAGCAGGACAGCTCAATTATTGGCTAATATTGGCCTGTTTTAAGATGTCATGGTAAGCCCCCAGTAGATTGATCAAATATTTGTGAGCTGTTTAATACTGACTGTAAGTTGGTAAACTTACTGTCAACTGTCAGCTCGAAATATTGTACAAGAATTTAAGTATTATTTAATTAAAAATAAATAAATATTTGTCAAGTGTTTTTACAGCTATTAAAATTAACAATACTTGACGAATACAATGAACACTTTGACGTAAGTAAAACCGTCCAAACGGCGTGTATTCGCTATATTCACCAGACAAGTTTCAGTCCTTTCATTGCAGTGACAAGAGCTTATTTTGTACACAAAGTACTTAAACACTGTTTCGTAGTAGTAGACTTAAGTTGTTCCTTTTACTCTATTATGGGATTATGGGATTATTATTGTCATGTATGTGACGGAATAAATAGAACTACATCGAGTATACATAACTCAATACTGATTTTTAATCGTAGTTCAAGTTTACTCGCTATTCCTTTTTTCGTCGCATAGGTTCAAGCGACTAACGCTACCGTCACAACTTTGGTATTTAAGTAAGCCTAGGCGATGCCGATGGTAGAACATTATAATAATTATATCCTTTGCTGTTATTATAAAAATTCTACTTTTTTAGTTGTGTGCATTATTTACGAACTAAACCTATATATTTATCTTTATCAAATGATACGGTTTTTGATATTATAAAAATACGAGTAATGTTCCAAAATTGTAAAAAGTTACGAAACTTTAATTAATAAAGCCTTCACAATGGCCAACAATAACCCCCACCCCCCCCCGTCCCTAATTGCCAAAATAATCGATGGAAGTGCCTGATAAATCTTGACCTCTTGCAGCAATTAATCTCTCAGTTGAACCGTCTCGCTAAGATTAGATAGAATTTATCAAACCGAATCTGACGGAAGCCTGTACCAGTTTAATAATTAAATGTGAGATTTATTTCATTATACGCTAACCATCGCTTTCTGTTGTTCCAGGCAGTCGGCCGATGTAGACACAAAGCCGCAATGAGATGAGTATGCGCGTGTCTTGGGCCAGGTGGTATTGGATAGTAATATTCACGACGTGCACGGCGAGGACTGCCAGTGACTGGCTTGACTGCGCCCACATCGCCACCTGCCGATGCAAGTGGTCCTCGGGGAAGAAAACTGCCACGTGTGCCTCCAGCGACCTCCGCCGCCCACCGGCTCTCTCATCTGACATCCAAGTCCTCGATCTTCACGACAACCCGCTAAGAAACTTGCCCCAAGAAGTGTTCTCCAACATCGGACTCCTCAACTTGCAACGGTTGAATCTTAGGGCGACCAAATTGAGATCGATACATCCAGATGCGTTTCTTGAATTAAGAATATTGATCGAAGTGGATCTAGCAGACAACGATTTAGCGATTTTGCCCAGAGATATTTTCAGGGGCAACGAGAGATTACGATTAGTAGTACTTAGTAACAATCCACTAACGACTTTAGTCGCTGACCAGTTCCCGCCACTTCCACATCTGCGGATGCTCCTTTTGGACGGCTGCAGATTGAAGAAGATACATACAAACGCTTTAAGAAATTTGAAATCTTTGGAGACTATAGACTTACGTAGAAACCAGCTTACATTCCTTCGTTTGATAACTTTTTCTTTACCAGCGTTGAAAGCGATGTCATTATCTGGCAATCCATGGCGATGTGACTGCCGTCTCCGTGAGTTCAAGGATTGGTTTTTGGAGAGCAAGTTAGGTACGGAAGATTTACTCTGCGTCGAGCCGTCGACGCATTCTGGGAACAAATGGCGTAATGTGCCCAGTGAAAGTATGGCATGTGCACCAGAGATAAAGTCAAGTACATTGGTTGTGAGAGCAGAAGTAGGATTACCGGCGTCATTTGGATGCTGGGTGCATGGAATGCCAAAGCCTCAAGTAACATGGTTATACGAAGGTGTCGAAATCCACAACAGTACTGTTGATTGTGAAATAGAAGAAACAGATACTACGGTTGAGAATGATGACTCAGAAGAAAGAGTACCTGGTAGTGTAAGATGGGTAAACATTACCCTGTTAAATGTAACTTCAAGTGCAGCTGGCGAATGGACGTGTATAGCCAAAAGCACTGCAGGAGAAGCCAGAGCTGTAATAAGTTTAGTGTTACCAAGATCCCAGACTGCAACGGCTCGAACAGCTCCGGGAATACCCCAATTGTTAGGAGTCGTGTTCGGAGCATTAGGTGCACTAGCTACATTAGGATTTTTAGCAGCCGTTGCTTGCTGGCATCTGCGAAGAAGAACAGTACCACCAAGTCGAAGTTTTACTGATCAGGAAAAGCGACTAATAGATGCCTCCGTCGTCGTCAGTTGTGACCGATCGATAGCCGATATGGCTTCATCGTGTGATTTTGAACTGACGGAACGATCGATGTCCATTGATGATCAAGCACGTGGATGTGGCTTCGATCCAGTTCATATAACGATTGAAGGTACTCCAGGAGCATTTCCTCCACCGCCTGCTGAATTCGCAGTACCAGTTCCTTACGGCAACATTTTCATATCGGTTCAAGTATCGGGTAGAGGAGAACCTGCTAAATATCCTGATTTACTGAGCGGTGGAGCAACGTTGCCTAGACGAAGTCGAACGTGCTGTAACGCTCCTGCGTATGACAATATGGGTCCACGAGTGACAGCCACAGGGAGCTCAACTTGGTCTCTACCTGGAGCAAACTCAGAAAATGCTGAACCGTCAGAAACTCCCGTGCTAACCCTACCGCCCCCGCCACCGGAATTCGTATCCCTTTAGCAGAGGCCGTTGGTACTGGACGCTTCGAATCTGAGGTGATTTGGTACCATTAAACTTTGCAGTCAATTAGACTATTTCCCAATTATTGTATTTATGATAATTTCAACGTGATTACAGTTTTGAATTGTAAATAGTGAGTGCATTGTGCGAGTGATGTGTGACATCCTGTGAGATTTAAATACGTAAGGTTGTTATCAATATTGAAGATTGTACGATATTAATATAAGGTCAACTTGTTATTCGTATGTTGGGATGTTGACGTGAGATCGTGTTTAGTCTCGTCCTGTTTATTTCCTAAAAGTTATTTTATGTCTACGCATAAGTCTTCCCAACTTTTGTAAATATCGTTTATTCCTATACAAACTTCCCAAACATAAGACTGACCCTTTTGTCTTATTTTCTCTCTCTTTGTAATCGAACTTGAATGTATAAAGCTCTTCACTTAGAAAAAGCCAACGATAGCTTCTAATCTAAAATTTGATTTAAAAGCAAATAATGTAAAAGAAAATAAACCAGTTACATTACGAAATATTTCATAGTTTTATTTTTCTCTTAAATAATTATCTTTTTATCTTTCTGTAAGCTAATAAAGCTACAGAAAGATAATAATCTATGGAAATATTTAAAACGAACTTATTTTCTTTCTTGCTTGGCAATGCAATGTAATGCCCATGACTTGATGACCATTGACCATGGGCGACCATCCCTACCATCAAGTTGATCGTCTGCCCGTTTTTGTTTGTTGGATTGTTACACAAAAACTAATTATTCCACGTGCCCTTAAAATCTCAAAACTATACTGTGACTAGTATCACAAATGATACTCTTAAGCTCCGGAAATATGAGTGCTTCGAATGATGCATACAAAAAATGACTGCGATTACTACAAATAATACTTAGTAATTTAAAGTTAAATAAAAAACATTTAATAAGGTAAGCTAAACTAAACACAATACAGACGGTATTTATAACGGTAGACGGTATGTAAACCTTCAACAGTTTGACTTACACTAAACATAGATAAGAACACCCTCGATCAAGTCACCTTTCATACAAAAAAACCAGATAAAAATCGGTTCATCTGTTTGGGAGCTACGATGCCACAGGGCACAGATAGACATACAGATACACAGATTTAAAAACCCCTCTTTTTCGTCTGTGCTTAAAAACTTTCAAACTGTGCAAATCCGATCAAGACTTTTGAAACTATTTACTAGAATAATGCCTTGTAATATTTAAATTAACATAGTTTTGAAATTAAATTTTGCCTTTTACAAGATAGGATACGGTTCTCAGAAACTTCTGCCGTTAGTTCTAGGACTTGAACTCAAAACTTCCAACTTACATAGTATAATGATAGAACCGTTAAACTAAGCAAAGATTCCATGAATCCTGCCGGTAGGACGAGGCCATGTAAACTTACGAGAACAGTTGTTGCGTACTAATTGTACTTGTGAATTGAATTAACATACTCAAGTTATTCGGTCTATAATTATTCAACGTAGCTGTAAAATTTGATCTGCCTAAAGATCTTTGGAGCTTGACTGGGTAACTATCACCCTCTTGCTTGTGTTCAGCTGCCAAACGTATCGTTGCGTTTCATCTGTGAGCTTGAGAGAGTATTACCACCTACTTCACTACCTACAAAGTGTTTTGTTTTGGTTTCTTCTCTCTTATTTCTAAGCCGTAACGCATAGGTTCTTGTCCTTGCCATTATTAATGTCATGAGAGACATCTAATTCACATTAAAAATAGGACGAACTACAGTACAACAAGAACAGTTTTACAAGAATCACCCTTTTAATAACAAGTAGACTATCATTTCTAGGGGACGTAGAAAGTGCCTGCTACTTGCTACGCCGTACTCCGAGTGCGACCCTTTTCCGGCACGTTGGTGGTTGCAACTCCGAATGCAATTAATAATTGTTGTATAAGAAATAAATATACCAACGATTTTTAAACGGAATAAACGTCAGAATAAATATTTCTTTCTTTCATTTCTTATTGAATTTTCTCCTTTTTCCCAAGAAAAAATATGAGGAAACAAACCATTTTCCTGATTCTTACATCCGTTTGTCATGATGACTGTCTTCCTAGCTAAGTTGTTAATCGATTTCCAACTGCGATAGACATTTGTGTTACAAATGAATGTAGTTCTCGGGGTTCAACTGATTTTCAAGTATTAACCGTTTAGGTCCAGGTTATGGTACGTGGAATCCTGAGGCGATGGTGTGGCATCATTGATTATGTTACCAGCCAAGAAAGATTTGAGAAGATAGAAAGAATTGCGGCTCTCCAGCTCACAGCTCAAAACGCGACACTCGTTTGGTAAGTGACTCAAGCAAGAGCCTAGCTAGGTTTCACGTTAATATAATAATACCACTAGAAATAATAATATTGATAATATTATAATCCTATATAGTCCCACTACCAAAATGCAGAGGAGCCGACTTTTGACGGGTATTACTACACCTTTTACCGGCATGGGATAATTGGGGTCAGTATTCTAGGTCGCCCATATACGGCTATACTATAAGTACGTAGTTTTAAGTTGACGCTACTTACTTTAACGCAAATTTAAAATATCCAACGGCAATTTAATACGGATTACACTGCCGGTATTAAGGGTAGCCTGTGGTATAATAAATTCAAGATGACCTGGCCGTGTGTAGATAAACTCCTCCGAATTAAATTCGCGTGTTGGTATTTGTGTCATCAGCTTCTCGAGCTAGCGACTGTTCACGGTTGTTAATTATTTTTGGCGTGACCTTATTTCAAAGCACGTTTCCTTTTTAATGACATTTTGAGAGTCGTTACTCTGCTTTTAATGAGTTGCCCTCGCAACACTGATAAGTGCTAAGTCTGAGGAAATTTTTATATCGATGCTGGAAAGTAATCCTGTCAGATCTGTAATAGAAAATAGTTTTTTTTACTTAGGTCACTCCTATGGATATAGCTTTCAAACGAGCTATCTTGATGGTAAGTAGCTGTCGTCACCAAATAACATCAGTAACACCAAAGGCATAACTGATGCGTTGCTGGCAATGAAAAGAGAAGAAAAAAAGGAAAGAGAGAAGTAAAAGAAAGAAAGAACACAGACAAATTCAACATCAAGTTCAGGATAATAAGCGCATTAACATAGTAAAAGCTTATTCACTCTTTTCTTGAACAATCCCTCATTAGAGGCGGGCGGGCACGCTGACGCAGGAAAGGAAATATTCCACTCTTTCGTACGCATAATGAATGACGATGCAATCCTCGTTTAAACTGGCGGGATATGTATTCCAAAATAATTTGTACTCGTCGTATTAGCAACTCTTAGTGCCATAGACATAGCTAAGAATTCAATGGAATGATGTATGATATCGGCTAAATAGCTATTAAATTTCAAAAAATATCGCGTGGTTACACGGTTTTGTTGAACAATGTCAGAACGACAGATTCATACCACAATGGGTTCGTTCACAAAAAGATTTTTTTTATCAAAAAAATAATTGGCCATTTCGAAACATAAGCGCCACAAAATTCTATACAACGATACAAAAACGCCGCGAGAAGTTTTGTGTGAGATAATTGAAATCATTACTGCGAGGGAGGTAATTCTTGTGAATGGGCGGATTTGTACCTACCCCTGAGTAGGACTTTCAGCAAGTTGTTTACACACTGAGAGATCTTTATTGAAATCATATTAGAAAAACTATTTTTTGTTTCTAAGTGTAATATGTAAACAATTTTAAAATGAACTTGATATACCTACGACGATCAGAGCTACTTGGGAAAAATAAAACATAATATAGTGGGTGCATAATTGGGCAAAAATATTTTTTCAAGTCAGTAATTTATTGTTTTTAAACATAAACTTTACTAAATACGTAAGTAATATACAATAAACAAGCAAAACCACTGTCATAATTGTAAAATATACACAGAATTGTCTTCACTCACACTCAGCTCTTTAAGGATCCTATCAGAGCGGTGCCTCATAATGACTTTCCGCCATTAGTCGTAGCCATAGCGTCAAATGACGTCACTGTGAGGTGTCTATAGAAACACGGTGTCTGGCGGCGTGGTTTCCTGCCGAGCGGTGTTGCAAACCGTTACATAATTACATAGCAGTACCGTTATATAGTGCAGGACTAAGTATTATCATTGTGTCACTGGTCTGTTTCAACATGCGACACAGCACTAGATGTGACTCTGCAGATTAAAAGGATTCTAGGTGCGCTGTGCAACTCTGAAGATGCTGCGGCGACTGGAATTGATTGATTAATGCTTGAAAAACGTAAAGTTAAGCATGGCCAACGGCTCTATTAAAGAAGTGCAATTTTTGTTAGTTTTATTCATTTACCCCAAATAACATAAAGAGTCAAGATTACAAACATGGTATTATTATGACACGAGTCAAAACCCACGGAAACAGTCAAGACGTGTTCCGTATCAAAAATAGACTACGACGGATTTTTTAAATTTTCAATTATTTTTCCTTTAATAATTCAATATAATATAAACGTTATTAAGAGGCTCATCTATTTAAAACAAAAAAAAAATATCCATTTCATTAAATTAAAATTTAAAAAACCCCTGACTGTTTTATTTACACTTAACATAGCTAAGAACACTCTCGATTAGTTCACCTTTCATACAAAAAAATAATCGATTAAATCGGTTCATCCGTTTGGGAGCTACGATGCCACAGACAGATACACAGATACATAGATACAGACACACACAGACACACAGATACGCAAACACGTCAAACTTATAACACCCCTCTTTTTTCGTCGGGGGTTAAAAAGCAAAAATACAATTTTCAAATGTAAAAAGCATACCATATGGCCTCAGTGTCATTCGTTCCAGTCTTCGCATTTAAAGACTTCAAAATCGTATCTGTACATGTATTTTTTAACATCACCAAATTTAAAGAGGATTTATTATGCTCTCATTGTGTGACAAGCCTTAGCATCAGAAAAGCTTTGCAGCGGCGACAAATGTGGAAAAGTGGTTAGACTGAGTCGTGATACTCGTGATCCGCCGCGACTAAAGTAAATGCGAGCTTGTTACTGAATTGGCAAGCGTGCGCCGAACAACTCGTTTATACAGCTCGCGTATTGGCTGTACGTAAATGTTTTAAATTGAATTTTGTTCCAGAGACAATGATTTTGTAATGTGGTGTAACCTTAAATTTATTTAGATAGCCTGCGATTGGATCCCGTAATTTGTTTGTTGATAGTAATTGCATTTAATACTTGTATTCACAGCATCATTATAATTTCATGTTACTTCATATTTAAATAATAAGGCAAATACCAATACATTCCAATCTAAATCATCTCATCTTCATCAATCTTTACTGAGGCTGTGGTTAACAGAAAATTATAAATTACTAACAATGTTTTTGTGTAATTTTCGTAATTTCTATTTTGTATTTGGTTTAATTTTTCTGCCTTATTTCCTCAAGAACGTATTATTATAACATAAACTAACTTAAAAATGTTTACTTGATTAATACTAATTCTACTTTGTAGAAGAAGTGGTTCAGTAACTTAATAATGATACGAGAATTATGAAGTAACTTCATCATTCTAAGAAAAAATTGCGGCAGATTCAAAGTATCTCTAACTTAAACTTCACCACACTAGTCTAGATTGCTATTCTAAGACACATGGGTGATATTTGCCTTACCATAAAAATTCTTCACGTGTATTCTCAATAAATTGTATGCGTGAATGTTACTGAAGTTTTCCTTATGCTTTTAAAGCGAGCTTGAAATAGAGGTGAATTCTTGGTAAACTTTTCACTCAAAGACATTTTGTAAGCGATGGGCTTAGTATGGTAGGACGAGAGATGGAGATACGTTTTGAAAATATAAATAACTGAATCCGTCTGTTCTCTGCAATGCGACGTGCGTGAGTTGGAACTCAACGGTATTCTTTGGTAAATATCCTTTGTCTTGTTGATCACGGTTACGGAACACAATTATTAAATAGTGTTTATAAAGAGTGTTTAATTTCACGCCTGTAGTATGTAATTGATTTTAGTTGGCTTAAATATAATTCATCACTTATCAGTCAACTCTAGAATAAAAATAATTAGTACGTAAAAAATAACAGCAACAGTCGTGTTCAGAGGCACTTCATGTAAGCCGTACGATAACAATGATGAAATGTCGTCGAGTGTAAAAAGCCTATTTGTGGCCATTTCACCCACCGCGCCCTCTCGCGACCACAAAGCGCATCACCACTCAGGCACCAGTATTACGTTAAACCGCATACTAAACCACAAACCAAAATCCAATAATTGCAACGAATAATCATTCGGTAGTGGATAGAGACTTGAATCCTTCAACACTAAGGCCGGAAAGATTTTCAATGCTACCTTTGAAAGAAAATTGTTCCGCCAGATGAGGTGGTCAAGTGGTCATTCCAGGGCGGCCGTGCTCCGGTAGTTCGGAACTTGTATAAAATGTCTGCCTGCGTCCACTTGAGCCACGGCAACCCTAGGTTTTTTATGCAATGCAAAGAAATATTCCTTAATTATTGTATGAAATTGAAAATTCAATGCTCAACCTAGCTACGAGTAATTACTTACTATCTTACGATAACAACCAGGACTGATGGCTTTACGTGCCCTCCGGAACACGGAAGCTCTCAAGAAATATTGCGGTCACCCATCCAACTACCAACCGTGCTTGGTGCTGCTTAACTTTGTCGAATATTTAGGAACGAGTTAATCCTCCGGGCTATGATCGAGCGCTCAACTTCAGTTAAGAGCTAACCACAAGGTTACACAACAATTAATTTTGTTCATGATTATGGCTGTAAATCTCATGTAAAGAAAAGTCCTGAACCAGATATAAGATCAGTGACACAGATACTTCAAGCACGGTCACGATAAATAATATTTTATCGTTTATAGTACTTAGTATTATATACCGTTTTAAACAACCGTAAAATTTCGGTAGAACTGCCATTAATGTCGAAGATTTTAGCTTCGTGTTATTTTAACGTTACAAAAATGGCCAAGGCTCTCGGGAGGCGGATAGACTTGTGCTTCCTTTGCAGATAAACAGACGTGGAAAAATAAAACTACTTTTGATGGCCTGGATAATTTCTTTCTTGTAATAACAATACGGCTTAAAGACATTGCGAATGTTCATTGTTTGACGCTTAAAAATGGTTTTTATGGGGTTGTTATTGTTATTCAATTAATTGAGATGGTGACGATTAAATATGAATTGAAATCTCTATATGTATAATATATTATATTAAAATTGTAACTCACCTATGTCTGCCGTCTGTACATTGAAGATATTATTTAAGAAAATTTTATATCAGAAGACTTTTATAGGAGCAATAGAAAGCTAATCACATTTTTTAAAATCTTGTTTGTCTGTGTCTTGTCTTGTTTTACACCGCATTACGCAAAAATTAAGTAGGATAAAAAGACATTAGGTAAATATTCCCATAGGATCGAACCTTCTACCATGGATTTATACAAAAATGAAGAGTTGCTCAAATTAAATCGACACGCTCTATTCCTTAAAAATTCGCTGAAGTAAAAGAAAATGTTTAACTTTGCGTAAGTTAAACACGTTTAAGGAAAGTCGTTTAAACAGAAAGCAGGAGTAAACGGTAACATTGTGTAAAAACGGTGAAATTTGAAAGTATTTTATTCAATTCTGTGTGTTGTTTAAGTAGCAAACAAAAATAGGTGATGTATTACTTTTAGCTTACAGTTGCTAATCTCAGACTTAAAATAGGTTATTGTTGTATGTTTTTTAGGTTGTTAGTCTTGTTTCGATCAAAGCAAGTCTAGTTTCACAATTAATTATTTATTTATTTAACAATTTATGCACGTCATATAAATAAATACAGAAAAAAATTAAACTTAGAGACATACACACATGGATACTACTTATTTCGAAACGAAATCTCTTCTAGTAGCCCCGAAAAAGGAAAATTAATATTTGAGATGCAAAATTATTACTATTATGTAGAAATATCTACAAGACATTTTTGTCATTAGGGCCAACCATTTAATCTCCAACTATCTTAAGTGAGTCTAAACAAAAAGCTCGTTTCTTACACATACATCTACAATTTCTCGCAAAGATATTGCGTATCATGACCCGAAATATTGCCAGGCTAGGCGTGGGCTAGGTCTTTACGGCACCTAGCAGACATTATGCTTATATAGGTCAGGGATATTTTAGCATTCACCGAGAAGAAATTTTATACGTACGAAATAGGAAAATATGTAATTTTGTTATTGACACTAGTGCGCGTTCACTTCAAGTTTGCCCTTACCTCCCGTCCCGCTCCTCGTATCGCACCTCAAGCGTCGTCCCATTTAGTACGGATAGCAACGTCACCGTGCGTTCGTTCTTGAGTTTATTGTTGATTTTGATGTTATTTTCGGTAAATTATTGGAACGAAGTTCCTTATCGCGCGTTATGAAAGGGGGCTAGACGGAAAAATTTCTTACGAAAAGTTGTCACGACACTTTTTGAAATTTTTTGAATCACACTGCTGAGCGATTACGCAATACTTAAATCGAAAGGAACTTCGTTCCATCCACGTGTCCCTTGACACCTCTCAAGTTTTTTTTCTATTGAATTATTTTACGTTCGTTGATTTGTGTCGCCCCTCTTTTCGTCGAGGGTTATCAATAACAAGTAGTAAAGTAATAACAAACTTTGTCAGCTGCTCCTCGTCTCAAAAATTTTATAGGAGCACGGCAAGGTGTCTCCTGCATACATTTACATTACAGTTCCTAATCTTCACTGATTCAATGACAAAATGTAAACAAAACATGAACGTTTTTTTTGGTCCTACATAGGATGAACATAATTTTGGCATTGCTATAAATATTGTACTATCAGAAAATTATAATGTACCATATTATAATAACATTTTAACAAAAAATTAACCGACTTCAAATGAAGTACATTGTACTTTTGACATAGATACCATTGTCAGATCTCGCTCAAATTTATGTGGGACTACGCGACAAGTACCAGCTTTCAATTAAAAAAAGAATCATTGAAATCGGTTGGCGCGATATTGAGTTATTCGTCCGTTTATCACGCACATACTTAATGCAAATTTAAGACTTATATGATTTTGACATGGATGCCACAGTCAGATCTTGTTCAAATTTATGTGGGACCACACGACAAGTACCAGCTTTCGATTAAAAAAAGAATCATCCAAATCGGTTCACCCAGTCCAAAGTTCTGAGGTAACAAACATAAAAAAAATACAGTCGAATTGAGAACCTCCTCCTTTTTTGAAGTCGGTTAATAAATATTATATCATCAGAACCAGAGATATTTTTTATGAGTAAAAGAGTAATTTATCATTTTGGAAATATGCAGATCCGATGAAAATACGAAGTCCTTATTCTCTTCCTACTTAGCGAATTTGACTAGATCAGTTTTATGATGAACAAGGCTTTGATCTTATGAAATTGGTTTTGTTTGAAAATACCCGATGAATACTAAGCACGAATTTACTAAGATGACATACAGCTGCCACAATATGAAAGTACGATACGCCTTCCCTCTAGACTTCGTTGCTTACCTAATTCCATGTAATCCATCATCCGAAACGATCGAATTTGTAAATGAACAATAGGGAACACGATATACGTTTCCCCACTAGAGCCAAAATTTCACCGCAACGAAACCATGTTACTCCACAGTCAACAACATCTTTATACCTTTACAATAGAGTCGAAATTCGTTTGTCAGACGCTTCGATAGCAAATTCCAACATTCAACCTTTTGAGTGATACGTAAACTAGGTGAAGTGATGTAGCCTGAACGAAACTTGGCAGTCCACCCTCCCCCCACTTCGTTTAATGAAGATCCTATACCCTCCCCTGGGTATACGCACGTGCGTTACATGAGGCAACCACTGATCGGATTTTGCACGACAAAATAGTCTTTGTCTCATTTGTATAACGCTTAGATTCCAGTGTGATAAATATAATGAATTCGAGTCCAATGTAATTGGAACTTTCTACTACGGTGATACGTTTTATTTTGGCGTGGTAAGTTTAGGCTATATTATAATATTTTTAACCGACTTCAAAAAAAGGAGGAGGTTATCAATTCGACTGTATTTTTTTATGTTTCTTACCTCGGAACTTTCGACTGTGTGAACCAATTTTGATGACTCTTTTTTTTGCTTTGCTTTGCTTTAACAATACCATTGGATAACCTACACTCGTAATTCAAATCCTCGTAGCGGTAGTAGATGAAACGTATAAATTATGAGGCGCTCGACAGTTCAAAGGATATCCAGTAACCACTTATAATAAAACTTTATATTCGGTTAATTATAGTGACACGGGAGGCTCTGAGGTGCTCGATGTCGCATCCAGCTAACTTAATTAAAAGGAAACGCAAAGAGCTTCCATACCGTGCGGACAATGTGACGTAGTCCGTTCGAGTGAACGTGGCTAGCATATTCTGCAATCAGCACTCGACGGGAAAACACGGAACTGTGTCTATATTTTGTACAGTGAATTTAACTAAGCACCTAGTAAATTCTCATATAGATAAGTAAAGTTTAAATTGTATCGCTTGCGACATTTCATCACTGAATACTTTTGATTGTAATCGGTTGCTCCGATGACGACATGTCTCATCACTGGCCGCCGAAACGAGATTTTTTTCGGGGTGGCGGTCTTGTAAGGCCAGGTTCCGTACAAAAATGTTCAAGCCCCTTTAACTATTAAATCAATAATGTAACACATAATTTTAATTTAAAATGATAAAATAAATTTGAATTTAAAATAATATAAGATGACAAAATAAAATGTAGCAATAGAATAGTAATCGATTTAAATTTACTATAAAGAATAAATAATAACTAAGCAACAATAAAATAGTTAATCATAATATATACTATTCTAATTCTATTTAAATTATATTTATATCCACAACAAAAAATAACAAAAATAAATAACATGATTTCTATTAATAACAATAGATAATCAGTTTAATTTTAAATTACAACTTTATTTCAATAATTTAAACACATTATAAATAAAATTATAAAAATAAAACCAACACGTATATGTACATATAACAAATATTAGATTAGTGATGTATACCAACATCATCCTAACTAAAGTTCAGTACTGGACACTATGTCCACATTGTCCCTATTAAATGTACAAGATCACACGTCCGTCGCGCGTCGTGTAGAATAGTATATAGTAGTATAGTATAGTATAGTACAGTATAGTATAGTATCATAGCTGCGTGCGGCTGTGTTTGACAGCTATTAGACCATGACTCACTCGCAGGATGCACTTCATCAAAGCCTTCGTAGCTATACGTAATATAATAGTGGTTTACTTAATGGTCCACATGAACTGTATAGGATAATTAATAAAGGAAATGTAAGCGTATGACGTATTCTTTTCTAGCACTCGCAGCAGCAGCAGATATTTAAATAACTTAATTGTTTTTCCAGATCATGGTTTATGTACAAAATTTCATAATAATCCGATCTTATATAGTTAGAATAAAAATTAGTTTTTTGCGTGAAAACGTAATATACATCTATCTATTTAGACAAGAGGCTCGATCGTATACGTGATATACGTACATATATGGTTACGTGATAACCCACTGCTGGGAATAAGTGATAGTCGAATCGAGTTTAGTATTTTGAAATTCTTCGGAATTCAAACTTCACGACAAAACATAATTCCTAGAATGTTTCACAAAAGGTTTTTAAAACTATGATACTAATATTATTTTTTTTAACAATTTTTATTTTTTATTTTTAAATAAAAGACCAAGATTATTGGTGAATACTCCTACCTCAACCTTTAAAATGTACTTTTTTCTTCGTTCTTCTTTTTTTTGAGATCGCTACTGTAGCGATAAGACTGCCTGTTGTGTAATTTATTTATTTTGGTAATATCTCATCTATTTGTCATTTATTAGTGTGCATAATAAAGAATATTGTATTGTATTGTAAAAGACTTGAAGTACTTGAAACTACAACAATAGATCAACTTCCAAACCACTTGGTATTCGACCTTAACCGTAAAATCGTTAATAGCTAAGTGAATTTCTTACGAAGCTTCCCCCGAAAGAGCAACATTAATCCGATAGGCTTTAACTCAAGCAAGTCTTGATCTATTAGATAAATTAGTTTCAAGTGCAATTGGGTCAAACGGATCACGTGCCGAGCTAAGAGTTCCGGGTTCCATGCCAAGATTTACTAAATTGAATCTTGTATTGTCAGTTCGCTTAAATACAACCGGTAAAGTCCAAGTATACACTATAATGGAGTTCGTTAGAAAAAGTAGTTTTTAGGTTATTTCGTTAATAGTAAAAACTGTTTTGATACCAACACTCCGACTAGAGTACAAATATTTATAATTTTCACATAAATTTTATATACCACGGACGAGATATGCATCTGGAAAACTTCGCTTTGCAGGCATGGCTTCTAACCACTGGATAACGTATCTTTAATAGAATCCAAAGCTGAAATGATGTTGACGATGGAATGATGATGATGAGATCCAATCAAACTTTAAATCAATTTGGTAAATGTTTAAGGTACTATGAAATAAAGTGTACAAGAATTCATGACATTACTGTTTTATTTACCATACGAGCATTTCAGTAAAATATTATGTATTTTTACGTGTTGCGTTGTTCAAAAATGCCTCCTTTATGGTATCCTTTACGATGGAACAAAAGTCCTGAGTATGTAAGTACGGCTCAAGTCCTTGACATAGTGAATGTTGTAGAGATTCCTTGAGCATTATGAAAGTTGGCAGGAGAAAGAAGAATAATTATATTCAAGCTTGAATATATTGGACTGGGATTTTGAAGTGAAGCTTGAGTGTATAATATAAAATAGAAATCAGACTTTGTTCTACATTACATGAAATATCTTGGATTATGCTGCAGAATAGTATGCTATACCAAATTGGTTTCACTTATAAATGACTTACATGCTAAGGGGCTCGAGTCTTTACTTTCATCAGAGGCTTAAAGGGAGAATTAGAAAGATACCAAGTTTTGTAATTATATTCTGTTACTAAAACTATCAAATCAAATCAAAATCTTTTATTCATATAGGTATCAGTTATCACTGAATACACTTATGTATGCACGTCATTTTATGGTAAATACTCGTATATATATTTCATGTTTGGGTATCATTTCTAATAATGGAGATTAGCATTATGTAATAGTTAAAGATAGATTTTCAATTACTTAATGAAAGATAAATTCGAGATTTCTGAAGAAAAAATTAGGGGCTTGCTGAAGAAACGTTGTATCTTTCTTATATCCCATATCCTATTTATAGTCTACAGTCATGATCTATTTTTAGCTATGCAGGAATCTTACTTACCCGACGGTTGCGGGTAAAAACCTTCTAACGCTCACGTACGCTAAGTAAACCCTTCATAATACAAATGTTTGCGTGGGTTGTACTGAAACATCCTCCATGCCCATTAGTTCTAAGGTTAGACTGTTTTGCAATGAACAATGTTATTATTATTTTTATATTAGGTTCTTACCTATGAAATTGGAGATTTGTATGAAAATTTTAAAATATAAAATTTTTTGGTATTTTTTTTTATTTTAGCTAATCAAAGTACAGGCCCAAATTATGTATACAATTTTGCCATTTTGATGGCAGTTTATTTATCCTAAGACCTATCCTAAGACCTAACTGTAGAAGTCTGTCGGACGGGAGGCGACGAATTCAGCGAAAGCGTTTTGTACTATCTCTCGGATGTTGAACATTTTCCCACTTAAAAAAATGTCTTTTAGAAAAAAGTAGAAATCTGTTGGAGTAAGGTCCCGTGGATACGGTGGGTGACAGAGAGCTGTAACTCTGGTAGCTTTCCGATGGTCTGTCGTGAAGTGTGAGCTCGCGCGTTGTCGTGGAATAGCAATGGGGAATGGGGAATAGACCGATTGGTCAATGGTCAGTCTTGATTGTTGAATTGCGAGCTTTTCCATCATTATTTGCAATTCTTGGCAACATAAATCTGACGTCACTGTTGTGCCATTCGGTAAGAAGATGTGATGTACAAGTCCAGCACTGGTCCACCAGACAGTCACCATCATCTTCCTATGAGTAATTTTTTTTTGCGCACTGATTAGGTGCTGTACCCGGGTGCACCCACTGAGACAAACGCTTACGGTTGTCATAGAAGATCTACTTTTCATCGCAGATAACTATTCGATTTAGAATTCCCTCGTTTCTATGCCTATTCAGTACTGCTATGCATGCTTCGACGCGTAAATCTCGTTGTTGGTCTATCTAGCTTTTTTATCTATCCGATTTAACAAAAGTGCTTCAGTGTTGTTTTGAAAGTAACTCCAAAGTGTCAAAATCTCATCTGTAGATTGACGGCATAAAACGCGCGACTTTTTCCGGCGAGGTCACAGCATACGCTGTATTGGTTCGTATTGCTATCGCGACCGTTTTATGAGTGTATTGCTACAGTGATGCTACAAAAAGTCGCCGTGGGACCTACCTTTTGCCTTCTCCGGATGTAGCAGGAAAATAGCCATGAAAACGATTCAAGGATGGACAGAGCCCCATTTAAAATGAGTAATGAATCTACTCTTGCGAAGCAACTTCACATATATGTTTATACTTATGATAAATATTATAATGTCCTCACCACATTTTTCCCCAACAAATTCAAAGTTTATCAGTAAAAAACATTAAACGATCTTTTGTTACCCAACCACTACGGCACTACGGTCCTGATACATTATAACGACCTGTTTATTACAGTCATCCCCAAATAAATAGGTCCATTTATATAATTACAGCAGGTATTACCAATTTATTAGCGCCAGTGTCCAAGCCTGGCCCCAGATGGATGTGGCTATCGGCCGACTAAATGTTCAATTTGTTAGCGGTAGCTCTGTGTTACATCGCTCGTCAAATTAATGGTTTCAACACAATCCGCGCTGGAATTGCGCGGCCCATTCGAAAGATATATTCGGTGATAAAAATCGGTGACTTTTTCCGATATTTTGCTTAAAAGCTCATTATGATTTAATTATCCAGGCGGTTATTCCGTGCCCATCCGTGTAGGAATATGTCCCAATGTTCACGGTTCTCATACCTATTTGAAATGAAACTGGCATGTATATTGTATCTCATCAATAACATAAATGTGAAATGAGAGTCAAGTTCAAAAAAAAAAAAAGAATCAAGACCTAAATGGGTGCAAAGTTTTGTGTAGAAAATGCTAAAATTTATTGTCACGAGAATTATTTTTTATTTATTTATAAACTTTATTGTAAAACCTACAAGCTAGGCTTATAAAGGGCGGAAATAATGCCATGGGGCATTCTTTCCCAGTCAACCCATGGTGTAGGTGAGAAGGTGTGGTAGGCGGTAACAATAATTATTGGACGGGATAATATGCTGTAATAATACATAATAATAATAATGATTAAATGTGTACATAATTATAAATTAATTATTTCAATACTTATATAACTTTTTTTTAATATACTATAATAATAATAATAATAAAATAACATCTAAGTAAATATAGCACAGCGGGCTATGGAGAGGGCTATGCTCGGTATTTCTCTACGTGATCGTATCAGAAACGAGGAGATCCGTAGACGAACAAGGGTGACCGACATAGCTCAAAGAATTAGCCGGCTGAAGTGGCAATGGGCTGGCCACATAGTGCGAAGGACCGATAACCGATGGGGAAGAAAGGTCCTCGAATGGCGCCCGCGTCTCGGAAAGCGAAGTACAGGACGCCCCCCGACAAGATGGACCGACGACCTGAAGAAGACAGCGGGCATCCGCTGGATTCAGAAGGCTCAGGACCGGTCAGAGTGGCGCAAGTTAGGGGAGGCCTATGTCCAGCAGTGGACCTCCAAGGGCTGATGGATGGATGGATGGATGGAAGTAAAAATACTAATAAATATAAATATAATCTCGTTTTATACGAATCCGTGACGAAATCTAATCCACGGCAGAGGATTTAAAGAAATAATTTTTGACCAGTCTCTTAAAGGTCTCCTTAGTGGGGGCTTTCTTAATCTCCAGGGGCAGGGCGTTACAGAGTAGTGTCGCCTGAAAAGTAAACGAGTAGTTGTAGAAACAGGTATTGCTAGATGGTATTACCATTTTAAGATTTACAGAGGAGCGAAGTACTCTATCATGGGAATCACAACGAAAATGAAAATTGCTTTTAAGGTATGAAGGAGTGTTAGGATCGTTAAGAATAGAGTACAGCATTAGGAGAATCCTAGAATTACGCCTTTGACGAATGTTGAGCCATTTTAACTGCTGTCGGGACTGGGAGATGTGGTCAAATTTACGTAAACCAAAAACATAGCGGATATAATTGTTAAGAAGGCGTTCTAGTTTATTGAGAAGTTCCTCTATTAGGTCTGGGTAGCACACATTACCGTAATCAATAATGGGACAAGCATAAGCTTAGTCTTCAGAAGCAGAAAGTGTTAAAGTCGATTGAGGGCGTGCAGCTATGTTACTTTTCAAAAATTTTGTGTGTTGGTAGCTAGGTAGGTAGCTAGTTAGGTACTAATGTGAGCTACATTTATGATATTTTGAATTCTGAGTAAGCTAAGGGGTTTTAATAAATGTGGCAAATTTCACCAATGTTGGTTACATAGGTCTTGAGTTGTGAAGGAGTCAAAAGTAGCTCGAAATGATTCGTGTAATATTACACATGGAGCTGCTTCACCAGTTCCCTTTTTTGAACTTTGGCTGGACACGCTGCCGCGTGTCTAAATTTCGTACTTCATATCCGTTGTTCAACAAAGTACTCAGTCAACTTTGTTGAACAACTAATGGGGCAATGGTGCCTCGTTTCTAATGCAATCACGTAGAGAAATACCTGAATAGATTGTACCTACCCACCCAATTTGATACTGACTTATCGTATTCTGTAACCGTACTACCACTAATAGTGGCAGGACCACACAAACGAACACGATATTGAATTCTATATGTGATAGCCTAGTCTGAGGTAGCGGATTCTGTATATGTTTCGCTTGTTGTGTAACAAGTTAACTTTGAAAATAAATGTGTTATGTCGGATACACTTCGATGAAATATCTCGTCTGTTTGTCTATTTGTCTGAATATTAACACTCTTGTTCGACATGACTTTACAACTATCTACTGTTTAGTCAAAGTTTTACTGATAAACTAATATACAGATATAGATGAGGCACATCAGTTGCATGGTTTCAAAGTCTAACGAACATAAAAACATTTTTGATGTTTTATAATATATATAACATTATATGGACTATTACTAAGACTGAAAAAAGTATCAACAAACCTTTATTCGATTATTTTAATTACAAAATAATCCAAACTGTTATTATTCTGGTCCTTCAAGCCTAAACTTATGATAAGGCAACGAGCACAAATGACTCCAATTTTAGTTCACTGTTCAATTCAGTGAAATGTCCATTTGACAGCAATGTTTAATATATTACAATGATCCTCAAATGAAAGGATTCAACCGCCCACCACCCACGCCGACGGCCATTTGAAATATTCATTCGACGATGTAAATTACAGATTTAATTCTAAGTAAGTGCAGTATATATTAAACCAATAAGCCATCCTCTCTGCTATATTGTCTATCTATGCGATGTATTTATGTCCAATTTAGCCATTGAAGTATAATGTCATAGAACAGACATCTCGAACAAAATGTGTGTCCCGCCCGGGAAGTTCGATTTTCAAAATTGAGCCCCCGTTCTTCTTTCAAAATCGAACGAATCCATTGAAGATTGAAGCCACGTGGCGCCAATGCATTGGGACATACATGGTGTTTGCGGTGTCGGTTCTATACGCTAGTAATAATAATTCAATTAACTTAGCCAGCCTATTTTCATTTCACTCGGATAATTTTACGAGACACGTTAATACCCCTTGTCTATGCCACAAATTTCTATTTTGTCTACGTATTTAATTATACAAAGTTCTAGGTATGTACTGAATGTAGCTACATATTATTAATTCAATATACAAGCAGTCTTAAATACGTCTTCACCGACGCTTTTGTCTGCACTTAATCCCAAATAAGAAGATTATGTCAGTCAAATGTTAGGGTTTAATACCTATTATACGAAATAAAATATGAACTTACCTATACCTCTAAATGTTAATAAATAATTGTGATTATTAATGAACGCTGAACTTAGGATAGTCACTGTCACTACTTATTATCAAAATAAGACCCCCGCCGCCGCGGCGCGTCAATTTTATACCGCAAGATCGCTGAAACTACTTACTGAATGTTTTTTCATACAGTTTTCACCAATAGATGGAATGATTTATGTGAAAGGTTTAAGTGTAGATTTATTAAGGTTTAATTGAAGGTTTAAATTAGCTAATATATAAGGATAAGTTTTGCAGATGTCGTACAAATTATGCTTTGCACTGCGTAAATATGATAGTAGTTCAAACAGTAAAAAAACTTAATTTTTTTCATTCAAACTTACTTTTTCTTCTCCTCCATGACAAAGCACCTTCCGAAAAGCCAAAAAATGACGTGCATAAGTGTATCAGTGATACCTATATGAATAAAACACTCGTATTTTGACTTTGACTTTGACTTTACAGATAACACATATTACTACTCAGAACACTTATGCCCAAGAATTATTTATTTAGTACTTCGTGGTAAATAATTTTTGTTCTTAGCTATCTATTATACAGTAATAATTGTCAAGTCTAAAGTTGAACTCGTAAACGAAGCGGATTCCTAAAGAGCGTAGTAAAATCCAAGATTTAAGATTATTTGACAATTTTCGCCCATGATTAAGGCTTACTCGTAAAGATGTAAGAGGCAGACGGGTTGCTTTTAAGCGTTCTGTCAGTTTTCATTCCATGTAGTTTGGAGCGAAATCTTAAACAAAGGAGAATGCCCATAGCCAGTACTCTTAAAAAAATAATTGTGTCACAATGATTTTTGGACAAAAAATTTAATTAAAATATTTCAAGTATTTTACCCTATTTCCTAAAAAATCCTTATTGGGAATAATTTTCTGAAATTAATAAGTAACTTTACTTCCGTTTTACAAAATAAAACCATTGGGCCATTTATGTTTGGATAAGGGCCAATCAGGAATCTTTTAAGATCCTTCGGGCCAATAGGTTGCATTGATTCGATTATAATTATGATACAACAGTTATAGTATAATATATCCATGACAACAAACTAGATGACGTAAGGGGACTGTCAAATGAATTTTTTTTTTTATAGAAAATTATTATAATCAGCCAGGAGTAATAGTGTTCTGTGATTATAATACATTACAAACTTCATGGTGTTTGGGGACTGTCAAATGAATTTGAAACTTAAAAGATCGACATTACATACGCAATCGACTTTAATACGCCCGCATAGAGTCCATATTACTGTGAGTTTACTATAACCTAAATACAAATTAGTTTTGTTTAAAATCTCTTATTTCCTAATATTATCATTGACTAAAGTTAGTGTGTATAATTTATTAAGATAACATAATCAAATAAAGGTATTTTTATCAAGACACAAAAATGTTAAAGTCAGTACATTTCTCCATACTAAATGGGCATTCTCCTTTAAAAAAAGTGAAATTTTCAGTTTTTTTTTGACAGAAACGAATCGCTGCAAAACCGACTTCATGCAGTCAATGACGTGACAGAAATAATGCTTGCATGATTGCATGCTGCATGCCTGCACGCATGCTAAAAAGATGGTAATTAAAAAATTGATAAAATGAATTTTCAGAAACATACCCTGTCCCTTGCAATTTCTGACCTGCTTCAACAATTTGTGTGACATACGACGACATCCATGTAAATTTAAATCCAGAGTCATCAAATAACATTTTCAATTTATTTCACAATTCTTTTGAAGTTTTGACGCCTTTTATATGAACTCAATTGTTAAAATCAGCTTCGCTTTTGTTTTCGCATTATCTGCAGCTCCTGGCGTTTGATCAGGCTCGGGCTTTATACACCCAACCATTCCTTCTAACACCAGAAAACTCTCTGCTGCGAAATACCACTCACAATAGTTCTTTCGCATTATCTGCAGCTCTTGGCGTTTGATCAGGCTCGGGCTTTATACACCCAACCATTCCTTCTAACACCAGAAAATTCTCTGCTGCGAAACTCCACCCACTATAGTTCTTTCGCATCATCTGCAGCTCCTGGCGTTTGATCAGGCTTGGGCTTTATATACCCAACCATTCCTTCTAATACCAGAAAATTCTCTGCTGTGAAACACCACTCACTATAGCGCTATAACTATTTGAGCTAGCCATAATATGTTAACGGTCTGTAGTTCCCTTTTTACACAAAAAATCTGCTAGTAACACAATCATTTATTGTTCATCACGGGGATAATTCTAACAATAAACGTAATAACTAGCCATTTTATATATAAAGATTTGGGAGCTGGGCCCATAACCTATAATAAAACGTACTTTTTCAGAGAACAAAATACGACAGACATTTTATTCAAAAAGAATACAATGACATTAAAAAAAACAATTTAGTTTTTCTCGTATGTCACGAGATGCAAATTGCAAGAAGTAAGTATCTATATTTTGATATTTACAACAATTTGGAACCAAATAACCCTTTGTTAGGAAAAAAAGATGTATCGGATCACTACAGTTCATGGATCCCTCCTAAAGTATGAGAAGTTCCAGAGAATTCACATACTATATGGATTGGTGGGTACAGTTGTGGTGTAGGACTATCGATGGATGCCAAAACCAGCTACTCGCTCACAGCTCCTTGTGAGACGATTATCAAACAAATGTCATAGTTGGGACATACATAATTGCAGCCGGACAGCGAATACGTAAAATTATACATCCGGAGAGATAACATCGCTCTCTGCGGCTAACTGCCACTGAATAATAAGGGATTTATTATTTTGGGATTATTTTGTGGCTTCGTACGTGCAAAATGCTTGTTCTCAAAGTTTTTGTTTACGCATTTACTTTTCATTATGCTGCTGCTCAACAGGATAACAGTGAGTTTTATAACTTCTGTTTTTGATTGTAAGAACATATTTAAAGAATTTTTGAACATAGTTCATTGGTTGCATATTTTAATTCTCAGATCTATCTTAATAACTGACTTTAGCATTTAAATAACTAATGGTAACTAATGGTAGTATTACACTCAACTTCGTGATATCACCATATTACCTGAATATATTTTAATACTAATTATTAAAATTCCGAAAACAAGATATTACATACAAAATATAATATATTGTCAAGTTTTTTTTATAATAAACAAGCTCGCAAACAGTGTAACTGATTCTTCACAAATTATGAAAAGATTAATGGGTTCCAAATTTTCAAAATGGCCGCTATCAAAATATTATCTTTTCTGATTTACTGCCAATAAAATGACGCTGCACGGAAAATTGATATGAAAGTATTGAATAAAAATAAACGATGTGTAATATTGAACCTGTGGTTAATAAAGAAGCTTTCATGAGGCTTTGATAAAAATATTGCATACAGATACGAGTATTTTATACTATTCACCGTTTAACGTAATATTTCCAAAGGGTCTTTAACTTTTTATTGATGATATATTACCTATTGATTGATATTACCTAAACATTTCAATTGAGAATTCGATGCGCTTGATTCTTATATGATTGTGGTATGAATATAATTAAATACCAATTGATTTCATTCAAACCAACAGGATAAAAATGTCATCTTAATTCTAACGGGCTTAAACTAATTCCTGCCCCTACAGGGCTCGGGTCGCGCCTTTTGAGAATGCCTAAAAAATCTTTGGATTAGTGACCAATCTGGGTTAGTGACTATCATTAATGATTGAAGTCTTATACCCGGGAACGACAGCTTTATTTAACCTCTGGAGCAAGGAAATGCTCAAAATTTTTTTTCCACGAAGGAAACTGTCCTTGCTCGTTGTTACTGGGTCGATCGACCCATCGACCCCTGAATGATCATTCAGGTTCGATACAAGCCATCGAAACAAAAGCATCGATTCTGTTTGGCTCGACATCAAGAAGTTCCAATCCTTCTAATTTCTAGGTAACCAAGTGTATGCCATGATCCACAAGACTTTAAAAGCAACAGCCAGGTCCTGTTTGGTCAAGGTCAATGGCACTGAAGCTGATCTGGAGTATCTTCGTGACGACCCGCCTTACCCAGAGAAGTCATCTTGCATCCTGACATGTTTGTTGGAGAAGGTATTGCTCTAAACGTAATCTCAACTCTATGTATACTATGAATAAGAACCACTTAAGTTGTCGCTAAACAAGCGTACGTATATTATATCAAAATCGACATATCTACACCTCATGGACTCTCATCAGGATTGGCTTTTGATAAAGACTTATCAGAAAGAATATACATTTAGATAAAAGAAGATTGAAGATTCCAAATTCGTTCATAAATGACGAAGTTCTGAGGTAACAAACATTAAAAACTCCTCTTTTTGAAGTCGCTTAAAAATCTACTTGATTATTTATGCCTTTGAACAAAAGACGACCTTGTGGGCTACAAGTTTAGATTTCTGCCTGAATCGGGAATAGCTTAGGGCATGATCCTGCTTGGAAGAATATTAAATCGTATAGCTGTTCGTTATAATTTTTTCTGTGGCACATACAGGCTTTTGACCATATTCACACATGCACGAATTAGACAAATAATTATAAAATGTCCTAAATTTGGATTGTCATACTCACGACATCATCAGGATTTGACTAAATTATGAGTGAACCTATTCGTTGGAATCACAGGTTGGATTGAATCGTCAGTCAAACCGAATTTTCAATGACGCATGTAGGTGACGCATGTGGGAAGAGCCATTACCATCTCAAAAGATTAATTTTAATCTTAAATCTTAAAAGATTAATATTAATCATCCGGAGAATACATAATATTGTTTATTTACATACTATGTAAATAACATGAGCACTAATCCTAGTAATAAATAATTTTACTATATATGTACTCGAGCTTAATACTTACAGCATTTTATCAACAAAATGAAATCAGTCAACCGTAGTTTAGCTGGATTTTATATTGAGAGAATAAGGTAAAAAGAAAGTAATGGAAGAGAAAGGAACAAGTTATAAAAACTGTACCTGGAGTAATTCCTAGAAGTCGACACCCATCTCATCACGTTCTCACAACTACCGTCCAGTCAATATCTCTTCTATAATTTATTTAATACACGAATGGATAAATTAATTTGTGTTCTTTGAGGCAGTTTTTCTCTGTTTATTACTGCTACTAATAAACTATTTAGTAGTTTTACATCATACAGAGTTATACGTTTTTCTTTTAATTTAATAACATATTCATATTTTCTTAACAGATTGGAGTTGTCAGCGATAATAAATACTCAAAAATCGGTTTTATGACAGCAGTAATGCCTCTCGTATTCAGGAATACGAAAAAACTGCAGCATATGAAAAATGTCTCAGAACATTGTGATGAAGAGGTAAAGCTTTTGCGTTACGCGCTTTTGTGCTTATTAAATTAATAAAAAAACATGAGAGGTGTCAAGGGACACCCGGATGGAACGAAGTTCCTTTCGATTTAAGTATTGTTTTGTTATACAGCGCCATCTCTGTAAAACTTTCAAAATCACTTCAAAAAAAGTGTCGTCATTCGTAAGAATCAAAAAGTGTCGTAATTTTCCGTCTAGCCCCCTTTCGCAACGCGCGATAAGGAACTTCGTTCCAATATTTTGTTACATTTTGATCCATTCTCGAGTGTTAATTTGTGCCCTGGGCAGAGCGGGAAGGGAAATCGATGTCAACTGAGGCATTTGTCGTCAATCAATATATTCTCACGAATGACGTCGACCCATTCATTCTACCATCGATCGACCGTCGATCGCTCGTGAGCTCACGCACAAAGCTAAACCCTTATTCACACTGTTTCAGGTAAACAATCAACACGTCAGTCCCTGCTTACTTGGCAACGAGATCACCGTTTGCATATATAAATATGCACCGGAACTGCAGTTCAGCAAGCATTCGCACTAAAATTTTATTAACTAATTGATATCCAGAAAAAATAAACCAATCTGAAGTCATAATATAATAAAGCTGTAACAAAATAAATCGATTTCATGCCAGCCAAAAAAGAAGAAAGAAGAAATAAAGGAGAATTAATTAAAGCATAGGATATAAATCAAAATTAAGTAATCTCTCCACCTCCCTCCATTTGCGCCAGAAGCATCTTTGACGGAATAAATCCTTGTAACCAACATATTCTATTAAATTATTCGTTTTTTTATGTTACGTTAAGAACTCCCTATGTTTTAATGTATCTTGTTTTTCATGTGTATTGTCTATTTTTTAATGTTAGCTCATGATTCCGTCACTTAGAAACTTCTCAGTTGCAATCCTAGTTACACTAACCCTCCGTAATTTAATCTTTCCATTTTTTTTTTCTTTATTTATTATGGAGGGTTTGATCAATTATGATCATGCCACCCTCATAGGAGCATAACCATCTTACAATCTGCGCTTAACAGCTAAATTAACCAATTTGTATAGCATCCTAGCTTCTTCCGATTGAGGGAGAGCCAGGATGCTATTAAATCTACCAACCTCGCACCGATTTACATTGTATTTTTGGATATAGTTACCTAGTTTGTTCTTTCAGCCTCAATCTTTCCATTTTCAGTAATGCCATAGCCGGCAACTGTCATACAAAAAGATTATTACGCCTTTACTCGTTACATTAAAACATGCGTGAATCCACGTGGAAGCAATCTCACGACACGCTCGGCTTACCAAATTATCCCGCAGCGAATATTATATGAATGTATTAGGCGCCGGCCACACAGAAAAGACGTAAGACGAAGACGGGGCTCGGACCCGTCGCAGACAAGGCGCCGTTAAAACATATAGAAAAGACAAGGAACGGGCGTGACGGTCGGTGCACACTGGGCTTTTCCCGGCCACAGAGTACTTAATCACTATAATAATTAGAACCTGCTCTCCGCGTCCTTTCCGCACCCCCGCTGGCGCCTACGCAGGCCCGCGTCCTGTCCTTTCTGTATGTTTTGCAATAGGGCGCCGACGAGTCGGCGTTCGTGTCGGCGTCCCGTCTTTTCTGTATGTTTTACGTCGCGACGGCTGCATACATTTTGTATGAAAGTAGATTAAACGGGCGCCGCGACTGCGACGGGTCCGTGTCTTGCGTCTTTTCTGTGTGGCCCGCGCCTTAGGGATCGCTTCAGTGTAATATAACGTTAAAAATTAGATGCATTGAAGATTTAGGCTTATAATATTAACCCAAATCAAAAGCCGGAAGATCAGCGTGTCCTCAGCGATTGCGACTTCTATTTCGGTATGAATGTGATACGACCACAATATCTCATCTTTCAAGAATCATACTCCGTGTGATGATGGTGACAAAAATTTTGATGCTCACAAGTTATCACGATGACTGCAGCAGACAGGTCTTTAGTAAATACACGTGTACACACACAAAAGAACCTTTATTCTCTTAAAAAATTGTGGTGAAGCTTAACCGTTTTGCATAGATATAGCATTCTTTGTGAATATTTGCATTCAATTCCGATCTCTATAGACGTGGTGATTCGTTTGAGCCTGGACAATATCCGTGCTGGCTATACCAAACATAGCGTCTACGATTTCTTGTTAATCTCCAACGATTTTCTGTCCGTTTATACGACAACTATTTAAATGCCCATAATGTAAAATCTGGACCTGTGATATTTAAACTATCTGAATTCTAATATTATTTATCGTTGTGTTTGAAAGTCAAGTTGCAATGCGCGTATACTTTATTAATATAAAAATTTTAGAATGAGAGCCATCTAGGAGCTCCGCTTTGTAGATAAGTGAAAAAAATAATTAGTTATGAGTTGGATTGTCTTCTAAGCTAAGCCCGGTCTTCCACATACTAAAAGTTAATAAGTGATTTAATATTATTTTGAAAGATTGTCCTTCAAGCCAAAATGTTTTAAACCCTCTCTTAACGACCCATCTTCAGTAACGAGGTATTTTCGGAGGAACAAAATGGCTTCCAGGAGACATTACTGGGAGAATGTTTCCCGTAACATTAAAACATATGTAAACCCGCGGAACGGGACGATCCGCGCCCACGTCACGCGCGACTTAAGGCACACACGTAATCGATTTACATCGGTATACCATTATAGCTTACTATAAAACTAACTAAAATCTGCTTTCGTTTTTCGCTTAAACGTGTCCTGGACGCTTGTACATACATTAAAGTTTACATCTGTAATTTCTACTCTCGTTTTTCTTTTAGCTGATAAAGAAGCAAGACGAAATAGCTGATGATAATTATCATCATAATTATTTATACGGTATCCATGAAATTTAGTACAACCAAAGGCTTGACAAATAATTGCCGGTCGAAAAAGAAGGAGACTCGCGTTGTTTCTAGCTCTCCGAAACTGTGTAATAACAAAAACCTTTACACGGTCGGTTTTATAAGAGCTTGTAACATAACGGGCTCGCTAACGTAAATGCGAGTCGGCTATGCTATTGGCTACCGATCTAGCGGCAGTGAAAAGAAATGCATTAGCGAGCCCGTTATGTCACGTAAAACTTGTACTAAGCCCACAGGTGGGAAAACCAGTACAGAAACGAGCACCTCAAAAACCTAAACTAAAAAGCTCATAAAGGGATCCCATAGCCTCAATCGTTGTGCAGCAAGGTACATCACTAGCTTGAGCAAGATGGAAGAAGCGATGCAATTTACTCACAAAAACGAAGGTATTTAAAAAGATTAGTCGTTGAAATGATCTGTCCTGTTTATAATTATTTCAATTTCAGTATGGATAACCTTTTCACCGTACCTTTTCACGTTGTAATGACATCTTATGTAATATTGTGAAAGATAACACTCCCCTTGCTACTTAATGGCCTCTTTTAATTACACTCGGAAACGTTTCCCGTTACAATAAAACACATGGAACCCTTCTCTTGTCACGCGCGAGTTGTGGCAGACACGTAACCAATTTACATGGATATAGCATTATTCGTTAATGCAAAACTGTAACATTGTAATGGGCTGTTTTTGATCTTTGTTTTTCTGATGTTACGTATGTGAGATGGACTCAGCTATTTAATTTGGATTTTAATCTGATCTAAAAGTTTTGAGAGTCATAGAAATTCCAATGACCGTTAAAGTATAAGTAGCTTGCCAGTATTTCTATTTCGCCATCGTTCACACTGCATTTGTGTGGAAATACACCCTTAAAAATCAACGCGAATCTATTCTAAGGAGTGCAACTCTCACTTTAAATAGGACAGTAGTAAATATCTACTTATCTATAACCAAAACCATGCCAGCCTTTCGAAGCGATCGAGTTTTGATACTAGCAGTACTCCATCCCACTGTCCGCTGTTTCGACTGAATTATAATAAAAGAATAAAATAAAAATAACTAAAATTAAATAATTATTAAACATCTTGTTTGTATTACACTTCATACTATGGTATCTTGTCTTGTCTACTTCCACTTGGCTGACAAGCAAGCACCATGATCGCAATGAGAAATTAATTATGCATGTTCCTTTTAAAGCTAAAGTTTTACGATCAGTCATAAACACGCAACTCAAACACCAAACCTAATTTCGTTCTTTTCATACAGCTAATGAATCTAGATTAAGGTTAGCAAACTAATGGATAATTTACACGATACACCTATATTTTCAAAGGAAGTTAACAACGTGCTCGCCAATTTATTAAATTCAATATGAAATTTGTTAACCACTATATTGTGTGCCTCGGTTTAAATAGGCTTTGTTAATCTTGCCTTTACCTTCGATGCTTGCTTCTGGGACGTTATTCGGGACCCAATTAGGTTTGAAGTTAATTTTTCGTTTCGCAGCAGCAACAAAGGTTTCTTGAGCGGGACTCAATTATGTACCGAAATATGATTAAATTGTTTCGTGACCTTTGTACTACTGTTAGTTGATTCGACTTGGTTTTGTTAGATAAGTAATTTAAATTGCTTTTAGATAGAAAAATGACAAAAATATTGCAAGATAAAAATGTTATCCAAAGTTGAATTTTATACACAGTTTTTGAAATTGTCATGAAGAATAGTTTCGAAATATTTCGTTACAAAGAATATTCTTGGGAATATATCAAACCCGTATCTAATCAAAATCCATCTTCTATCTATCTACATATATGAAGTTATGTATAAAATCATTTTTAATGAACTTTGATATCGTAAATTGTGAAATTTTTTTATGCCTTTTCAATCTAATTACAAGACCTTCTATCCCATCGCTGTAACTCTCGGATCATAGTTAGCTAGTAAAGCAGGCAGCAGTTAATCTTTAAGCCAACTATATAATGTTTTGCCTGACGACCCGTGTGGCGCAATGGTTACCATGCCGGATTGCCGCGCCATGTCCTGGGTTCGATTCCCAGCGAGGCAGAAATCTGAATGATGAGTTTGAATTTCTGTTCTCGGTCTAGTTGTGCCGTGTGAATGTCCTTGTCTTGTGTGTTGTCCATGGTACCCACGACACAGGGAATCCTAGTGAGGGGCTATGAGTGTGAAGTGATATTTATTGTTACCAGTTAGTACAGTTCAAATATACTAATATTGATAAACTCACAATAAGTAATCAATACTCTAAAATCGCCTCTTACCATGATCTGAAGCTATTGTTAAGTGTTCCTCAGCCAATTGTGCAGAAGACGTATTGATTGAGTTGTTAACACCGTCTGGTCAAAGGGGCCGTCCATTAATCACGTGATCTTTTTTTAGCATTTTTAACCCCCCCCTCCCCCTTGGTGATATGTAGTGAGGTTTAAGACTACCCCCCCCCCCCCCTCCCCCAACATCACGTGTATTTTTCCTTTCTTATACTCTGCAAAAAGGTCTTTATACAGATCACCTACTTTCAACATTGTTTTAATCCAAAACATGCCGAGCCGGGCAGTCGGTGGCGGCGCGTGAGGCCTTCGTTCGTTGCCTGGCAACGGCAAGTCAAAGTCACACTACACGCTGCTTTTCTATTTAAAAATCGCGCGTTTGACGAAAAAATAAATACACGTGATATCTTACTACACCCCCCCTCCCCCCTCGTGATATTTTCGTGATTTTTGTCAAACCCCTCCCCCCCCTTTCAAGCCTCACGTGATTAATGGACGGCCCCAAAGACGCCACCGATGCGTTACTAGCCAACGGGGAATTGATAACTTGACATATTGATTTTGTCTCTGATACAGCAAGTATTATAAAAAGCTTTGAAGCATTTAATGGTTTTAAGAAGGAGCTTGTTAGATTGACACAATTATCGATCCTAACAGTATGCAGAAGTTAATCATAGGACATATAAATTGGCAGAGTTTGAGACAGTTTTTAAATTAGTTTTTCGGTGAACTAAGTATGTGATAATCCGAAGTACTAAATATGTGATGTTTCAGGGCCGGCGTTGCATTGGCGATTCCTCTGGTATTGCTCGGTAACCACTTACCATCAGGTGGCCCGTATGCTTTTTCGTCTGCCCTTCAGGCTTAAAAAAATCCATATTAAGATTTTTTATTGCATCGTTCTTGTCAGTGTAATCTGAATATCCAAAATAAAATCCAATCCAATCACATTACATAATCCATAAATATTCTAGGGAATAATTTTAAATGATGATTATATGGATAAATAAAAAAATATAATTAAAAAAAAATCATTCGTATGATATTCTTCAACTTTAGTATATTACTACCTACTCATTTGATACTTCAGCTTGGTTCCAGCCCATTTATATTATGTATGTTTGTATTTTGGCACATGACTCGTACGTACTCACTATACTTATATCAGTGGTCCAACCTTATCGGATACCTGATTTGATATTGACTTTAATAAATCATCTGATATGTCACGTCATAGTCTTCGTCATCTCGACAGTTCCATTCAACCGTAAATATCCCTTATCCTAACATCAGATCTATGTCAATGACTCTAATAATCAACTATAACAATCATGATAGCCTTAGGACAAAATTAAGATAATATCCTCATGATATTATCATTGGTTATTAAACCAATGATAACTTAGTGGTTTGAATCCAGATCCCGCAATAGGGTACAAATTCAAATCCGATATTCAGATCTGATATTTCATCTGATATTTCGCCCTATTCCAGCTGGGAGCTTGAGAGTCAGATCTTTCTTTCTTTTTCTTCTCTCTTTCTTGGCCAACAACGCTTCAGTGATGCCTCTGGTATCACTGAATATGTTTATTTAGTGATACCAATCTGGTATCACTGGTATGTTTGGCGACGATAGTTACTTACCATAAGGATCGTTTGTCTGTTTTTTTTCATAAAAAAATTCCCTACGATACCCGTAGCCATGGCGTGGCGATTTTGTAAACTTTTTTTAATGGTTTCGAACACATACTTAATAAGGTTTCATTAAAAGTTTGTCCATACAAACGATTTGCGCAACCTTATTGTTACATTGAAAGGTCATTTGGCGCAGGATGACAAAGTTTTGGATGTTTGTAACTGTTTAATTTTTCATAATGCTGGTTCGGTTGAAATTCGAAATGCCACCAAATTGTACTGTAAATGAATCTAGAACAATTTTCTGTACCTGTGGAAGTTTCAAACAAGTCTTTCCGTGCGTTTCTTAGGGCATATCATAAGGATTAAATCGTGTTAATCATCTTTTTGTTAACGCTGCTTGCGTAGCTACTTTCTTTCTATTTCTTTTTATGGAAATAGCCGGCAAACGAGCTGACGATCCACCTGCTGGTAAGCGGCTATCGTCGCTCTGAGACATCGACAACATCTAAGACATCGCTGTAGCGTTGCCGTCCAAGAAAGAGAGAAGAAAAGAAAGAAAGAAAGCGAGAACTACCTAACCACCAACGGGCCGTTTTTAGTCGCCTCTTATGACACCCAACTAGCGATGAATTGGGGTTAGTATTCTAAGCCACCCCATTATATCTAAAAAGAGTTGCTAAGCTACTCGTATCGTATGACTTATCTCGGCTGGATCTTCCAAAAATTGAGTAGGTATAGATAAATATTTGGACATTTTATATCACCAAAGTTGACCCATATTTTATATATACCCAGAAATATTTTCACTCTAAATATAACATTGCTAACTTAAATTGGCACTTAAAATGGCAATTAAATAAATAAATAAAAGCCTCTACAGGCAAAAGTATTAATGCTTTAGCAAAAAGATTTATGAAAAGTTGTAGTGAATCATTATTTACGTTTGTGTATTATAAAATAGTTACGCAGAAAGGTAATACTCGAGACTAGCTGTTCTATTTGGATTCACGATGAAACACCGTGGGAAAAATGTAGTTTGGAAAATATAAAATACCAACTAGGCTACAGGGTCGTCATATGAAAAATAATTATGTGGGTACTTCTATTTTAAAATAATTAATCATTCAGATATACTGATTCATACTTGTGATCATAGAGGCGCTGCAGTATCACAACTTTGTTAAAAATAAAAAGGTCAAAATTATGTTTACAAATAATGAGTGAAGTATTCGAACCCAGGCCCTCAAAGCGAGGGAAAACCCTGCCTCTTCATTGTACTTGGCTTATAAGCAACGTCCGTTGAAATGCAGTACATTACATTCAGCTCTTAGTTTCGCGAAGTTGCATTTACGAGCAATGAAAGCATAATACACTCCAAAATAGAGTGAAATTTTAACTGAATTGCGGCCTATTCATATGCGTTTATTTTGCTGCAACAAATTAAACCTGTTCAAAATTAATTTGCCTCGGATGCAAATTTTAGAGGCAGGAATTTTGCTGCTATAATTTTTTGGGTTTATGCAGCCTGAATGATATGGTCATTGTTATTCCTATAACTTTTATGGTTTGTTTTTAACTTGGACATTTATTAGGGCTTGTCTATTTGGATATTTATTAGGTCTATTTACATACATTAAAGCAATAAAAATAACTTCTAAGATAGTGACGGAGCATACTGATACTTTTTAATTAACAAAGAATGTTCTTTGGGTATAATCATGGAAATAAAAACGTTCATTTATTTTTGAAAATAGCAGCTATTCTTACATTGTAGGTCTTTATGAGTTTTAATAAACATTATAGTTAATGAATTTCGTACATACCTACAAATGCTGTTGTAAATTTTTTAAAACTACAAATGCATGAACTACGATGTTTTCCTTGTAGACAAATAGCCTATTCCTGTCACATAAAGTTTTAGGAGGCGGAAATCTCGGCGGTAATAACTCGTACGGTGTGTGATTTAGTTGCGACGCCTCTATTGCTTTATCTTACTTTTACAACTGTGAACTCGACACTGAGTTGATAGTGACCTTTCGATTTTGCGGTATTTTGTTAACCGACTTCAGAAAAAGGAGAAGGTTCTCAATTTGACGGTTTTTTATGTGTGTTAGTTAATTAACTCATAACTTTTAACTGGGTGTACCAATTTTGATAATTATTTTTATATTTATAAGCTGGTGCTTGTCGTTCATCTAAGTTTGAGCGAGATTTGATGAGTAGTTTTTCGTAATTTTTGAAATCGGTTATTACCTATTTATGTTTTATCAACATACTGAAAGAGTCATAATAGACAGTCGCCTGCAAAAGGTCTGAGGAATTTAGAAATGACTAGGTAAGTGATTTAAGACTGTGGGAATTAAGAGGGCTAGTGTATCTTGGTCCTGATAGTAAATATTCCCATTTAAAATTAAAGTATCGTTTTTAAAGAACCGTTTTAGTTTAAATGTCAATCATGACGTCATGCTTCACCCTCTTTATTCAGTCTCAGAGTAGATTTGGAGACCCTCGTACTGCTCATGACGGCTGTCAGCTTAATCCACTCCTTTGTGAAGCTCGTACTGCGTAGGAGATTTTTGCAGCGTTAGTTTTTACAAAGTTAGCTTCACTGTAAATCAGTGAATTGTTACATTTTCCTTGAAACTATTCGTATAATTATGATCGATGACATCATTATCAGGATACATATCCACATCAAAACTTATTTTTCTCATCAAAATTTCATAAGGGGCAAGAATCTTTTACAAAAGCAAAAAAATAATTCCAAAGAACAGCGACAATATTGTAACCATGTACCAACAACAGTTCTATTGTTGATGATGTTAATAACCTTTGTCGCCATTGATCCCTCCAGCCCCTCTCCTATCTCATACATGGAGAACCACATAAAGTCAAAATTTAATTTTTTTAAGTTATAATTCACCGTTCAAGGCCTGTTCCTCTATTGCCCAACCCATCAGAATAGTTGCAATGCGATTTTAAGCGATGTTTTGAAATCGAATGGAACCGATGATGAACTATCCTATTGTTCCTACCATAACGACCGGAGTTACAAGTACCGAACAATATCCTACAATACACAGCATCACGCGAACAATAACTCCCGGCACAGATATTTGTATACCATCTATGACAACAGCATCTATTGAAACAATATCCGTAACAATAAATTTTACTCAAGTGCATTTAAGATTGATCGGGTTAACACAATAGTTATAGGGTTATGTAGTGGAGTTGGGCCTCGTATGTGTAACTATGCAGATACATACATAACAGTTTAGTTTTAGCAGTTCCACCGATCGTGAATTTGGCATGAGAGTATTGAATCTTTTTTAATCCAATAGGTTATGACAAACCATTTAGAATATTAATATCACAGTCATATTAATAGAGCAGTTTTTAAAAAAAGGTAGTGAGAAAGAAGAGTATTTAATACTCACAATTATAGAGAATTGTTATGAAAATTTACGGTTAAGTATCAAACTCATGCCGAAACATTGTCGTCTTTGAAATAATCATTAAGTTTGCAACATATGGAAAGTTGTGGCTTGACACAAACCTTGAATTCACAAAGCGGAAGTTCCTTTAGATGAAAAGGAGTTCATAAACGAAGCAACTTGCTCTCATTTCGCTTTAACATACCCTATTCGGTTACAAATAATTATTGCACTGGAAAGTTATCAGGTATTTTGCTTAATTATGCCTCATTAGTAAGCTTCATTAATTTACCTTTGGCATTTACCTTTGCCATTTGCAAATATTAATAAAGAACGTCATAGCATGTAAATACCTCGTAAATGTCACCAATCACCATAAATAGTAAATACTAGACTATATCTAATCTATCTCGCGAGATTGTTAACTGTCGAAAGATTGTGAATCGAAACATACCTACTGCTTAATTTTTTTAACTTAATTAAATTTGATTAATATTTTACGACTTTTTCATTCCAGTCTGATCGGTACGTGGTCACCAACGCCTCCGGGAAGTTGGCACCGCACTTTTAAGTTACAAACATTTTGAAGGTTGTGCTAGGTTGTGCTAGGTTTGTGCTACATTGTTCCAAAACGGCAAAACACTGAGAATGAAACTTTCGGTGTAAATCCAAAAAACGTGATTTTTGAGCTAGCACCGCACTTTTAAGTTACAAACATTTTGAAGGTTGTGCTAGGTTGTGCTAGGTTTGTGCTACATTGTTCCAAAACGGCAAAACACTGAGAATGAAACTTTCGGTGTAAATCCAAAAAACGTGATTTTTGAGCTAGCACCGCACTTTTAAGTTACAAACATTTTGAAGGTTGTGCTAGGTTGTGCTAGGTTTGTGCTACATTGTTCCAAAACGGCAAAACACTGAGAATGAAACTTTCGGTGTAAATCCAAAAAACGTGATTTTTGAGCTAGCACCGCACTTTTAAGTAACAAACATTTTGAAGGTTGTGCTAGGTTGTGCTAGGTTTGTGCTACATTAGAATGCTACAGCCTTGCGGTCGCCCCAGAGGGCCATTGCGCAAAGAGTGGTGCGGGCTTACCGCTCGGTAAGCTTCGCAGCAGCATGCGCTCTGGCTGGCACCCCTCCTTGGGAGCTCGAGGCATGGGTGCTAGCCAGAGTCTACGAATGGAGGGCGGGGCGAAGAGCACTCGGGGAGCGCCCTGCCCCTGAAGTATGTGAGGCTGTTCGGCAGGAGGCGAGGGATGCCGTCGTCCGTCATTGGATGGCGGACCTTGCCTCCGCAGTTTTCGGCCGTCGAACCCTCGATGCGCTCGGGCCGGTCCTGCAGGATTGGCTCGAAAGACCGCATGGTTTCCTCACCTTCCGGTTGGTGCAGGTGCTGTCCGGGCACGGCTGTTTCGGGTCGTACCTTCACCGGATCGGGAGGGAGGAAAGCCCGTCGTGCCATGACTGTGGCGCGGCGGAGGACACGGCACAGCACACCCTCGAGGTGTGCCCGTCGTGGGCCGAGCGGCGCCGCAGTCTTGTTGCGGCGGTCGGGCCGGACCTCTCGCTTCCCACAGTGGTAAATGCCATGTTGGGGAGCGAGGAGGCGTGGGTGGCGGTCGCCTCCTTCTGTGAAGACGTAATGTCACAGAAGGAGGAGGCGGAGCGCGCGCGGGAGAACGATCCTCTCGCGCCGCTTCTCCGCCAGAGGAGAGGCAGGAGAAGGCGGGTGGTCGACCACCCTCTCTCCTCCCGGTGATGAGCAGCGGGCGACAGGCGCGGGGGCGCCCTCGCCCGCATTGCACCGCTCATCACCCAGACGAACGAGGATGACTGAGCACTCACAGTCATCCTCGAGCCCCTTCCTAGGAGGGGCGTGAAGGGCCCGCCGCTGTAAGGCGGGCAAACGCCGGCGGGAAACTGGAAGCAAAGGCTATGCCGATTCCCAGAACCCCGCCACCAAAGGCGATGCGGGAGTGCCGCTGGGTCGTTTAGTGTGTATACCGGGAGTTATCCCCGGGAGTCTCACATACCCCTCCCGTCCCCCGACGGGTGGGGATGCGTAATGCATTTTTCCCAGCGAAAAAAAAAAAAAAAAAAAAAAAAAAAAAGGTTTGTGCTACATTGTTCCAAAACGGCAAAACACTGAGAATGAAACTTTCGGTGTAAATCCAAAAAACGTGATTTTTGAGCTAGCACCGCACTTTTAAGTTACAAACATTTTGAAGGTTGTTCTAGGTTGTGCTAGGTTTGTGCTACATTGTTCCAAAACGGCAAAACACTGAGAATGAAACTTTCGGTGTAAATCCAAAAAACGTGATTTTTGAGCTAGCACCGCACTTTTAAGTTACAAACATTTTGAAGGTTGTGCTAGGTTGTTCTAGGTTTGTTCTATATTCGCTCCCTACCCCCTGCGAGCTGGCGGGGCCGTTCCGCTAAAACGGCACTGGTGGGGCCGCAGAGGAAGAGGCATGTCGGTATTACGGTGCGCCGCTTGCTCTATCCTCTGCGGCCGAGATGTGGTCGGTGGAAGAACCACAGACCTGATCTTCCACCGGGTACCAGTGATCTGGTACCCGTGGCCTCCTAGTAGCAGACTCAGGGGGAGTCTGCTACAGTACTGGTGGAGGCCGAGGAGGGAGGCGCACCTTACCATCTGGTGCGCCCATCGTGGAGGGCCTTCGGGCTTTCGCGATGGAGCCGCTTGTGGGCGGCTGCCGCCGACGGGGTCGCGGATGTGTGCGAAAGCGTTCCCGTAACCCCGTCACAAGGCGGCGAGGAGGAAGATGGGGGGGTTTTTAGTGGGTATACCGTGGGTCTCATTAGCCTATACGGGAGTCCCACATAACCACTTGGGTGCCCCCCTGCACCCGGGTGGTATGCGTAATGCATTTTCCTCCCCGGAAAAACAAAAAAAAGGTTTGTTCTATATTGTTCCAAAATATTGCATTCGAAAAACTATTATTTTCCTCAGAATTCGTGAAAACAAGTTGTGAAGTTGGCACCGCACTTTAAAGATATCGCGATTCCGGCGGTTGTTCTGGGTTGTTCTAGGTTTGTTCTACATTGTTCCAAAATAATGCGTTCGAAAAACCATTATTTTCCTCAGAATTCCAGAATCGTGATACCTTTAAAGTAAGGTGCCAACTTCACAACTTGTTTCCACGAATTCTGTGGGAAATAATTGATTTTCGAAAATAATATTTTGGAACAATATAGAACAAACCTAGAACAACCCAGAACAACCGCCAGAATCGCGATATCTTAAAAGTGCGGTGCTAGCTCAAAAATCACGTTTTTTGGATTTACACCGAAAGTTTCATTCTCAGTGTTTTGCCGTTTTGGAACAATGTAGCACAAACCTAGCACAACCTAGAACAACCTTCAAAATGTTTGTAACTTAAAAGTGCGGTGCTAGCTCAAAAATCACGTTTTTTGGATTTACACCGAAAGTTTCATTCTCAGTGTTTTGCCGTTTTGGAACAATGTAGCACAAACCTAGCACAACCTAGCACAACCTTCAAAATGTTTGTAACTTAAAAGTGCGGTGCTAGCTCAAAAATCACGTTTTTTGGATTTACACCGAAAGTTTCATTCTCAGTGTTTTGCCGTTTTGGAACAATGTAGCACAAACCTAGCACAACCTAGCACAACCTTCAAATGTTTGTAACTTAAAAGTGCGGTGCTAGCTCAAAAATCACGTTTTTTGGATTTACACCGAAAGTTTCATTCTCAGTGTTTTGCCGTTTTGGAACAATGTAGCACAAACCTAGCACAACCTAGAACAACCTTCAAAATGTTTGTAACTTAAAAGTGCGGTGCTAGCTCAAAAATCACGTTTTTTGGATTTACACCGAAAGTTTCATTCTCAGTGTTTTGCCGTTTTGGAACAATGTAGCACAAACCTAGCACAACCTAGCACAACCTTCAAAATGTTTGTAACTTAAAAGTGCGGTGCTAGCTCAAAAATCACGTTTTTTGGATTTACACCGAAAGTTTCATTCTCAGTGTTTTGCCGTTTTGGAACAATGTAGCACAAACCTAGCACAACCTAGCACAACCTTCAAAATGTTTGTAACTTAAAAGTGCGGTGCTAGCTCAAAAATCACGTTTTTTGGATTTACACCGAAAGTTTCATTCTCAGTGTTTTGCCGTTTTGGAACAATGTAGCACAAACCTAGCACAACCTAGAACAACCTTCAAAATGTTTGTAACTTAAAAGTGCGGTGCTAGCTCAAAAATCACGTTTTTTGGATTTACACCGAAAGTTTCATTCTCAGTGTTTTGCCGTTTTGGAACAATGTAGCACAAACCTAGCACAACCTAGCACAACCTTCAAAATGTTTGTAACTTAAAAGTGCGGTGCTAGCTCAAAAATCACGTTTTTTGGATTTACACCGAAAGTTTCATTCTCAGTGTTTTGCCGTTTTGGAACAATGTAGCACAAACCTAGCACAACCTAGCACAACCTTCAAAATGTTTGTAACTTAAAAGTGCGGTGCTAGCTCAAAAATCACGTTTTTTGGATTTACACCGAAAGTTTCATTCTCAGTGTTTTGCCGTTTTGGAACAATGTAGCACAAACCTAGCACAACCTTCAAAATGTTTGTAACTTAAAAGTGCGGTGCCAACTTCCCGGAGGCGTCACCAACGTCAGTCAGTCATTAAGCTAGTTGCACCACGAGAGACACATAGATTCTATAATGTACGACTCTTAAATCACCAAAAGACGAAAAACAAATTGAACAACTACGAAACTACTCTATTGATTTTGACCGAAATACAATAACCTAATCAGATCAAGTCTCCCTCTGCTCTACAAGCATCCATTGGCCGCGGTTGATTGGCTTCGAAGATATCCTAAAAGGTTATTTTATTGACATACACAAACACACACACGCACACACACACACACACACACGCACACATATGTGTTCAGACGGAAATAAAACCTGATCCATCTTTGTTACAAGGTTATTTTGATTTTTTTTAAAGTCTGCTAAACTCTAGTTAGAACGTTTCCCAATTCCCGTTTGCTCATGACGTGAGAATCTTTAAGAAAAAAATGCGCTCACTCTCCATCTTACTGCATCTTCATTTACCATCAGGTGGATGTATAGTCAAGTATTTACTTAAGTAGTGTAAGTAAAAACCAGTACAGGTTACTTTAACTAGTGTAAAAAAAACAAAATTAATGATGTTTGTCCAGCAGTCAAGAAATACAGTAGTGGCAGGCAAACAGACATTAGTTCTACAAGGGATAGAAGAAACCCTAAAATGTCTCATCTATCAGCTTCCTTAGAGATGCTTCTAGAAGTCATAAAAATTTCATCGTCAAAAATAAGTCTGATCTTATCAAATATTCAATATTCTCAATAAAACTATGGAGTTCAAATATTAAAAACACGTGCGAGTCATTAGTCGTGAATCGTGATGTTGTCCATCAATTGAAACGTCATTTGGAACATTTTACGCCGCGTCAACCGATTCAAACTACGCTGCGGTGAGGAAATAAATTAGACAATCACTATATAATCAGCTAAACCAAATGTCAATCACATTGTCCACATTACATAATAGAGAGTACATTGCAGGCGGTATTTGCATGTAATAGAAAATTACATTCTTTCGAAAAACAATTCTTCAGTCTTTCTATAATGTTGCTTTCATCTTATGGTTTACTGGTAAACATAACATAATTATCTCAGATCTAAAAAGATCGTACGATAATAAAGCTCTTTCCAAAATAAGGGTACAAGCAAAACATGATACTGATAAGAATATTGTCAAAATTCCTACACAATTCAATGATTTTAAATTAAATTTGAATTTAGGTACTAGTAATTCGTTGTGTTTCGTTTCGTTAAACCACCCATGAAATTGATCTATCGCTTTGAAGGTCTTCGTTCATCTTTGCCGTAATACACGTGGAACGATGCTAGGAATGTTTTATATGTCTAGAGGTTGCCTTTCTCGTCGTGTGCACTTAATAGATCGGAAATAGTCTGTAGGCTTAAAGCTGTTTGAATACAAGTTTGTTTTTATTTTTGAGGAAACAAGGACAATACAGCAGCCCCATTTGTCCCGAACCACTCGAGTCTGCCACAAAAATATTAGTGCATGTATGTAACGATCATTTTATCCCTTCCCACAGGGGCAACGGTTGAACGCCTCCTCATATATTTTTATTGTCCAATAGTCGTTTTACGGTCAATAGTTATAATGACATCTGATACACGGTTAAAGATGTTTATAGAAATGGTTAGGTACTATAGATTAGAAGTACGTTTTATTCTCTGTTATTTAGTACTAGTTTATAATTTATTGCCTTGTTTTTATGGAAAAACTCCGGGTTCAGTTCTCGTCATGGGCTGGTGTGATAGACAGTAGTCTCTGATCGTGGCTAATGATGAATTGTTGGCAACCGCGACACAGAGAATCCTGATATGGGAATGTTTCTTTTATCACTTACTTTTAGAATTTATGGTTAACTATTTTATTTATTTATTTAGTACACACAAATAATTAAAAGAATAATTACAAAAGTAAATTTAGTACTAGGGCACTGCTTATTCCATGGAGGAATCTCTTCCAGCAGACCCATAAAGAGGAGAATTGCATTAGTCAGGCAAACTCAGTGTGCACTTTGTAAATATAAATAATAGATATTTATAATAATAAATATATTATATAAATAAATAATATATAACTAGTACATAAATAAATATTTCATATACAAATAAATAATATTAAATAGATAACAAAATAGATAACTATATGAAACTAAAAGCATCTTCGAATTATAAAGAGTACCTACACTTCATAGTAAATAGCTGTTTACCTCTACTTCAATATTAAATCAAACCTAAGATCTATAAAATAACAAAATACATGAAAAGAGTCTTCCATCCATTTATTGCGTAACCTTTGAAAGATGCCCTCCATTAAAAAATTAGGACAATTTGATCAATTTATCATTACTATCTTTTTCGGCGGCCTAAATTAAAACGTTTGGGAACAGAACGTAGGCTTTTATAAAAAGTAGGGTAGGACGATAAAAAATGTCATTAATCCCTTCCATGTCACATTTGATCTCTGATTTCAAATATGAAGAAGTCCATTCTAATTTCCGCTTGAAAATTCCCATTTTGCGTGTCATTAACTTGTCCTCATAATATGTTATTTGGTTTACGCATACGGGAATGCGTCATGAGGGCTGTTGGACAAGGATGACAACTCGTGGAAACTTTATTTTACACACAACCGGGGTTCAAAGGTCCTTTGAACTATCCGTGCTATGTTATGTACACTGCTGGAACTGCCTCAGGAACTGCCTTAAAGCTCTACGATTTACTTTGTTGTACTCATAGAAATGGAACGCAGAGGAAACCTTTCAATGAACCTTGCTGTTTTAATTGCAAATCGAAAGTTTTCCTAAATGTTCGGTTCTAGTGTCGAAGCTGGTCGGTGATGACTTCAGGTGGTTTGTCTTCTATGGTTGTTTACCTATGCTTTTATATTTTAATAAAAAATGATTCGTGTGCCAAAATAATGACAATATATTATGTATTTATAATAATTTATTAATTTTTAAATTTATTGTTTTGTTCATATTAATTAGGTATTATTTTGACTATTTATTATGGATTTATGGTAGATAGTTAAAATTCTAATTATGTTAATATGTGTAAGTGGTATACATGTACCGTTCTAATTAATAATAAACAATAAATAAATAAATAAGTGAGTTCATGATCTTTCTTTCAAAGATCACCTAGTTTTGTACTACTGTTATATACCGAGGTATGTGGCGTAATAAAACCCTTGATGGTCTTCAAACGCCAGCGGAAAAGCCCCCGGACCATGTAGAAATTGTTGTGTCGGTTCTCAGGGTAGATAACAAATAATAAAAGCCAGCCAAGTGTGAATCGAACCGGCGCTTCGGATCGCTACTGAATGGAGTCAATAGAATTTTGTAAATCGTGAAATTGGATGGTGCTGTACAGACTTTTGAATGACGCTTAGTTATATGATAAAAATATTATAGCAGTATTTTGCAATCCTTAAAGGAAGCAAAATATAAAAATATTGCAGTCCACTTTAAGGATGTGGGTATTTTATTTTATTTGTGACGATATTTTGGAATGTTATTTATAATTTTATATGAATAGAAACATTTATATCTATAAAAATATTAAAAGTATGGAAGAATAATATGAAATCAGGGAATACATTTGTTTGAGGTCTACGCAATTGTTCAGACAATTGACAATTAACAAATTATAATCAGACAAAAATAACATCCAACAACTTTGCTAGCACCGACCCTGTTATTTCATCCGACTTTAGGTATTTTTTAAGTTGTTAAATTTTTTATAACACTAACGTCGAATTTATAACCTCAATCTTTGACATTAGTTAAATTGACCGTAGGTGAAGCTAACTTCTGAAATTCTGGTTTATAATAATTTATTTTGTACCATGTAAAGCTACGAGGATATCGTCGCTCTCGCATTCTTCAGCTATCAAATTGTTGCTCCTACTAAATTCCTTTTGTTATTACCGCGAGGTTTCCGCATGCTTGGTACATACTGTCCCCGTAATAAAGGCAGAACCTTGGAACTTTCAGCCATAATACTTTCATTACCTTAGTCAAGTCTACTGATTTAGTATTCTTAATTCACCTTGGTGCATAGGTGAATAAACTCTACTATAACTTGAAATTTTAAAACTTTAAAATCCCGCGACACTTTTATCTTCACCAAAACGCTTGAACAGATCTTCATAAATTGTGACTAAAAACCATCTCATTCACGTCAGCTTTCAACTGAAAAACCCCATCATAATCGGTCCATTCGTTTAGGAGCTACGATGCCATGAACAGACACATAAACACCGAGACATGTTAAACTTATAACACTCCTCTTTTTGCATTGAGGGTTTAAAAGTTGAGTGAATAACCCTGGTAAATAAACTCGATGATACCATCTTAAACTATTTATATTAAATATTTTGTGGATATGTGACGATATACGTGATGAAAAAGAATTAACCCTAGTTTATGCCATGGAATGACTTGGTATCACAGCTATTGGTGGCGCATAGTTCTACATCCAAGTTTTATCCAACTCTTAATCGCCATTCCTATCCTTTCTGAGCAGCAAACGTGTCGTCGTATCACCGTTGTAAAGGAATAATTCTTGACAATAAATATTATAACTGACTTCAAAATTAGGGATAACTCAAAAACTACGTGTCAGACCTCGCTCAAATTTAAGTGGGACCACATGACAAGCACCAGCTTTTGAAAAAAATAATCATCAAAATCGGTTAACCCAAATTTGAGGTAAGAAACATAAAAAAATACAGTCGAATTAAGAACTTACTCCTTTTTTGAAGTTGGTTTAAAACTGTAACTATTGATTACGGCAATAAATCCTTAAACTATGATTTTAACAATTTGTGTCGGTTTCTCTGTTTCATGTCGTTTACCATCAAAGCTATCTAGTACATTAACTATTCCAGACCTAGTTTAGGCAATACATAGTGTTATCTCTATACCTAGCTTATTGGCGCATAAGTGCTGTGCGAATTGAATATTGAACGTGTAAGTACCAGTCCATATATTATGAACGTAATTGAACGCATTACATACAAAATTACTGTGAAACTACTTAGCAAGAATTTGTGTCGTTACTATTGAAATTAATGTTACTTCCTACGACTACGTCAGAACGTAAATTTTTAATTATCTCCTCACTTCACCTTTAGAGTAGATCTAGTCTAGAGACCCCATTTGAAAAGATATTTTGAAAATAAAACTCCGGTCTCTAGAGGATATAGACGGTATTTAATTTGGAGTGCAGATGTTTTTACGCCAATATTAATTAAACCCTCCACTAATCCGCACTGGAGCAGTGTGGTGGAGTATGCTCTAGGCCTCCTCAAAAGGAGAGACCCGTGCCCAGTAGTGGGCCATTAATGGGTTAAAGCCATTAATTAAACTTGTACAAAGACTTTAGTACTCACAGTCTAAAAAATATTTAGATAGCTAAGGAGCTGACTAAAAGGATAGGTATGTGATTTTAAAGGTAAAATCATATATTTATCCTTTTTATTAGTAGACCGATTGAAATGAACCAAATACTGATGATTCCGCAAATCTATTTTTATATGTAAAGGCACTGAAATTGGTTAAGATGTATGTGAAATTAAACAAAAGAAACTTGAATGGAGTCTGTGCGTTTTATTACGTACTTACGATGATGTAATCTATACTAATATTATAAATGCGAAAGTAACTCTGTCTGCTACTCAATAACGCCTAAAACACTGAACCGATTTTGATGAAATTTGGTACAGATATAGAATTGAGCTCGGGAATGAACATAGGATACTTTTTATCCCGGAAAATAGACGTGTTCCTGAGGGATAACTATTCCACGCCAAAACTACTTAACCGATTTTGATGAAATTTGGTACAGATATAGAATTGAGCTCGGGAAAGGACATAGGATACTTTTTATCCCGGAAAATAGACCTGTTCCTGAGGGATAACTCTTTCAAGCCACGAAACCAATTTTGATGAAATTTGGTACAGATATAGAATTGAGCTCGGGAAAGGACATAGGATACTTTTTATCCCGGAAAATAGACCTGTTCCTGAGGGATAACTCTTTCAAGCCACTAAACCGATTTTGATGAAATTTGGTACAGATATAGAATTGAGCTCGGGAATGGACATAGGATACTTTTTATCCTGGAAAATAGACCTATTCCTGAGGGATAACTCTTTCAAGCCACTAAACCGATTTTGATGAAATTTGGTACAGATATAGAATTGAGCTCGGGAAAGGACATAGGATACTTTTTATCCCGGAAAATAGACCTGTTCCTGAGGGATAACTCTTACAAGCCACGAAACCGATTTTGATGAAATTTGGTACAGATATAGAATTGAGCTCGGGAAAGGACATAGGATACTTTTTATCCCGGAAAATAGACCTGTTCCTGAGGGATAACTCTTTCAAGCCACTAAACCGATTTTGATGAAATTTGGTACAGATATAGAATTGAGCTCGGGAATGAACATAGGATACTTTTTATTCCGGAAAATAGACGTGTTCCTGAGGGATAACTATTCCACGCCAAAACCACTTAACCGATTTTGATGAAATTTGGTACAGATATAGAATTGAGCTCGGGAAAGGACATAGGATACTTTTTATCCCGGAAAATAGACCTGTTCCTGAGGGATAACTCTTTCAAGCCACTAAACCGATTTTGATGAAATTTGGTACAGATATAGAATTGAGCTCGGGAATGAACATAGGATACTTTTTATTCCGGAAAATAGACGTGTTCCTGAGGGATAACTATTCCACGCCAAAACCACTTAACCGATTTTGATGAAATTTGGTACAGATATAGAATTGAGCTCGGGAAAGGACATAGGATACTTTTTATCCCGGAAAATAGACCTGTTCCTGAGGGATAACTCTTTCAAGCCACTAAACCGATTTTGATGAAATTTGGTACAGATATAGAATTGAGCTCGGGAAAGGACATAGGATACTTTTTATCCCGGAAAATAGACCTGTTCCTGAGGGATAACTCTTTCAAGCCACTAAACCGATTTTGATGAAATTTGGTACAGATATAGAATTGAGCTCGGGAATGGACATAGGATACTTTTTATCCCGGAAAATAGACCTATTCCTGAGGGATAACTCTTTCAAGCCACTAAACCGATTTTGATGAAATTTGGTACAGATATAGAATTGAGCTCGGGAAAGGACATAGGATACTTTTTATCCCGGAAAATAGACCTGTTCCTGAGGGATAACTCTTACAAGCCACGAAACCGATTTTGATGAAATTTGGTACAGATATAGAATTGAGCTCGGGAAAGGACATAGGATACTTTTTATCCCGGAAAATAGACCTGTTCCTGAGGGATAACTCTTTCAAGCCACTAAACCGATTTTGATGAAATTTGGTACAGATATAGAATTGAGCTCGGGAATGGACATAGGATACTTTTTATCCCGGAAAATAGACCTGTTCCTGAGGGATAACTCTTTCAAACCACTAAACCGATTTTGATGAAATTTGGTACAGATATAGAATTGAGCTCGGGAAAGGACATAGGATACTTTTTATCCCGGAAAATAGACCTGTTCCTGAGGGATAACTCTTTCAAGCCTAAAAAACTGAACCGATTTTGATGTTTGGTACAGATATAGAATTGAGCTCGGGAAAGGACATAGGATACTTTTTATCCCAGAAAATAGACCTGTTCCTGAGGGATAACTCTTTCAAGCCACTAAACCAATTTTGATGAAATTTGGTACAGATATAGAATTGAGCTCGGGAATGGGCATAGGATACTTTTTATCCCGGAAAATAGACCTGTTCCTGAGGGATAACTCTTTCAAGCCACTAAACCGATTTTGATGAAATTTGGTACAGATATAGAATTGAGCTCGAGAAAGGGCATAGGATACTTTTTATCCCGGAAAATAGACCTGTTCCTGAGGGATAACTCTTTTAAGCCACTAAACCGATTTTGATAAAATTTAGTACAGATATAGAATTGAGCTCGGGAAAGGACATAGGATACTTTTTATCCCGGAAAATAGACCTGTTCCTGAGGGATAACTCTTTAAAGCCACTAAATCGATTTTGATGAAATTTGGTACAGATATAGAATTGAGCTCGGGAAAGGACATAGGATACTTTTTATCCCGGAAAATAGACCTGTTCCTGAGGGATAACTTTTTCAAGCCACTAAACCGATTTCGATGAAATTTAGTACAGATATAGAATTGAGCTCGGGAAAGGACATAGGATACTTTTTATCCCGGAAAACAGACCTGTTCCTGAGGGATAAGGTCAAATTTTGTTATATGTAGTTGATAGATTCGTTATATTTTATGAAGCGATTTTTATGACCCTTTTTAGGGTTCCGAAGTCAAAACAGAATTCTCATAGTTTCATCACGCCCGTCCGTCCGTCCGTCCATCCGTCCGTCCGTAGCATAGCGCAGAGGCCCTTAGTGCTAGAAAGCTGTAATTTAGCAAGGATATACATGTTTATTTAAACTTCTGGTAGAATAACATTTTTAAAAATATGTTTTTAGTTTTTATTGCGAAATATTCGTAAGTGTTAGACACGTAAAAAAATTCATGGCAGTAGCATCAAAAGGAAAACTATCATGGCTATATTATTATTAGCATACGTAGTTATTGAGTTCTATAAACTTAGAACTTCGAAACCCTATATTACCAGTGACCTGACACGCTATTAGCCGGTTTTTTAACCAACTTCAAAAAAGTAGTAGGTTCTCAGTTCAACTGTTATAAACAAAAATTAACTTTAACATAATTTGAAAAATCAATCTTTAAAGGGTTAATTCAGGGAATGTTTATACGAAACTCCGTCATTTTTAGGGTTCTGAAGTAAAATCGGAACCCTAATAGCTTCGTCATGTCCGTCCGTCAGTCTGTCCGTCTGTCCAAAGCAAAGCGCCGAGACCCTTAGTGCTAGAAAGCTATAATTTGGCATGGATATACATATTTATTAAAACTCCAAAATCGTAGAATAAACTACTGAAAAAAGGTACCAGTAAAGGTACCGGTTTTCGGGGTACCTCCACTACAGGTAACGTGAGCATTATTTTTTTATTCATCCCTATAGTGTGGGGTATCGTTGAAAAGTTTTTTCAAAAATATAATTCTTTTGAGACCATTTTTGGATGTAGAGTTCCGTTTGCGAAATATTTGGCTTGAAAGTGCTAATTTTAGGTACCCAAGTCAAGTCAAGTGTCCCCCCTAACGGCTAAACGGTTGGAGTTGGACAAGTGAAAACATTTTCAAAAATAGGTTATACGATGGATTTATAAGGAAAACTATCAAGGTTATGTTAACATACGTATCGTAGTTAATGAGTAATAGTCAATAAACTTACTACTTTGGAACCCAATATTGCACGTGGCCTGACACGCATTTGCCTGATTTTTTAAGGTAAATCTGTGAAAGTTGGTAGTTAGTATGTAATCTTACATAAAACAAAAATAACTGTAACATGATTGTTTGGTAATACATTCCCTAAGGGCTAAAACTAGAGGTTGTAAGCTTAGAGTATGTTTGGAGTAAGAAGTTGTAAAACGAACAGATGAGTCACCTCATGGTAAGTGGTCACTATCGCCAATGTACATTAGCAACGCTAAAGGAATCACTGATTTGCTGCTGCCCAAAAAGAAAAGAAAGATATTTTTTTTGTGTATTCTGTAAAATTACAATGTAAATTTAAAATTCAAAAACTCTCAGGCCCTGACTTAAACCTCTAAATTCTAAAAAGTTCAATTATTTTGGGACCTTTTCTATGGGTGGGTCATTAATGGCTCACTACTGAACACTCACTCTTGAGGACGCCTAGAGCATACTCCACCACTTTGCTCCAGTGTGGATTGATGGAGGGATTAGAAATCAACCCAAGTGTCGGAAGTCATTACGCCGGGCGAGGACCTTCAATATGTCATAACGACTGTTACCTTACGACAACAACCGGGACCGACAGCCTTACGTGCCCTCCGAAGCTCGGAGAGCTCAAGAATTTTTTGCCACTAGCGGTCACCTATCCAACTACCGACCGCACTCGCTATTGTTTAACTTCATCGATTACTATTAGAACCGACACAAGCCGCTGCGCCCGGGCTATAAATTCTTCTCCCGATGGGTAATTAATGGGTTCTAAGAACATGTCACTTTTGCTGTAATTTTGGTGAAGAGTTTAGTATCTTGCTGACTACCAATCACGCTACAATATCAGATCGTAGTTATCATTTCATTATCAACATTAAAGATTTGTTTAATATTTTACTCATTTACATAATACGATATATGTACTAAGTATAGGTGTTTTAGCTTCAACCCATAATGGACTATTACAAGGCACGGGTCTCCTCTCTTCATAGTATGGACAAGTTTGCTGTCAATTTATGAAAAACATGTTTTATAATGAAGGGATCTTTATTTTCGGCGTACGAAGTCGCGGGTAACAGCTAGTACAATATATTAATAATAAACCCTAACACACTCATACCCCCGCAGTAGGTTACATCTGTATCGCAGGTGGCATGGAGGATACATGTAACACATTATAATCACACCCATGATCGGAGTACAAATATTTATCCGTAATATATCTGTCCCAGCCGGGAATAAAACCCGGGACCCTTCTCTTCGCAGGCAAGGTCGATACCAACTAGGCTATCACTGGTGATGGTAGGTAATAATGACGTTTTATATCGAATACTAAATTTGTACAGATTTTTTGTCAAATCTAAAAATATATTTTGACAGCGTTCACAAAATAGGTTGAAGTACTCTTGGGCTGTAGTGCCCATTAAACCATTTAAACTTATTTTCCTTCATTATCCCGAAACCAAAAAAAAGTCGTAAATTTCGATTATTTTAAGCAAATAGTATTAAATCTAAAGTAAGTTAATTGAACACATTTGTTTGCAGGTAAAATCCGGAAGACTTGCACAATGCAGCACCGAAATAACGTATTCCAATTCGTTCACACAACACGTTCCAACGGGCCTTAATGGGGCCATTTTACTTCGAAACAGTTAAATAAGCTGAATTATTTACTTCCTACGATTGTTCGGGCGGAAATGCTTCGACGACTTTTGTCGGAGTTTTATGGGACAGAGAGACGAAATGTATTCTTTGTCTGAGTGTAACTTCGCTTCTTCATTGTGACTTTCTTTTAATGAAACATTTAAGAATATATTAGTAATTAAAAATGAAAAGCAATTAAAATATTATAACCATGGTTTTATAAATGAATGTCAAACTTGAAAAACATATTTTACATTTGGTTGCATCCTCCAGTTTATGGTGCATCGATCTTTTATGTAGCTTGGTGTAGTTTTTTTAATGTTTTAAAGTTAATTCCTGAATTGCCCATATTAAATGATATTAAATGATATTTTTCTAGTGTAGGGGAATATTATAATTAAATCAATGACAAAACGTTTCCGTATATCAATTCGCAGCTTATTTCACTTTAGTTCTTTATGCCAAATCAAATGTTTTTCAAGGACATCGCCGAAACACCATACATAAAACGACCCGCTAAAAAATCCACAGACAAGGATGAAAATTGACTTATGAACACATAACAAGAATGCATTTACTGTTACTTGTATTATAATACTTACGAATCGTCGGAAAAAAATTCAGAGTATCCGTACGCTTTCTAGGTGTATTTAATGTTTTTTCTTGGTTACGAAAAATATACAGAGTATCTTTGAAGATTTTATCGATATCTGAATAATTATATTAAAAATAATAAAAATTGCTTTTTACGGTTCATCAGTCAAAACGGATACTTATAGTTTCATCCTGTCCGTCCATCCATCCGTCCTTCCGCGTAGCTCAGAGACGCTTAGTGCTAGAAAGCTATAATTTGGCATGGTTACAATTGTTTATTCTGTGGTCATAGGACTACTGGTTTCTTCCACAATGGACAACAAACACAATGGACCGGCTAAATACATTATAATCCTACGACACTCAATTCTACGGATTTCTTTTTCGAATAACATCGATATAATGTTGTTTCATACATTAATTTATAGGTATATGTTTGTTTATATTTATGCATGTTTATTTTACTCTGTCATGACAACGTATTCTAATGGAGGATTAAAACCTGTACGTGGGATAAAAAACTTAAGAGGTGTCAAGGGTCACCCGGATGGAACGAAGTTCCTTTCGATATTCGTTACAATAATGTCGTTACAACTTTTGGTCTTAATTTTTTCCCTCTAGCCCCCTTTCGCAACGCGCGATAAGGAACTTCGTTCCAAAATGTTTGCTTTCATATAGATATGTTGACATGAAATAACTACGGATTTGTTATAAGTTCACAAGACGTGTATCTGTCTATATTAGGTTGCATGATAATCAGCAAAGGTTTCCTTAAAGCAAAAGTTGGATTGTGCTACTTTTAGTGCAGAGTCACTTAACGATTCGCGTCTTAGTACAGAAACATAATTCAAATTATATGTGCGGTCTTACTCGTAAACTACTACGTCTACAGACAAGTAGCCCTGACGCGTAACAAGAAAGGAAAAACATTTCATGCTTTCTTTAGAAAATAGTAAGAGATATTCGTTAAATAACCTTTCACCATGCAAGAGTATCATTCGAGATTAAACTGTGCAGCTTATAAGCCAGCGTAAACTTACCCGAAGTTCAACAGGGGTAGGATAAAAGTGCTTTGACTCGAAGACGGAGCTTCTCTTACTACAAAATACAAATTCTCCTCTTTCACTACCAAAATTTATTTTATCGTCGAAAAATATCAACTGGTTCTTTTATGGTACAGTGGACATGAATGGAACGAAGGACCGTCTCGATATTAGTTTAAGTTTCGTGAGACGCTACGCTACATTAATTTGCGTGTCTGTGGCCGAATGTATACTTTACTTAATGAAATGTTTTTCTGTATGTAGATATAACATTTCTGAGAAAAAGGTACGTACTGTTATCTAAAAATCTGTTAATGATATTATTCGAAAAGCATCTGTTTTAATTAATTCAAAATAATAAAAAAAATATTTAAGTACAATTTCTACGTGAAATGATTATTAACTTAAAGTGAAATCTCCTCTAATAATATGACCAGAGAGGAATTAAATGCATAGTTTACCACGGCCAACGCTAAGCCATAAAAAATATGTAAAACTTTTTTTGAACCACGAGACGGTGAAGAACGATTTATTTCCACTTTATAGTTGCCTTATTTTCTTGACGGAAGTGTCGCAAGTTCTAAAATTTGTTGATTAAGTCAAGAAACTGCGTTATCGATAGAAAAATTCAATTTAACCAGCACCTGAAGACTGTAGAAACTTATCAAGCAGAGTTATTCTCTTTCAAATCGCAATTGTTCGTAGCTGACAAGAATTCCACGGTTTTGTTTTGTCGCCAACAATGGCGCCTTGACTCCAGCTGTTCTCCCAGCTTTGTACGTTCAAACCTGCCTTTGTTAAATGCTTGATGCTTTACGGCGACTATTTTTCGCTGTACAGCTGTAACACGGTCTCTTCCGTTCAGTTTCGTTTTCGCGAAATGAAACGTGGACGTCACTTTGGCTTATGAATGCTTTTTTACTTGTTTCAGTGTCCCGTTAATCTGAGTAGATTTTAACTTTGCTCCGTATATAAGATTAGGTACGTATGTATACTGTCCAAAAATAAAATTTTCCTTATGTTAGAGAGGAATAACGTAGTATAACCGATTTCGATGATTCTTTTTTATTGTTACTGGAAAGGATGTACTTCATTCAAGTCGGTTCTTTTTTTTTAATTTTAAATTATCTTCATTACGAAAACATTTCAGTACTGTCTGATTAAAACTGATCAAAGTTGTTCATGAAACTGGCAAAGATTAGGGAAAGTGATGAAGGGGAAGCAGAAACAAACTTCATTATTCGAGTTTTACCTTCATATTTTATAAGACATAAAGCAAAGCAAAAAAGCAAAGCAACAACCCATAATTGTCCCACTGCTGGGCTCGGGGTCTTCTCTCACAATGTGAGGGGTACAGGCCATAGTCTACCACGCTGGCCAAGTGCGGATTGGTAGACTTCACACACCTTTGAGAACATTATGGAGAACTCTCAGGTGTGCAGGTTTCCTCACGATGTTTTCCTTCACCGAAGCAAGTGATAATTAACTTGTAATACGCAATTAGACATATAAATGTATTAAAATTTAACAACGCAATCCATATTATTTATTTTAGTGCTAGTATTTTTATAGAAAGTTAGTACTTTACTACAGTCCCATCTAATAGAATTAAGTAGTGTGCTTAAGTGCATGTGTGGTGAAGCGCATTAATCTAGTAAGAGTCTTTAAACTTCTTTTTTGCTCTACTTTTATACTGTAGTTTTTAAGGATTTAGGTTCTTAAAAACAATACATATAAAATACTTAATGAAAACACAGCTTACAAGGATTGAATGAGAAAAGAGGATTACTAGTTGTATTAAAATAATGAAAGGAAACTCTAAACTTTAATAAAATAATTGAAACAATATGTCTTCCAGCACTTCTCATTCATTTCCACTGCTTAGTTCTACATTTTTACCACTTTAGGAATTGCCACGCAGAATATATCACGTTTGAAAATTCCCGAAGTGGCAATCAATATAGCATGGCACGGATCCAAGTCTTAGCCTCCTTTGCCACTAACAACTATTGAAATGTTAAAATGATGTAGCACGTTGCTAAAATAATATAAATTTACAACTTAGAATATCAAGCAATGAAAATAAGAAAGCAAACATTTATTCGTCACATCAGTCAGCTTTGACTTGCGCTTCTCCGGCCTCCAGGCCTGAGAGAAACCAGCAGACCAGATTCAACTGCACTTGGGAACTCCCAAGGGGAAAGGTTGGTGGATGATCCAATAGGTATATCCATCTTCCGACCGACTGCCATTTTCTTCCGCTCCTACCAACATCTGACTAACCGACACCCAATCCCCATTCCCGCGATGGACCCGTCCTCGATGGATCCGTCGTAGAAGTTCATGTTTGACACTCTTGCGTCATACTTTGGACCATCTTTTAATAAGACGGACTTCCTTCAAAACCTCAGGGCTCTTCAAGACTCATATTGAATTTAAATTTAATTTTTATCAACAGTTGAGCACGCAATCCGCCGAATTATTTGGCTCTTTCTCCGTTACCCATTCAGTTATTCGTATTTCGCTTATCCACGTACAGTAGGACAGCTCGGTAATAGGAGAGAGTCATAATTCAAAGGATATCGCGCCTCTATACTGTGAGTTACGCTTGCTGCTTAGTTGAAAACTTTACCTGCAGTGTATCTTGATTTATACCGCCGGTAACATAAGCGCTAACTGTAAGCTGAGCCCCTATCGATTGAGCTCCCTTTTATTTCCCATACGAATTACTTTAAGTAAATCGTTCTCTCCGAGCGCTGTTGCAGGTTATATAGATTGGACTTGTATGCCAAACTTTTGCTGGATTTATAACTTACCTTTTCACTTTAAATAACTGGAGCGCTCAACACACCCACAAACCCGCACTAGAACGATTTGTCGCATGTGGGCACAATTCATACATCAACAACAATCTCTTGAGTCAGTCGCCATATGACTCATCGTGTACCAGATAGGAGCTGGAGAGCCAGTTTTTTCATTTTCTTCTGTCTTATTTCTTGGTCGGTAATGCAATGCTTTTTGTGTTACTGATGTCCATGGGCAACGATATCCACTTACTATCGGGTGGATCGTTAGCTCGTTTAAAAAACAATGTTGGCGGTCACTGGTCTCTGTGATAATGGTCCACTACTGAGCACGGGTAGTGGTCAACCCAAGTGTCGGAAGTTTTAATGCCGCTCGAGGGCCTATGACATAGACTTGAAACATGCCCGAAGCAAGGAAACGCTCAAGAAATTTTTGCCACTAGCGATCTCTGTACCCATTTTAATTTCGATGATTTTCATGGACGGTGGGTGTTTTTTTTCAGCCTGACTAGTTTATGTATTTATATACTTAAGAATTTTGTTCGCAATGTCAGAGTGTATCTGCATTTACATAAGCGTATCTGCTTTTTTGGCTGGCAAAGCATTTGATCATTGGCAATGATGACCATTCGGACCTCGTCTACTCGTTTGCCGACATTAAAAAATAAAACTGTTACTACTAATCATTATATTTAATTATTAAACAAAAAAAATTACTTCAATATCATCTGAATCGACGGAGAAATTTTTTATGCCTTAAGCAGGCAAACGAGCAGACGGATCACCTGGTGGTAAGTGATCACCGCCGCCCATGGACATTAGTAACACCGGAGGTGTCACCAATGTGTTGCCGGCCAAGAAGAAAAATGAATAAAAAAATTAAACTAGTACGAATGGTACTGAACTCGTTGGCCACCAACGATGCTATGCTAGTATAGGTTTGTTTTTAATTGACTTTTCTGTTCCAATTACCATAGCATGTTTAAAGCGTTATTTTTATTATCTTTACATAATTTCGCTTCGATTTTTGCAAGAATTAAATGTTGTTGCGAGCATGTTTCGTTTTGTAACGAGGTTGTCATGTCAAAGTTAAAAACTAGTGAACGTGATTCATTTGTTAGTTAACAAATACAAAATATATCGATGGTTTAAATCTGTATATCGAGAAATTGTATTGGCAGCTTTTCCGAAACATTTTGTTGTTTACAATATTCACAGTGAATGACAAGTGAAATGTATTTAGTAAAAAAAAAATCTCATGAAAAACCTAAATGTGAAATCAGAGCCAAATAAAAAAAATTTGATCTAAATGAGTGCCAATTTCTGTGTGGAAAATCCAAAAATTTTACTCTCAAGAACATGTAATACAAGCCCTACATCTGATTTGGCTAATTTTCACGTACCTTCAGGCTATATTATATTTCTATAATTATCTTCGTTAAGTCTGTTAGGTTGATATAATACCATGTTACCATAAAATTTGGTTTGTTGGTAGTTAACTAGTGAAAACCAGGCAACACATGGCGCTGCAGGCGCTGCGTTAGCAGTTCCCTATTTAGAAATTTGCCTGGACACGCTGCCGCGTGTCTAGTGTCTATTATGGGGTTGGGTATATTAATTGAAGTACGTCCGTACCTAATTCATAACTAGCACAAGCCGCCATTAAATTAAGACTAATTTTAGGATTTAATTTGATACATGAACATTTCTAAATACACGGTAAACTAGACGATAAATATTATTTCTAACGCCTTTAAGTTTAGGACATTATCTTGTTATAATATAAAGAGTGTTATAGGTTTACTTTCTCTAACGTACTTATAACATGACAAACAAAAAGCCTACGAACCAGTATCAATAGAAAATTGGCTTCATCGATGGCTTGGTCGATCACAGACTGTCATGGTATTCTCATATTGAGCATGTATCTAATAGAATCGCGAAATTAAACTGGATATTCAGTACGTTGAGACACATTATTCCAAAAAACACACCCTGTCAAGACAGTGAAAATAAGCTTTTCAATCAAATATACGTCGCTTTGGTGCAATCGGTCTTGACGTACTGTATAACTATATGGGGAGGTGCGGTAAAAAGTAAACTCATCCAATTGGAGCGTGCTCAACGTGGTTTAATTAAAACTATGTATTTTAAAAGGAGGAGATATTCAACAGAGAGGCTTTATTCCCTATCTAACTTACTATCGGTTAGAAAAATATATATTCTACAAGCTATTTTAAGAAAACATAAAAATCTACCCCAAAACCCCGATATTTTAAAAAAGAGAAGGAAAGATTTTGTAGTACAAGTTCCCCACACGAGCACCTTTTTTGCGAGTATTCAGTACAACAAACGGGCAGCCCAACTTTATAATAAAATTAATAAAGCAGCTAATATTTACAATATGACATACTATGAGTGTAAAAATGCTACAACAAAATACTTGAAATCACTTAGTTATGAAGAGACAGAGACATTGTTGCACGCATAGCACACGCGAACACACACACACGCACACACACACACATACATACACACACACACACACACACACACACACACACACACACACACACACACAACACAGAATAGTTTATAATTAGGATATGTTTAATTTGTTAGCTGAGATATTGTTTTTTATTTTATTTTATTTTTTATTTTTGTTAAAACTTAAATTTTTTGTTTAAAATAATTTATAGCCATCGGAAGAGCAGAGGCTCCTAATACAGGCACTCTTGTGCTTAAAAGGAGGCTCTGGCCACTTACTATTGTAGTACCTAATCTGTTAAAGAAATAAAGATTATTATTATTATTATTATTATTATTCATTTCTCCGAAACACAATTTTATTCAGAAAGGCAAATTCATGTTACGATTGTTTTAAAAGAATACGTCAGAAAACTCGTATAAAATGGTTTGAAGAAAAGAATTATCCATATTTATGTAGGTATATTTATGTACCTACATAATCGAATTTGAAAAAAAAATATTTTTATATTGCTTTGAAAATTTTAAATTTATATTCACATTGGCATTTAAAAAAAAATATAGAGCTCAATGTACGAGAATACAATATCAACATAATATACTATAATCGATATTGAAGTTTCGCGGCTATACTATACCGAATATGAGTATAGAAGTTTTGATGTCAGAATTCCTACGTGTTCAGAAATATTGGTGAACTATCGAAAGTATCGTACCACTAATAAGTACTACGTAAAGTAAAACGAAAGTTCTCCTGTAGAGATAAAGGAGTAGATACGTAGTAGAGGTTATAATATTATCGATCCTGTAGGTATTCTAATGAAGCGAAAGATCTTGGGTTCGCTGAGATGACGTTATACTGCTTTTTAATGCGTCGTAATTAATTCAGTAGGATGATCCTACTAGTAGGTATTCATCTTTCCGTGAAGCCTGCCTGGCTAGCACTTACCATTGTCGCATATAAAAAAAAAGAAAAAAAAAAGATTTTAAGTGTGTGATGATATGCGACAAATTATGTATGGAATTTGAAGTATAGATAATTTTAATGGATTTAGATGAAGGGTGAATTGGAATACAGGGTCAGCTCCTTCGGCTCTCGTAGACACATTGAACTATTGGTTCAAGGACCTCTTGCAGGCTTATCCTGTGGGATGTCTATTCGAAATAAAAGATGGAAATTAGAACAATATCTTGTATTGATATAATCGCGCTTACATGGCGGCTCGGTCCGCATTCACAATATTTAGGCATGCACTAAGTTATGTTTTAAAAGTCTAGATTATGCTACCCGCGAGAGCGATAAGGCAACGGTGCCTACGGAATACGACGCGCACTGATTCTACAATTTCTGGCCAGATAACAATATATTCAAAGTGACTTACATGGTACCATGCACGCTTCGATTCGCACACACACTATGGACGAACGGAGGCTCGTTCGCTCACCGGTCGTGACGCCTCCTCGCGACGAGCTCTGAAGCTGAAGCACGATGGCAATGATCGTAGCTGCATCCAGGATCGCAGGCGCAGGCAGGCGGGTTAGAAACCGTGCAGTGCAGGGCGTGGCGTGATCATGCAAGAAGATGCCAGCGGTAGCAGTGGAACACGACGAATCCTTGGGATCACCTACTGGCTGGGATGTCCAGCGGGCACTAGCGAGCTAGCCCTGCGGATGGCGACATGCCCAAAAGCGAAGCTGTCGTGGTGTGACGGGGCGTGGTGAGTACTCGTCCGACCTTCTGTCGTATACGTCACCCGTATCTTGAGAAGATGAAATCCACTCCAGCTGATGATCTCGCATTGGCGAGGCGAGACGGAATCCGGTCCACCACGTAGAAGAAGTGAAGTCGCGAAGCGCGGTTACAAGATTTTAATGGCGGCGGCCTCGTGGCGCATCGCGTGAAAAGTTACTATTACGTTGACTAAGTTACAACAAAAACAGCGGGTGGCGACCCAGCCTGATTACGGAAAGTTAAATGCCGCGAGAAGCATACTCGCTACTAAAGGAAAAGCGTTCAAGGAACTTCGAACATCTTTAAGGAAAATATGGCGTCCACAGAAAATCACGCCATTAAGGAAATGAGCCGGCTCCTCGCGCAGGACGACGCGCGTATCCCACGCAAGCGCTTGAGCCGAACTGATTCAACAATCCGGTCGATAACCATTCATCGATCTATGGAACCGTACATCAGTCAACGATTGCAGACTATAAAATGTTCAACAGCCACAGACTTCAGTCAATATAATGATTTACGATAATTGAATTTGTTTAATTGTTTATACTGGAAATGTTACTAATAATTTTCTATGCGAAAATATATAAGTACATTTTAAAACGGATGTTTAATTGTGGAGAAACAAATAAAAGAATGTATCACCATAGACAAACGTCTGGCAAATATGATGATATCAGAACGCAATGAAAACTAATTTAGTCTATGCTTTGAATGAACTACAAGTTGTCAAAAATATTAAAAATTAGATTATCACGAATCTCTAATCTAATGTAATATTCGGAAAGAAGATTTTATGACGATTCCAAAGATACCTATATGTCCAAATTATGTTCAGTAGTTACTGAGCAGTTTCTATATGAATGCCACCGACATTGTTGAATGTTCGTAATGTAATAATTAAACAAATATAGCATTAAACTACGGGTTGAACGCTATTATAGATTGTACTAAGCTATCCAAATACTAATATAAACAAGGATGATGGAAATCCATGCATTCCGTTGTATTTTAACCAAAGTAGTAGGTATTTACAAATACACTGCTACAATACCCCTCTTCGAACAAAAGAGGCTAACTGCCGGTTAGCCGACACAGCCGGGGTAACCAAGAAAAAAAAACTTTTAACACTATGTTAAAGTTTTTACTATTGTTAAGAACTAAACCTAACAACTAATGTCCTAAAGTACTGACACCTAAGCTTAAAATGTTTTAAGACTAGTGTCTTAAACTAGCAATAATACCTAAATTGTTAACCTAAAATAACAGGGAATCCTCATTTAAAATTATAATTATATAAGAACTAAGGTATGTTATCCTAAAATAACAGGGGGCCCCATTTAAAACTACAATTATATACTTTCCTAAATTCCTAAAGGTAATTGTAATGCTATACCTACCTAGTATGTATAATACTTGGTATTGAGTATTACCTAAAGTATCCTAAAGTAATAATTCTAGCATGAATACTACTTATTGACAAGCAAGCTTAAATATACTAAGTGTATTAAGAACTACTATGTAAGTATAATAATACATTTCCATATGTATGATATACTTTTAAAGGAAACCACAGTGCTGATCAGGCGACTGGGAAAAGATAACATCAGCCCATCATGAAATGATGGCTGGGTTATTGTCAAAGTCCAGAAAGTTGTAAGTAAGTATTGCATGAGTACTCATTTAAAGAATTGTCAGTAAAGAATAAGAGATTAAGATAATCTTAATTATCTCAGAAAAAGGCTTGTTCTCCATTCTTGTGGGAACAATAAAAGATCCAAACTGATTTAAAGTTTGTTTCTAAGGTAAAAAAAATATGTGTATACAAGGAAAAAAAAATGTGTGTATCCAAAGAAAAAAATGTTTGTCTCCGAGGAGAGAAAAAAAATGTGTATACACACTCCACTCTTCATTTTCTTGAATAGTGAGAAAAATGTACATTTAAGTACCCAAAAGTGAAACAAGTGAAAACTTAATTTCAATTGTTTAAAGAAAAGTACTGAACCGATTTTGATCAGACAAACAGTACTGAGTTCCTTGTACTACGCAGGTACAAAGACTTTTAAGTTTTGTCCAAAAAAGTGTGACTAAAAAAAAAAAAAAATTTTCAAAATGTGAAAAAATTTTGTCACAAAAAATATGGAAAAAAAAATACTTGCTCATGTTACACACCTTGTGGCACTTTTATAATGTCCTTTACATGACACTTCCCAGTATTTTTTGTGTCAATTTCCTCTAATTGGTAAACAACATCAGATAGTTTGTCAACTATTTTACACTTGACAAACCTCGGTGCTAGTTTAGCTGAGAAAAACTTTGCTGCGTTCGACTGTACAAAGTTACGCCTCCACACTATGTCACCTACGCTTAGCCTGAGCTCGCGGCGGCGTCGGTTATATCTCTGAGCGTTTTGTTTGTACGCTTTGGTCAATGCACAGCTTACACGTTGGAAGATATCTGAAAGGTCATTTAAGGCTTGAGCTGTTATGTTCCTAGGTGTGGTTTCGACTTCATCAACCGCATGTGGAGCACTGCCTCTTAAGATGTGCATTGCACCGTCGGCGACGAGTTCGCGACCTCGAGCCAAAAAGTATGGTGTATAACCAGTAGCCAGGTTAATTGTGGTATTCAAGTATAATTGTATTTGAGGAAGGAATGTCGACCACCTCCTATGATCCTCTTCAACTAAAATAGCTAGGCAAGTTTCAATTGTTTGGTTGTATCGCTCAACAGTATTAGACTGGGGTGCATAATATGCATTATAAAAAATTTTGGGGATTGAGTATTTGGATCAGAAGTTTTTGAAATCCTTACATTGAAAAATTTTAGCATTATCACAAATAACAACACACGGAGTGCCTTCTTTAAATAAAATTTCCGACTCAAGGAAGGAAGTGACAGTTTTGGTAGTAGCAGTTCTGAGAGGATGAAGCCAGCAAAATTTTGAAAAAACGTCTACGACTGAAAGAATGTAAAGATGACCTGAATATGATTTAGCGAGGGGGCCTATAATATCTATAGAAAGTGTATGCATCGGACGGTCAACCTTTTTTTGGTTTGTCATGTGACCGTGTGGTATGCTGTTCGAGTGTTTGTAAGCCTTACACTTCTCACAGTTTGACACATAGTTTTTAATATCCGCATACATATTCTTCCAAAAGTAGTTTTCCTTTATTTTTGCTACTGTCTTAAGTATACCGGGATGTACTGCGCTTAATTCATGATTCTGCTTAATGCATTCTTGTACCAATTCGTGAGGAAGAACGATTTTCCAAGCATTTTCTACATGTAATTTAGAAGTCGGTTTATTATATCTGAATAAAATATTATCTTTAATTTGATAATTTTTGTGAAACATAGGATTTATTTTAACATTTTTAAATAATGTATTATACCATTCATCCTTAGAAGAATTACCTCCGGTGAATGTGATAGCACTAACCTCCATTCTAGATAAAGTATCTGGGACTATATGTGATGTACCTTTTCTATGTCGGATTTCAAAATCAAAACATGCTAATTGCATGGACCAACGAGCTAAACGTCCAGAAGGGTTGTTTAGTGTTTTTAACCACTTAAGACTCATATGGTCAGTTACTAAAATGAAATGAGAACAAAGTCAAAGTCAAATAACGCAAGATAATTGACGCATGTGACGTTCTGTTCAGAAACATGGAAACAGCTGCAAGTATCATCAGCGCCGCATCGTCTTCACACGCAGACTATCTTCAAGCATTCGTCGACCATCTTCAAGCCGTATTTCTTCAACAACGCAGTCGATTCTTCGCTTGCCGATCTTGCTGTTCCGGAGATGTCTTCCATGCCGTCGCCGCTCGCCGAGTGTGCGCGCGCGCCGGTCTGAGCTGTTTTTATAAGCCGTCCAGCTACGAGAATCTACTTTGCACGACGCGATTCTACGCCGGCATTGGGAGCGCGACAGAAACATAATACGACCTCTCTCACACTTGAAGATTTATATTATTTACTTTTACTATCATTATTGTTTAAATTTTATTGGTAAATATTCTAATATTCTAATTGGCTAATCAAATAATAATTAATTTTATTGGTAGTTTTGCAATGTAGCCGGTGGTATAAATACAGGCAGGGTTGGCAATAAAAGCATTCGATACCCATTGGATACCATTCGCACAAGACCAGCAGTTTCATTTCTCAGCCTTCTGAAGCAGTATACCTAATTGGAGTCTGTTAATAGTGGACCCCTTACAGACCACTCAAAGTCAAAGTCAAAGTCAAAATATTTTATTCATATAGGTATCACTGATACACTTATGCACGTCATTTTTTGGCTTTTCGGAAGGTGCTTTATCGTGGAGGAGAAGAAAAGCCTAAAGAAACTCCTCAGCACATCTTTTAAAAAAATATTACAAAAAAAGATAATAATACAAAAGTATTTACTATTCTGAGCGGAACTGGTTGCAGAGCTGGTCATTTCCATGCGTCTTTGTCATTTAAATACTCGTCTACACTATAATATCCCTTGCCTAACAATTGTGTCTTTACACGTTTTTTGAAAGTTTCTATTGGCAAGTCACGTATTAATTTTGGGATTTTATTATAAAAATGTATACCAAGCCCTATGAAAGATCGCTGCACTTTACTTAGGCGGAACGAAGGCGTAACTAATTGATGCATTCTTTTCGTATGGCGATTATTAATATCAAAATTTTGTTTATACGCGTTTATATTCTTCCGTATAAAAACTACATTGTTAAAGATATACTGGGAAGCTACTGTAAGTATACCTATTTCCTTGAACTTTTCACGCAAAGATTCCCGAGACCTAAGTTTATAAATAGCCCTAACTGCCCGTTTCTGGAGTATGAAAATTTGTTTTATATTGGCTGCTTTGCCCCACAGCAAGATGGCATAAGACATAACACTGTGGAAATAAGCAAAATAGACTATCCTAGCAGTTTCGACGTCTGTATACTGCCTTATTTTCCTGACAGCAAAAGCAGCCCTACCGAGTTTTGTCGCGAGATTTGTTATATGTGGGCCCCATTGAAGTTTACTATCTAAGGTCACCCCTAAAAAGACCGTCGATTCCTCCATATGCAATGTTTCGTTATTTAGTTTAAGAGATTTGCTGACTTTTTTAACATTAGGTAGCACAAACTCTATACATTTCGTTTTTTTTGCATTTAATAGTAAATTATTGATAGTGAACCAACGCGATACATGCGAAAGAGCACTATTTACGTCGTCGAAATTTACTTTATTCCTTTCACACTTAAATATTAGTGATGTATCATCAGCAAATAGTACAATATCCGCTTGGTTCTCTACATAATGTGGTAAATCGTTAATGTATACCAGAAAAAGAAACGGACCCAAGATCGAGCCCTGCGGTACACCCATCACAGCCGGTGACCCCGATGACTTAATATCGTTTATGCTGACTTTTTGTATTCTATTACTCAAATAAGACGCGATCAAGCTAAGGGCCTTGTTTTTTATACCATAGTGGCCAAGTTTAAACAGCAATGTTTCGTGCTCAACACAATCAAATGCCTTAGATAAGTCACAAAATACTCCTATGGCATTATGTGACGCCTCCCATGCTTCAAATATATGCTTTAATAGCCTAGCCCCGGCATCGGTTGTACTACGGCCTTTAGTGAAACCGTATTGCTCAGGATGTAATAATTTATTATTGTTGAATATTATTGTTTATTATTGTTGAACAATCTATATAAGGCCTAAAATGTAAGACAGAGTCGACCACTGCTAATAATTCACGCTCAGTGGTGCTATAATTTCTCTCCGTTTTTGACAGTAGACGAGAATGAAAAGCTATAGGATGTTCTATACCATCTATTTCCTGGACAAGAACACTACCAATTCCCACTGATGAAGCATCTGTGTGAATTTGAAATGGTATGGAGAAATCGGGGCAAGCAAGTACTGGTGCCTGAGTGAGAGCTTCTTTTAGTGTCAAAAATGACTGTTCAGCATCATCACCCCAAGCAATTGCATCTTTTCCCTTTTTCTTACCAATTAAAGCTGTCATTGGAGCAATTATTGTAGAAAAGTTATTAACGAACCTACGGTAGTAGGAACATAAACCTATAAAAGCACGTAATTGTTTTGCTGAAGTTGGCCTTGGAAATTGTCTAATACATTCTAATTTCTTTGGATCTGTTTGCAGACCTTGTGAGCTTACAACATAACCTAAATAACGGAGTTCATCCTTGCAAAATTTACATTTATCAAAATTAATAGTCAAACCTGCTTTACTTAAATTTTCAAAAACCACATTTAAAATGTCTAGATGTTCCTTAAATGTGCTGGTTGCAATTAAAAGATCGTCACAGTATCCGAAAATTTTTTCGCCATACTTGTGCTCAAATAAAGAGTCAATCAAGCGTTGCATGTCACAACCGGCATTACACAAACCAAAGGGCATTCTTTTAAATTCAAAAAGACCACGATTAGGTACAACAAAGGCAGTCTTTTGACAAGACGTACCAGATACATCAGTATTATCTGAATCACAAAGTGAAATTTGCCAGTACGCTGCTGACAAGTCGATTGAAGTTAAGTAACGAGCGCCTCTAAGATTATCTAATATTGAGGATATATAAGGCAACGGGTAAGAGTCCTTAATAGTGACGTCGTTCAACTTTCTAGCGTCGAGACAAAATCTAAGCGAACCATCCTTTTTTGGAGTCATAACAACAGGATTTGACCATGGTGATTTTGATGGCGCAATCACACCTAATTGTAACATTTTATCTACTTCTGAATTTAATGCTTGTAATTTTGCTGGAGACAAAGGATAGTATTTTTGTTTGATTGGTGGTCCTGTTGTTATAATTCTATGCTCAATTATATCGGTTTTACCTAAACCATTAGTTTCAGTATCAATAGTTCTAAATTTTTCAATCATTTTGTCTAACTCAATTGATTCCAATGGAGGGAGTTCGCTCTTAGAAATTATACCGCAAAATTTATTTAAAAGTTTATAGTGAATATTATGAATATCATCTGTAGATGCTACATTGTTGCAGTTGAACGAGTTAAAAATTCCAGATTGATAAACAAAATCCATGCCCAAAATAAAGTTATCCGATATATCCGGTATAACCATGAATGTTATGTTAAAAAAATTACCATTGTAATTAATAGGTACTAACATAATTCCTATTGTTTTTACTTCAGAGCCGTTAGCACATTTAGCACTTAAGTCAGTTGACTGTAACTCAAAACCTAATTCGAAAAGTTTATTATGGTAGCCGTTACCGATAACCGATAGATTAGCACCAGTATCTAAAAGTCCTTTGTATGTAAAATTTTGTATTGAAAATTCAAGAAAAATTCTGTTGTCATGATTTGTTGATGAAATGCCTGGTGTAACTGTACCTAGGCGTTTTTCTGAGTTAAAACTAGATATTCCTAGAGTAGTTACATTTTTTGAATTTGAAGGTTGCTCCTTATTCGGGTGGGTAGCTAAGGGAGGGTTACACTTAGGACAAGCGGAAGTAAGTGTACCTTTTGCCTTACACTTGAAACAAACAATATCACGTATTGTTTTACAGTGTTTATATGAATGACCCGATTTTTTACATTTAAGGCATATAATAGAAGGATTAAATTTCTTTTGAAATTGTGTGTTGACAACGGTAATCTGCTTTTGACTTTTAGAAGACTTGTTATTAAAACCAGAAGAAGGTGAGACAGCGTATGCCTCGTAACGTTTACCTAAAGAAATTAATCTGTCAATAGTGTCTATATCATTGACAGCCAAAAGTTGTGCATAGACGGGTAACAAATTATGTTTAATGATTTCAATAAGGGTGCTTTCCGAAAGAGGTGAAGTCAGCCTTGAATTCATTGTTTGCATATCTAAGATGTACATATGTAAAGGTTGGCTTGGGCTTTGTTTATGATCCCTAATTTGTTTTTCTAAAACATAGTCACTATCGAAGGCTGTAAAGAATGTTTTAAATTTATTATGTAGATCATCCAAGGTGACTACAGAATCCCTAATTTGCCTATAATAATCGAGGGCCTTGCCTCCTAAAAGATCCGAAAAACATTTGACGACTTTTGATTCAGATATATCCCTACATCTCATACAATCGTTAATCCGCAAGAAAAAATCCACTAAACTTGAATCGCCTGTAAACTTTAAATTCCACGATTTTAAGTTGTCGTCCCTTATCACATAGGTAACTCTGTTATCAGGTTGACCTTGGACAGGTTGATCAAAATTTGAACCTTGAAACAAAGAGGCTGATGTTTGTGGCTGTGAGATGAGTTTATGCCTATGCGTCACATTACTAAAAGATTCCTTTAAGTCTGGATCATCAGTTAAGTTGTCGCTTGAATCGTGAAAAGTTTCAAGTGGGGTCGCCATTATAACAAAATTGTAATAAACTTTAGTGTTGATAAATAAACAGTGTTTGCAAAAAAAAGCTGGTTTATTTAAGACCTCGCTAACTCTATAGACAGAGGCTGTAATATCCAGAAAAGAAGAAAAAATTCAATTGCAAGTACAATAATAAAGTATTTTAATTATTGTTTGCGACTGCTAAGAAAGTATACAAACTTGTATGTTTGTAAAAAAATAATGTTCCGTTAAGGAAACATTCCAAAAAATGCAAACAAAAGTCACTGTTTAGTTATCAGACGATACGTGAGAAAGAATTACTCTCGTACAAAAATATGACAACTCAAAAAATTATCATTTAGTAATTTTAACAAATGCCAAAAAATTTCTGCAAAAAGATTATTTCAAATAGATTCCACAGGATAAGGATAATTAGATAGGTTCGGGCGCCAATTGTCGCGTATAAAAAAAAAGAAAAAAAAAAGATTTTAAGTGTGTGATGATATGCGACAAATTATGTATGGAATTTGAAGTATAGATAATTTTAATGGATTTAGATGAAGGGTGAATTGGAATACAGGGTCAGCTCCTTCGGCTCTCGTAGACACATTGAACTATTGGTTCAAGGACCTCTTGCAGGCTTATCCTGTGGGATGTCTATTCGAAATAAAAGATGGAAATTAGAACAATATCTTGTATTGATATAATCGCGCTTACATGGCGGCTCGGTCCGCATTCACAATATTTAGGCATGCACTAAGTTATGTTTTAAAAGTCTAGATTATGCTACCCGCGAGAGCGATAAGGCAACGGTGCCTACGGAATACGACGCGCACTGATTCTACAATTTCTGGCCAGATAACAATATATTCAAAGTGACTTACATGGTACCATGCACGCTTCGATTCGCACACACACTATGGACGAACGGAGGCTCGTTCGCTCACCGGTCGTGACGCCTCCTCGCGACGAGCTCTGAAGCTGAAGCACGATGGCAATGATCGTAGCTGCATCCAGGATCGCAGGCGCAGGCAGGCGGGTTAGAAACCGTGCAGTGCAGGGCGTGGCGTGATCATGCAAGAAGATGCCAGCGGTAGCAGTGGAACACGACGAATCCTTGGGATCACCTACTGGCTGGGATGTCCAGCGGGCACTAGCGAGCTAGCCCTGCGGATGGCGACATGCCCAAAAGCGAAGCTGTCGTGGTGTGACGGGGCGTGGTGAGTACTCGTCCGACCTTCTGTCGTATACGTCACCCGTATCTTGAGAAGATGAAATCCACTCCAGCTGATGATCTCGCATTGGCGAGGCGAGACGGAATCCGGTCCACCACGTAGAAGAAGTGAAGTCGCGAAGCGCGGTTACAAGATTTTAATGGCGGCGGCCTCGTGGCGCATCGCGTGAAAAGTTACTATTACGTTGACTAAGTTACAACAAAAACAGCGGGTGGCGACCCAGCCTGATTACGGAAAGTTAAATGCCGCGAGAAGCATACTCGCTACTAAAGGAAAAGCGTTCAAGGAACTTCGAACATCTTTAAGGAAAATATGGCGTCCACAGAAAATCACGCCATTAAGGAAATGAGCCGGCTCCTCGCGCAGGACGACGCGCGTATCCCACGCAAGCGCTTGAGCCGAACTGATTCAACAATCCGGTCGATAACCATTCATCGATCTATGGAACCGTACATCAGTCAACGATTGCAGACTATAAAATGTTCAACAGCCACAGACTTCAGTCAATATAATGATTTACGATAATTGAATTTGTTTAATTGTTTATACTGGAAATGTTACTAATAATTTTCTATGCGAAAATATATAAGTACATTTTAAAACGGATGTTTAATTGTGGAGAAACAAATAAAAGAATGTATCACCATAGACAAACGTCTGGCAAATATGATGATATCAGAACGCAATGAAAACTAATTTAGTCTATGCTTTGAATGAACTACAAGTTGTCAAAAATATTAAAAATTAGATTATCACGAATCTCTAATCTAATGTAATATTCGGAAAGAAGATTTTATGACGATTCCAAAGATACCTATATGTCCAAATTATGTTCAGTAGTTACTGAGCAGTTTCTATATGAATGCCACCGACATTGTTGAATGTTCGTAATGTAATAATTAAACAAATATAGCATTAAACTACGGGTTGAACGCTATTATAGATTGTACTAAGCTATCCAAATACTAATATAAACAAGGATGATGGAAATCCATGCATTCCGTTGTATTTTAACCAAAGTAGTAGGTATTTACAAATACACTGCTACACCATTCTCCGTATTGAGTCAGCCTAACGAGTCTAAGTACGGTATGGGAATTGGGAGCCAGTTATTTTTGATCTTTTCTTTCTTGTCCACAACGCGGCCATGATGCCTAAGGTTGGGCCACGGGTGATGATGACCCTCAAGCATAAGGTGTCTCATTTGCTTATTTGTAGCCTGTTTATATAAAAAATCTAACAAGCCTTGAATGATTTTCATCCATCCTTACCCGAAACGTACCCTTTCAATCAATACATAAATGATTGACACAAACTGAACGGCTCCATGCAATTCATGGACCCGGACCGTATGAGAGCTTTACATTAAATTTCAATTAGTCCGGCATCCCTGCAACGGTACGCAGCTCAATTAAAAACAAAACTGTTAAACTACGCTAAACCTAATACTGAGTTAAAAATGCTCCAATTTCTAGTGTACACAGAATTGCTTTTTCTAAATCGGCTTGCAATGTGCCAAGTACGGCTAATCTTTTAACGCTTTAACCTTTTTAAACTTCCCATAATTCCGATTTGAAATCGAGCATTTAAAAATACACTTTAATGCAAATAGGAATTTTTAAATATTCAAATAGGAAGTTGTAAAAACAAGACAACGGTTTGAGCTTCCATCCTTGTGTTCGAGTCTTTAGAACAGCAAGGCTATTCTGTTTTGTAACTCGACAGCGGAATCCGCGATGAGTGTGAAAATTGAAGTTCGAGTCCGAGATCTTGACATGTCATTCTCTAATCATCTAGTAGCCACCTGCAAATTGAAGTGAGTCTCGAACTCGAACGTCAAACGACTAAAAAATATGACAAAAAAAACATGAGAGGTGTCAAGGGACACCCGGATGGAACGAAGTTCCTTTCGATTTAAGTATTGTTTTTTTTATGAAGTGATTCAGAAAGTTTTACAGAGATGGCGCTGTACACGCTAGTAGCGTGATTCAGAAAGTTGTACAGCGCCATCTCTGTAAAACTCTCTGAATCACTTCAAAAAAAGTGTCGTCATTCGTAAGAATCAAAAAGTGTCGTAAGAATCTTTTCCGTCTAGCCCCCTTTCACAACGCGCGATAAATATGGCATCATCTTATCATCTAGTAAGCACTTGTGAAGTGAAGTGACTCTCGAACTCTAACTTCAATTTTGACACTCATCGCGGTTCCGCTGTCGAGTTACAAAACAGAATAGCCTTGCTGATTCGACAAAATATCATTTCATATCAATGTTATCATCCCTCGCATAGTAATGGTGAATAGGTAAATATGATTATTATAAAACTAAAAATTAAATACAACTTTTATAAAGTGCAACGCAAGATTTTGGTTGCATTTCATTTTACCAGTTTAAAATGATTACATGCGACCAAATTTTTTTTTATTATTTTGGAAACCAGACAAAGCAATTAATTTGCCAGATAATTATACAAGTTCGGTCGAATCATCGAAACATAATTAATCTATGTTTATATAAATGGACATCCGTAGGCAATTTTGTAGTGATCCTTATCTCAAACGAATCGTTTTGGGTTTGATTTGTGGTTCAGGCAGTTATTAGGTCTTTACCTATGGAATTGGAGATTTTTATGAAAATTTCAAAATATAAAAAAATTTCGTATTTTTTTTATTTTAGCTAATCAAAGTACTGGCCCAACAACTATACAATTTTGCCATTTTGATGGCAGTTTGTTTATCCCTTTATTGTAGACGTCTGCTGGACTGGTGGCGTGAAGTCAGCGAAAGCGTTTTGTACTGCCTCTCGAGTGTTAAGACAAGTGCGAGTCAAAATTGTGTGGAGAAGGTTCCTTACGTTGATTATGTATTTAACGTTATTTTTTATTTTATTTATTTCTGCCATTTCTTATAAGACCATAGACTTGTTATAGATTTTTCTGTAATACGGTATATTATAAGTAAAGAACTATTTTCTGTATTTTTTTCAAATTTTGAGAGATTGAGATCCTTAAAATAAACTCTTTTATTTGCATACTGTGGTATGTCAAACGTATCCTGTGGGATAGGTTTATCTAAACAGTTATTGTTAAATATATTAACCCAGTATTTAGTTAACCCTAAAAATTATCAAAATTTTGAAAAACTTGAAATCTGTTGGGGCAAGTGGTTCCGTCAAGTCCCTTCAAGCATTATTGAATTACACGTAAATAATAACAATAGTAAGTAACACATACGCATATATACGTATATTCAATTATTCATAGCAGTTAATGCTCATCTCGAAACGCAAAGAAAGTAAATATAGTTACACTTACTGTACGCAATAACAGGATAACAATAAAAAGGGTCTATGAAAATGATATACAATAATTGACGGCAATATCACACAAACAGCCATGTCTTTGAGGCAAACATTTCTTAGAATAACTAAGCAAATTTCATTCAGCAAAATCTGGGCACAAACGAAAGATAATAAATATAATAATGTCACACATAACAGTAAGTAGAACAAAAGATATGTTTCGATATATATTTTAGAGATATTTGTTTTTAATACTACCAATAAATACTTAATTTAATATAGGTTTCTTTATAATATATTAGTTATGTGTGTGTGTGAATTGTGAATTATGAGTACGAGATAAGACTTTTTTATTATTAAGTGCGACGCAAGGGAGGGTAATGTGTTTATCAGTCTTTCTTCGTATGTTTATTCCTATGTGGCGTTGTAAAGACCAAACGTTTTGATTATTCTTACGTCAATTGATTCGGCTTAACCTTGCGAGTGTCACTGAAGTCATGACAATAATCAAAATTCATCACAGCTACAACCAGACGCTATATTGACAAAATGAAAAAAAAATCAATGAACTAATTCATTGTCGTTGAATAGGTATTCAAAAATAATTTTAACGTTTTTTTTCATAATATTGAATTTTAAGTAACAGTTTAGGATATATTACGATTTAAAATTGTTCAAACAACCGTTCTCGCTAATGTACAAACTAAGAAATGACAACATTGCGAATTTTACCGTTGTATAATCCTAATAAAGTAGTCAATAAATCGTAACTAAAAATGTACAATAAAAATTTTATAATAACAAAAAAAAAAACAAAAAACCTCACTGCGTAAAAAAAACTAAAATGAAAAAAAAATTAAAAGGTGTCAATGGACACCCGGATGGAACGAAGTTCCTTTCGATTTAAGTATTGTTTTACGCGCTCAGCAGTGTGATTCAGCAATATGAAACTAGATAGCGCTGTACAACCTTCTGAATCACGCTGTTGAGATTCTTTGGCCCTAACATAAGTAAAATAGCAAAAAGTGTCGTGACAACTTTTCGTAAGAATTTTTTCCGTCTAGCCCCCTTTCACAACGCGCGATAAGGAACTTCGTTCCAACAAGCCCAGTAGTTAAGAATGTTGTTAAAAGTAATACTGAACAACTGCACCATAGAAGAATTAACTGTCGGGACCCATTTAAATTTTACAGGGCTGCTTGGGAAAAAACAACCAATCAAATCTTCATTTGTAGAAGAATATGATGAAGATGTAATATTGGCTGAATTTTAAACAAAGATGGGCTTTGTCCGTATTAAGCTGGTCGCTAAGGCCAAAACAACTGTCCAAGACCAATGATGGACGAGGTAACTAGATAGTTAGGCGTTGCGCTAGAAATAAATCCATTACTTCAATCTCTGTGGAACCTTATTGCTGGCATGTGTTGTGAACTACTCGTACATGTACTTTATGTTTAACACCATGTATTTTTATATCATAAAATATATGATACATGGACGTGATGGGAGCCGTATTGTAACACGTGACGGTCTGCGGTGAGCCGACACACGGGAGGCCGTAATGCCCGGCAAGTGCCCGGCTGACCGGCCGCTACTTATTTTATCGTGTCTAACTCACTGAGCTGAATCACCACTCGGTAAATGAAAACATCATATGAGACGTCTGAAGCATCGGCTTTTGATGTGAAATGAACATTTATTTCATGTAAGTTACAAAAAATATTCTTTGTTTTAAAAGTATTGGTTTGGTTTAATCCATTCACAATTAAAATATTGACAAAATATTTTTTAAATAAAAAAACACTTCAAAAATTATTTCGAGCATGTGCACTAAATCAGTTTCCTAGACTTCTATTTGACGTTTTGTTGTCCTTTAGCAAACCCTTTGGTGTGAATGCGATGCAGACTTTGAAGACTGCTACTGGTTCATGCGGGCGTTTTATATAGTGGACTGTAGTATGCGTTGAAGGAAGAAAGTCAAGGGTTATTTGGAGGGTTGGCAAGCACACTAACCTGGTTGCAGGACTCGACTGGTACTCGTATTAGCAACGACGGCTAGGCGGCTGCTCCAATGTCTCCAATCTTCTTTCTTCTTGACTTCTTATTGGTTATTATGCCGTATTTGATTGGTTTAGGTTTACTATTACACTTCACAGTAATATCACTTGCTTTATGAGAGTTATTTAGCGGGCGCGGCGATGCGGTTATTACAAAATATGCGGATTAGTTCATTACATTCAATAATGGATGCGTGATGCATTCGAGCTTGGCGGGAGACTTCTTTTCGAGTTTTCGACTGTCTAAACCTCGGCGGTGTGCGAGTGAATCCGCTATATAAGAGTGCGCTTGCCAGAAAGAGAGGGAGGATAGGAAATTAAATAGAGAAGGAATGGATTGCCGCGCTTTCATAGAAGATATAATAATTTTGGCGGGAACAGCGGGAGCAGGCAAATGCATCCACAGAGTAATGCCATTATTGGCGCGAACACCCTTTAATAAACAATTTTAGTAATACTTCATGTCAGCATACATCAGAATAACGTAGCACACAAAAAAAACCCTATAATTTATGGGCCAAAATCAATTTCAATTACATTTCCATTTTAAAATTGAAATAATCCAATAATATTCAATGCATTGCATAAAAGCATTTACTATTACGGCAATCTGTTCATATGCATGCCATTAAGCAACGCAGATTATGTCCAGACCTGGAATCAATTTCCTGATCATGTTCATAACAAAGAAATACATAATATCTGAAAATGGCATGCCTCATAGTAGTTTCATGTTGTTAACTATTGAAATATTGTTATCATTGTATTGTAAGCAATCTGTATTCCTACAATTTATTTATTAAGCCTAAATTAAGCTTATTTTATTCCACATTTATTTATTCCTGCAAATTATTTAAATAGTGTACGTGTAAAATATCCTTTAGTTTGAATTATTAAATTTAACAAGCTCCTCTGATTATCGCACACCCACGGACGTAGAAATACAACGCATCCCGCAGAATAACGGACTTTTCATCATTTAAAAAAAATGTGCCAAGGAATTTCGTTACGGCTTTTCTTCACCTCCATGAAAAAGCACCCTTCCGAAATGCAGATAGATCAAAAAAATTAGGTGCATAAGTGTATCAGTGATACCTATATGAATAAAAGATTTTGATTTGATTTGATTTGATTTGAACACATCGAGTAACAGTAGTTACTCTTATTTACAACAATACGCGAACGGTCGGAGTATGAAAGGCACAGTTGAAATTTTCATGGAAGATGCAGAAAGGTAATATTATTTTTATACCAGAAACACCAATAAATAATTAGTAAAAATAAACTTTACCCTTACTACCATGCATTTGACACACACACACACACACACACACACGCGCGCGCACACACACACACACACACACACACACACACACACACACACACACACACACACACACACACACACACATAAATACCCGTTGACTTACGATTGAATTTTTACCGCAGATCGAGTCATTAGTATAAACAATTAAACAGAAGATAACTAAATTATAATACCAACGCCCCAACTCAGTCACTAACGGTTACTTAAAACGCTCCTTAGAACAGCATTTTTGTATGTCTGTACTAAGGAGCGATTTAATTAACTGTTAGTAACTCTGAGTTGGGGCGTAAATAATCTAAGTGTCCCTTCCATCGCTCACTGCTCAATGTAGTCCATTCCATAACCGACTAGTTGTCATTTCCTGATGAAAATGAGTTCGATGTTTGTATTTGCATGTAAAGTATCTCTGTTTCATGGATGTTACATAATTTCTTAAATAAACTGATCTTGTTGACAAATCTGAACCTAAATTATTAGTCATTCTGTCGACTAAAGCGTCCCAGGTACGGTTCATATTAATTTTGTTAAATCAAAAATTGTATACGGTTTTTAGAAGTGGATGTAGTAGAAACAGAGTTATAGCAATACTGTCAGGTCTGCAAATGGTGAATAGATTTATAGCGATAGTTCTGGATTGAGGAAAAGTGTTTATAAAATAACATTTATTAATATAATAAAAACAAATAATATGCTCTGAAACTCACTCACTACGAGCTGAACTGTTCATCCAATAACAAATTTGTAACCATCGATTCATTTTGTTACAAGAAAAGTTGTATAGTATTATGATATAGTGCAATAACTAATCTGGGGTCTTAAATTAAAAGGTCCTGGCGTTGATTTATTTTAATACGGAACCAGCGCTTATGAAGATGAATCACGACTTAATGTAGCGGACACCTGGCTTAACGGGGATTTTGGGACTGCTTCGCTTATGGGAAATATTCGCCTGAGAATTTCGAACGCAAATGAAGCAAGATGGCCGTGGTTGGAAAATATTTTATGACATTTTTATGAATATAGCCACAGGGGTAAAGTTTTACTGGTCATGACTTTCAGAGCTGTAAATATTTAATCGAACATTTGACCAGACTTGTCTGAAGGTACCACACTACTTAAATCGCAGTGTGGTGATTTATTGAGGAATCATTGAGTAATCATCATCAGTTATTTGATTTTTTCTTTTTATATTTATTTAAGATTTTTTATTTCTGTAATTTATTTTAAAATATCGAGTCTATATAACCTTGAATAATTTTGTTTGTTATCTTATATATCCTTATGTACCTTATCTCACAAATAAAATATTTGATTGATTGATTGCATAATCTACGTACATAGCCGATCTAGAATAAAAACAAAATATAAAATAAAGGGAATTATAGTAAGTACCAATAACGTGTTTGATAGATTTAACCGTCGAGAGTGGTGACCACCAGTAAGCCAATCTCTTTCAAGACCAATTATATAAAATAGTTCAGACATTTCTGGACTGATGAAAATTCATATAATTCCCAGAACAAATTTAATAATTTCGGAAAATTATTCATTCCACATCGTTCCTACAACTCGGTTATATTATACAACAGCTCAACTATGACAACTAGCGGCACCTGGCGGTACCGTCATTTATTAATTACTTGAGTTTAATAATAAAAGGGTTCAATTTCGCTTTATTTGTACTAGCAAAGTTTGGCGATCATTACAAACAGTTTTTTGCTAAACTACTCGCTCAACTTCAGGAGGAACTAAGAACTTTGTTAAGACAAAAGTCAAATGCTTTGACTGATACTTTGTTCATTGGAAAAAATTAAATAGTCATATGAAACAGCTAACGTTAAGATTGATTTAGGACCAAAGCCTGAGCATGGTTTACAGATCTCACCATAAGTTTTCGCGAGACTTCTTCCTTTTGACTCGGCAAATCACCGAAGTCGCCCGATGCGCAATGAGAATGCACGAGGTTATTCAAAATGAGCCGTTGCACCTCGTCTTAACCCAAATTCAATAAATTTTGTGAGTAAGATTCAACCCTACGACCGCATGTAATACGAGTAGTGTCTATGTCCATGAGATATGATGAAGATAGAATATCTATTGTAGGTTATATCAATATAAAAATAGATTTGACAACAATACAAATCGATGTACTTATAATTGATGTCGAAATTTTTGGTCTTTGGTCCTTTGAGACTCAAAAAGTATTTCAATAACCAAAAATGCTCACAGATTATTTAAAGATTAAAATAAAAGCATTACAATAAATAAAGATTAATGCACGCACATATATATTCATTTCCATATCAATGATATCACTGCAAAGGATGACATTAATGCTATTCAAATTGAATCCACGAGGTTCTTAATGGATGTTTAATTTGTATTTAATACGGGAATTTTTTGCTACCTGAATTATTATTATATTTCCTTATTTTGCAGTAGTTATTTGCCTAATTTTTTTATTTCTGATAAAAAAACGTCTTTTGAACTTAAAGCATCAAAGGATACAATTTAAAAGCCTTACTTGAAGATAAAGGTCCAACACGTAGAGGTCCAAATTACAAATACCTTCTAAACTATAATCTTATAAACTTACATAAAATATGATGATGGTGATTTTCAGAAGACATAGGTACCTGAAAAATATAAAGATTTCAGTTACGCACAGATCAACAAACTTCATGGAATTATACACTAACAAAGGAATTACACATATATTAACAATTATTACATAAATTTTGTACGTATATGAATCTCAATTACACTAGATGGGAAAGCAAAGACATTTCACATTAGAATTCCTCATACACGTGTGTAAAACTAAATAGCTTTTGAAAGGGAGTTGCTTAGAAAGAGCTTGCAGATTGATGAGGTTTTGGTTAGTAAAAAGGATCTAAGTTCTAGATCTAGAGTAATACATACCAAATGTTATTATCGCACACAATCTTTGGCAGTCGAGAAATTATCCTATCCTATCCGAGAATACATGTATACAAAATGTGAACAATCCGAAAATTAAGTCACCTAGGAAATCATATTTTGTACTAATTTAAATATTATTCGCTTAACCCTCTTCACTAATAAGCAGGTTGAAAGCTCCAGTAATGGAACTTCAGTAACCTGTTTGCTTTACCCATCTGTGCCTATCTAATTTAGTACAAAAACAATGATCGGAACATTGGACCCAACCGGTAAACATGTCTCCCAGGAATTGTCCTGGATACTTGCCAAACTATATTGATTTTACTGTGAAGGGAGGAACACACGACTTAGTTTGATGTTCAGTCATAACTGGTCATTGTGACCTATTTTAAAGGACTAAGATTAAACCGTTCCACTCGTACTTTCTTCACGGCACAACTTGTTTCCAATAAAACGATAACACGGGTATTTTTAGGTCTTCTTCCTCCTTTCCTCTTACTGCAACTGCAAGCTAAATACTACAAAATAAGCGATACTTAAATATTGTTTTATATAAATCAAATTGAAAAGGAAATAGCAACTCAGTATAAAAACAACCCTTATTATTTCAATTTACAACAGAAGTTGAAATGACAAACTAAAAAAACAAAGTAAAATACCATAGAGTATAAAACAATATCAGTTTAGTCTAAACCTTACCACGAAAAATAACTTTAACTACATAAAACGGGAGTACTAAGTCACCGTAATAAATAAAAATAACTTTAAAATGTCGTAGATACTACATGCAGTGTACTCTTAGCCTTAGTTAGACAAGGTTCATACAAGTGACACGTAATACAAAACTCGCTGGAAAGAATCGCTTCATGGACTGTTTCCGAATGAGTCGTATTTTGCTTATTTACTTCCTACCCTCGTCTGATTCAATAACTTACAAACTGTCACAGTACTGGTTTGTGTTTTATTCTGATAATTTTTAACGATTGGTAGCACTTTGTTTTGCTATCATTGTAAGTAACTTTTATTGCCAACTTTTCATAAACTATTGGAGATGTTTTTGATGTATCGAGCTTTATGTTCTAGAAATCTTTTTTTGAGAATATTTTTAGGGAGCGCATCAGCTTTCCACTCTCTAGGTAGACTCTTCAGTCTTCAGATGAAGTCGGTTCTTACACACTACGACCTCCTCAGGAGAGAACATTGGTCCCACATTGTGCGCCCATTTGATTTTCTTATAACACGTCATAATATTCACAATACGAGTTTTAAACTCGTATTTCGTACAAAAGTAAAACCGAAAATAAAGTAACAAAGGAAACAACTGTTACTCCAGGATACGTAAAGGATTTAACAAAAATATGATTTTTGGATTGCATCCAATACTGTGCATTTAAACGTTTTCATAAATACACGCAATAAATACTTCGCGTTTAACGTATTCGTGTTTATTGTATTGCGCGCGCAAATTGCAAGCACGGCTGAAATTTCCGAAATGCTGTGCGATTTTACGTCCGCGTGAAAGACATTTCAGGTAAAGTGAAGAGCAAATTATAGGCATATTAATTGCCTGTATTTGTTTCCTACAGAAATATCCCTTCCCCCCGGACCTCGAAACCGAGCAGTCGTGTGTGAAATTATTGTTAAAATATTATTTAAATTTATTTATTCAATTTAGTAAATTAAATTCATCAATAAATAATAGGAGTGCATAACTATCAAGAAGGTGTATTGAATTACTGCTGCCACTACAAAGATCTTCGTTCTGTGCGCCGGGTACCCGCAAATTCCCTCCGTGTCTACGGCCGACGGTAACTTCATCCACCAAGTAAGAATCTCCGCCTATCCGCCATTTTGATCGCTGGACTACAACCACCGCTGCATTGTCGACCACCTGTTGCTGGCGCTTCGAGAACCAATAACTGCCGCCCTCGCACCCGCCATTACGATTTCTGCTTCACGGCGACGCCCACTGCTTGCGCACGCGCCGCCTACACACTAAGCCACCTGTTGCTTGCATATCGAGAACCAGTCACTGTCGCTCTGCTGACCACCATTACGGTCTCTGCTTCGCGGACAGATATGCTAAGCCACCAATAGCTGCTTTACTTCGAGATCTACAATTCATTCTATATTCTTCAACTGCTAACAGCCTGGTACATGAGTTGTGCTTATACGTTTTGTAATAAAAGTAGCGTAACAATATTGAGTCAATTTTTATACTCAGATATACTTACTGCTTGCGGACGCTTCACCAAGTATCTTAGTAGGTATATCGAGTTATATGCTTTCCTAGTACATATTGATAAAAATAAGAGATGCACCGTACGCCACCCAACTCTGGCCTACCAGAGGGAGCCACTGGACAGCTGACTGCTTCGTTAAACCCTACTAAGCGTCAGCGTAGAAATAGTTCTCCTTCTTCCCCTAATGATTGGGATAGCGAGAGGGGGGGACATAATGAAATGATATCGATTATGACGCAAGTACTATCTGAGGTGACTGAATTGCGTAAAGCTAATACGGAAATGCAAAAATCTCTGGATTTTTATATGAAAAAACATGATGACCTGTGTGGACGTATCGTATCTCTAGAAAATGATAAGCAGGAACGTGACCTCAAAATCAAAAATTTAGAAAACAGACTTGAAGAATTCGAGAGGCATACTAGAAGTACATGTCTAGAAATAAGAGGTATTCCTGCCAAACAAAAAGAGACCAAGCAGGACTTACACACCATAGTTGAAAGAATGCACAACAAATTACGGACCGAAGTACAACCGCTGGCAATTAAAGATATATATCGGCTGAAAGGAAAACAAAATGGAGAAAGACCTTTAATAATAGAATATGCCACATCCACCCTCAAGTCCAACACACTTCTTGCTGTTAAGCAGTACAATAGAAGTAATATAACAGATAAATTAAATACAAGCGCCCTGGGCATCGATGGACAAAAGTCGTCGGTATATGTGTCAGAATTTTTGACACCGAAGGCAAAGAGACTTTTTTATTTAGCACGTGACCTAGCGAAGACCTCCAGGTATGACTTCTGTTGGACTGCAAACGGGAGAGTGTTCCTCAGAAAATCTGAAGGTAAACCTCCAATACTTATTACGAACGAGCAGCAACTTGAAGACCTGAAACAAAAAAACTAGTTATGTTTAATAGTGTCATATTTCTTTATCTAAATTTTATATTGGTATTTAGTTTGTTAAGTCTTAAAATATTTAATACACACTACACACTATACACAAAAATCATATCATATAAAATGAATATAACATACATTTTTATACACAAAACACTATACTTTAAATGGACATTCATACAAACATATACACCTGCACACAAACTTTCATACTTGTTTAAGTATTCTCCTCCGTACAAGGCTCTGACAGCAACTGTAATAAGTGATGCATCTAATTACAACAATAATAATTATGGATAACGTTAAACAAAATGAATTATGTCAGCTAATAGACGGGCTAACAACTACAAAGGCTAAAATATGTGTACCGGAATTATGCCACACTTTGATATCGACCTATAATAACGGTATCAAAATTCTGACCATGAACATAAGAAGTGTAAATATGAACTTTCCAGCTTTTGAAATACTTCTGTTACGACTGGGTTTTGAAAGCGACATTATAATTTTGACCGAATGTTGGATAGAAAATGATAAACCATTTCCAAAACTTAATAACTACAATTCAGCCTTCACAAAAAACTGTATTAATAAAAATGGAGGTATAATTGTGTACTCAAAAGGTAATCTAGAGTTGTCAATAGAAGAACCCGATTTTCTCCAAGCAAACTGTCTCTTGATTAAACTAGGTCTCCAAACTGTAATTATAGCTATTTACCGATCCCCTTCATTTTTAAATATTGACTTGTTTCTTCAATCTCTAGATCAAATATTGACAACATATGAAAGGGTTCCAAACCTTATTATTATGGGAGACTTAAACATTGACATACACCCAGACAATATGGATAGAAACTCCCCCTATTATTTAGAACTTACTGCAAGCCATGGACTCCTGCCGTCTCATTATATTCCTACAAGAGGAGATCGTTGCCTTGACCATGTAATGTTAAAAAGTAATCTTGGGAACAATACAATTGTTATAAATACCTTTGTTACCGATCATGCCCCTGTTCTCCTAAACATCGTAAATAGAAATAGGGATATTCAAAATATAACCCAGGTAAAATCTTTTATTAAATTAGATTATGATAAAATAGCTAATCGTCTGAGGTCTTTAAGTTTTGCCGACATTTTAAGTACATGTGATGCTAATGTAGCCACCAACTTGCTCACTAATCACTTAATTGAGATTATGAAAACTAACTCCAGGATATTCAAAGTTCCTAATAGTCAGCGCACCATTAAGCCCTGGATCACATTAGGTATTCTTCGATGTATCCGTAACTGAGACAGGATGCATTTACGTCTAAAAGAAAATCCAAACAATGAACTTCTAAAACTGACATACTCTAGATATAGAAACTTTTGTACTAATTTATTGAAAAAACTTAAAAATGATTACTTCAGAGCTGAATTAAATAAAAACAAAAGCAATATTAAGAAAACATGGAACACTATTAGGCAAATTACACACACTGACAAAGTAAAGATTAATAATGAAGACCTCCTTAAATCTCATGCAAACTCTTTGGAATCCATTAATTATATCAACAATTATTTTGCAAATGTAGGGAAGTCTTTGTGTGAAAATTTAAAAAATACACTACAAGCTGCACCTAATAGATCCCGGGCAGAACTTCCATCTCAAGTTAACTCTATTGGATTACTGGAAACTGATGAGCATGAGGTGTTCGTCCTTATTCAGGGCTTAAAAAATGATTGCGCAGTGGGACTGGACGGAATTCCCACTAGACTTCTTAAACAATCTGCACCAGTTTTGTCACCTATTATAAATCACATATGTAACTTGTGTTTATCAACAGGTACATTTCCCCAAATTTTTAAAACTTCAATTATAACACCTGTTTATAAGAGTGGTTCCAGAGACAGTGTCAATAACTATAGGCCAATCTCCATCTTACCGGTAATTTCAAAGATTCTTGAGAAAATTATAAATAAGAGGCTGATATCTTACCTGGAGAAATACGACCTTCTTGCAGCTGCACAATATGGTTTTCGGAGGGGCAGATCGACAGAACATGCAGTTTCTACCCTCACGAACTTTGTAGTTGATCAGCTTGATAGAAAAAAGAAGGTTATTGGTATATTCCTTGACCTTGCCAAAGCATTTGACACTGTCTCTGTACCCATGCTTCTCAACAAGCTTGAACGCGTAGGAATTCGTGGAAAACCTCTTAGTCTTTTAGAAGATTACCTAAAAGGTCGAACCCAAAAGACTAAAATCGGAAATTTGACAAGTGTAGAGGAGTCTATCGATTGTGGAGTACCTCAAGGTAGTGTACTGGGTCCTACCCTCTTCCTAATTTATGTCAATGAACTATGCAATTTAAATTTGAAAAATGGCAAAATCATCTCTTATGCTGATGATACGGCATTAATATTTGTAGGCGAAAATTGGGAAGAGGCAAAGAATAATGCTGAAAGAGGTCTTAAATTAGTTATAGAATGGCTATATACGAATTTGCTGACATTAAATGTGGGAAAAACTAAATTTATGACCTTTTGTAATACACGAACTAGAACGCCCAATATAACTATAACTGCACATTACAATTGTGATTCTTTAAACTGTTCGTGCCCTTCTATAGATAAAGTGCATAATATCAAATATCTCGGAGTGACCATAGATCACAGACTTTCATGGAAACCCCATATTGACACCCTATCAAGCAGAGTCCGTAAACTTATTTATATTTTTAAGAACATCCGAGAGGTCGCCGACAAACAAACAATATTTAATATGTATAATGCACTTTGTAGGTCCATCCTGTCTTATTGTAACTCCAGCTGGGCTGGTGCTAGTAAAACACATCTGCTGCCATTGGAACGTGCTCAGAGGGCAGTTTTAAAAGTAGCTACATCTAAGCCTATACGATATCCAACTTCTGAACTATTTAATGATTGTAATGTGCTTACGGTACGCCAGTTATTTATTTTAGACCTTATTATGGCCCAACACAAAAATACATCTGCACATGAAAAGTTAATACATAGTCATAAACGCAGAAAAGATAAAGTATTTACTGTGCCAAGAGTAAATACAATGCTTGCCCGACGTCATCAAAGATACCTTTGTCCATTTCTGTATAATAAAGCAAGCAAATATGTCAAAGATTTAAAATCACTTAACTGCAGAGATGCCAAAGCTCAAGTTACTAAATGGTTAAAAAGTCTTAATTATGAAGATACGGAGAAATTACTTGTATGAAACACTAGGTATACACTATTGCACTCGATCACACACACACACACACACACACTCACACACACACATACACACACATACATATATTACTCACTCATATATATATATATATATCCATTCTCACATATGCAGACATACAGATAAAGTTATGTAAGTAAATAATAGTTTAACTGTAATATTATTATCTAGCTTTTTAAATATGTTATAATCTAATAATTTTTAGTAAAGTTATTTATTACTTACCGGCTATACTGTTTCCTCAGAAGGGTTAACAGACTCCTGCAACACAAGTTTTTACTTAGTGTAGGATCTGTGCATCATGTAGATATGTAATATCCGCCGCATAATTCTTAAGTCTACTTACCATGTAAAATGTAATACCTATGATTTGTGAAATAAAGATTATTATTATTATTATTATATGCAATCAGCGAGCAGACTTATTACTATTATTACAGAGAGTACTTAATGAAAAGAAGTTGACGTCAACTATGCGCATCTTACTTTTTATTTTCTATTAATTACAATCTTATAAATGGAAAACTTTTTGAACATGTTTGCTTTTTGGATGTTTGGAAACATGTAATTCCATCATGCGCTATACATTGTACGGATTAACCTAAGAACATTCGTTTTATGAAACTAATCTGAGTAAAATCTTGTAACTAACAGCAAAAGTGTTATAATACCTGGCTTCAACCCATTAATGGCCCACTACTGGGCATGGGTCTCTCCTCTTGAGGAGGCCTAGAGCATACTGCACCACGCTGCTCCAGTGCGGATTGGTGGAGGGGTTAGTGGCCAACCCGAGTATCGGAAGTTTTCAAACAACCCGAGGGCCTTCAACATGGCTTAACGACTATTATTTTATGATAACAACCAGGACCGACGGCTTTACGTGCCCTCCGAAGTACGGAAACGCTCAAAAGTTTTCCGCTTTTTTCATGATATACGTAAGCTTTTAAATCAAAAAACTAAAACTCGATTTAGGTGCCTAGCAATATTACAGATAATATACAATTTACCCAAACAATATCTGCGACTCCACGAGTAAATCTCGTTAAAACGTTAAACAAACAACTAGATTGAGGAAGTAAGAAAATGAAATCAACACCGATGGCGTCAACGCGGGAAGTAAAAGACCAATCGTTCTTTCCACAATCAATAGGGCAAATATTGGTTCTAACACTATGTTGTACGGGGACGTCACTACGGGCTTTGTTTCCCGTGAACAAATACGGTTCAGGAGCGTAATCTAGGGAGCGTTGGTGCTAGATAGCTACTTGTACAAGTCTGTGTTTTTAACTGTGATTTTCTTCATTATTACATTATTTATAGCAATTTATTATAAAATTTAAAGGATGAAATTAAAAATGAAAAATGTTTTTTAATATTTTTTTAAATCATTTATTTATTTTGACATCTGATCTTCACTGTCTGCTTCATGTGCGGTTAAATTATTCCAAGAATTAGACGTTCCATTCCAGTTCCAGTCTTAGTAACTTGTGACAGAACTGATATAGGAATCTTACATTATTTTGGTTACAAATATCAATATAATAATATTTTCATCACCGTAACAATAAACTATTAAGTTAAAGTAAGACATTTAAGTATGAATGACTTAGAATATTTACACCTGTTTGTGTCTTTCTTCGTATTTGGTGTTACTGATGTCTCTGGTCAGTTGCTCAGTGGTGACCAGCTATCATGACTCATTCACTCATGACTGACTTATTCACACAAATACAGATCATGATAACTTCGATTGATACACAAATCCTACAAGTCAGACAGAAATACGTAATCGTTCAAAGGCAGCACAAGTCGCAAGGCGTGAAAACCCATTCTAGGGGCCTATAATATCATTGGCTGCTGTAACGGCCGGTATTAATTTATTTTGGTCGATCTTGTCCGTTTACATTCAGCGACGGTTCAGTGGATATCCCTTCTTTATTTTTATATCATTGTTAGACATTTTAGTAAAGACTTTCTTTCTTCCTGTCCATAACATTATTGTTACAATATGTTAGTTATGTTATTATGCACTCTACATAACATTGCTTGCATAAAGCCACACTAATAACGAGTATTTCAAATCAGTATAGTATTTCACAACTATAGTGGCGGGGGTTTAAAAATTGTGGTAATTTTAATGTAAAAATGAATTAACCCCCCTACTCCCCGGTTGACAGTGCAGTCATTATATTTTTGCTGTTACTATTAGTTATATTGACAATATAAAAACTTGTGTTAAGTTTTTGAAGTATTAGATATTTTTGTGTGGTTTTTACCCCAAAATTTAATTTTATTCACTCACTGACATTTCATCAGTCATTCTCTTTGATGCAATCCGGCATGGGAATAAGCACGAATACCTTTTAACAGAACCAGAAGATTCAAGTCAAAATAGTAATTTATTTCATTATGTTAATAAACTTTGTTTAAAAGGTATTTTTGGTAACCAAAATTCGGAAACAGTTTCTGTTCGGTTAAAAAGGATGTTTACACAATAATGAGATTAAGTTGCGTTGATCGGAAGTGATTGGTCAAGTTAAGCAACAGTGGGCGCGGTCGGTGGTTGGATAGGTGACCGCTTTCGTGAGCATTTCCATGCTTCAGAAAACATTTAAAGATCTCCGGTCCTAGATTTCATTGTAAGATAATAGTTAAACCATGACGGAGGCCTTCAGCCGGCATGAATACTTCTGACTTTTGGGTTGACCACTAAACCCTAAGCCAATCTAAAATGAAGAAACGTGGTGGAGTATGCTCCAGGGCTCCCCTAGAGGAGTGCTCAGTAGTAGGCTGATAATGGGTTGAAGCCACAAATGACAAATGAAGAAGAAAATTATTGAGAGTTCTAAAAAATATGCATTAATCACCCTTACAATAAAAGATTAACCATGAATTGAGTAACAATAAAATTAATTAACTTAATTGAGGCATTTTGGTTTAGGTAAGCACTGCGCTCCGACAATCTGAACTAAAAACAAATTTATTCAATAAGAGCTACCCGTTCTAGAATCACAAAATAACGAGTTAAAAACGATTCATCCTTAACCATTCTCATTTGTATTCGAGTCACACGACACTCCGGACACCACGGATTGCTGAGCCTTCATGTCGATGCAAATTCCATTTCACCTTCAATCCGAACCAATTTAAACGGTTTGGCGTCAACTTAGACGAGCCGCAGCGATTTCATTTTGCTACTAGATTTATTGACGGTAGTTATTTTTAAACGCTTTTATTAAACGCTTTTATTTAGCTTCACTTCGGAGCATCAAAGCATCAAAGGATCAAATCTTGTAACGTTAATTTGAATGACTTCCCTTTAATGAAAATTGATGAAATTTGGCAGACATGTGTATTTCCGATGACAATACACGAAAATTAAAAAAAAAAAAAAAAAAAATTAAATTAAAAAAAACGATTTTCAGACTTTAGACGCATAATTCTCTATGTTCTATTTTACGTAGAGACTTGAAATTTTCACAACTTGTAGGTAATTTTATAAACTAAACATTATTGAAATAAAAGCGTTTAAAAAAAAAAATTTTTTTAGGATTCAACTTATTTAGCTTCACTTCGGAGCATCAAAGCATCAAAGCATCAAATCTTGTAACGTTAATTTGAATGACTTCCCTTTAATGAAAATTGATGAAATTTGGCAGACATGTGTATTTCCGATGACAATACACGAAAATCATATTTTAAACTAATTTTCATTGTTTATTTGTTGTTAAATTAAAAAAAACGATTTTCAGACTTTAGACGCATAATTCTCTATGTTCTATTTTACGTAGAGACTTGAAATTTTCACAACTTGTAGCTAATTTTATAAACTAAACATTATTGAAATAAAAGCGTTTAAAAAAAAAATTTTTTTAGGATTCAACTTATTTGTACTAAACCACATCAATATACCTAATAAAGTTAAGAAAGAAGTTGGTTAAATATGAAACGCGATCGAACTTGAATAATTGACTGGCTCCGTGAAGCCTGTTGTCTAGCTACCACATTCGGGCTTGAAACAACTGCCAAACGGTTAGCCATGTTCTAGCTGGAGGCATGGGAGCCAGTTCTTTCTTTCCTTCTTTTCCTCTTGCTCGGCTTCGTTGATGTTGCCTTGGGTATTCTTAATGTCCATGGACGACGGTGGCCACTGCTATCACGTGAATCGTCACTTCGTTTATCGGCTAGTTACATGAAAAAAATCGTTTTACTTGTGTGTTCTGGGCTCTATAAGTTTTAAATTTTTCACTACAAAAACTCTACCTTTATCATTTTTATGGCCTGAATTAAAGACCCACTTTTATTCAAGAAAAAATACACCACGAAAATAAATAACCACTCCACGTGGATAAAAACACAAGAATATTCTTTTCGAATTTCCGCCGCTGCATTCAAAAGTGTTATCTTTCATTTAAGGTGTAAAAAGCTCGTCAGAACATTGGAGAGCTTAAAAGCTCTCGGTTACTACTCTCATCATAGTGCAGTATCTGAAAGATTCATCTATAAGAAGTTCTAAGGTAAAGCCCCGTTCATATGACTATGGAGAAAATGGATTATAACACAGAATAGATGGATTAGAGGACATGAGTAATATGCGTCAAGTATCTAACGTTTCCGTGGTTTTTGTTATAATGAGAACTCGAGAAGTCTTCTTATTAAAGGAAACCACATAACGCCTGAAACTCATATTTTACCTTTCATTTATTTTGTCTTTGTAAAAAAATGTTCCTAAAAGTAGAACATGTAATACATGAAATACCAAGAAACGGGAAGCGTAAAAATAAATGTACTGTAAAACAAAAAGTAAACTTAGATATTCTGTAGTCAGACAATATTTATTGCCTGTCGAACTCGTGGTGGAAATAGTTGTGAAACTTAGATTCTGTGTGAAGAATACATAAAAACTCTGATTGTGTAGGTTCGGAGATTTGTGGACTCCACATAATATCGGTAGAAGGAATAACAATCGATGCTTATCCAATCCTTATTGTTATTGAAAATAAATCTAAAAATATATACCAGGTTTCCTGAGCCATATATAATAGGAATGTAACACATGAGATTATAAACTGTCATATAACTTTACTATGTTCAAAAATTTACATACTAGTTCCACTAGTTATAAATAATACAGGAATAATACCATAAAATCTCACATTACTAAAATTCGAAACAAACTCATCCCTTTAGGGTTTATGGAAGAAACTTCTCAAAACGCATACCAGCTAATAATATAATAAAAATATATTAGTGCAACCACATCTGCAATATCTGATTGAGATATGGGGTTATGTGGATTTTTTAAACCGAAAACAGTAACTCTAATCACTTATAGCCGGGTTTATTGCAATCAATATACAAGTGATCGATCATAAAGCAGATACAGATGCGATGGGTTGGCTGGATGAGTGGTGGTTGCATTAGCTGTCCCAGTTGTCATAGTTAGCAAGCAGTCATTAAAGGAAAATTGTTTTAGTTCAAACGCATGAGCAAATTAAAAAAAAAACGGCCAAGTGCGAGTTAAACCCGCGTGGAGGAGGGTTCCGTACGTTTAATTATTTACTTCCTATAAGTTATTTTAATTTAAATTATTCCACAAGACTACAAAACAAAATAATTAATACCAAACTACATCATCTGTCAAAGAGCATTAGCTGGAAACTAGGACATACATACAGTAGGAACACCCTCGAACAGTGGATAGGGGGCATGAAACACCCTGACCTTTATTCGGCACGAATTCCTTCCACTTAAAATTCCCGGGAGCTTCGAGATCACCACTTACTTAATTCTGCTTTGATGTCTCCATTCCGATGTGATGTCTGTCAAAGTATTCTTGCTTCAGATTTAAGTGAAACGTTCATTCAATTTGCACCTCGTCAGGTTGCGTAACTGTCTTTAAGGTTTTCTTCGTCTATGACACAAAACTCTCAGGGATGGAAGACTGTGCTGTTAAAGTTTCAGTTTGGTTAGTTTATTCTGCGACATAGACTTGACATCTTCTCTCTTGGTTTATTTCTATATTGTTATTATAATGGTACTTGCCTTGTTAATTAAAACGGATTGTTAACAGATAGCAGTATTTCAGATGAAGTACATCCTTTTCAATAACGATAAAAAAAACAACAATTGAAATCGGTTGGCGTGATATTGAGTTATTCGTTTACGTTATACTTAATGCAAATTTAATACTTATATGGTTTTCTCATGGAAGTCATTATTAGATCTCGCTCTTTAAGTAGGACTATATAACAAGCACCAGTTTCCGATTTAAAAAAATCATCAAAATCGGTTCACCCAGTCGAAAGTTCTGAGGCAACAAACATAAAAAATACAGTCGGATTGAGAACCTCCTCCTTTTTTTGAAGTCGGTTAAAATAGTTATTTTTACTTGTCCATAGATTTCTTCTTAACAACGTTAGTTCTTGGATTATTATTTCAGATATCTCTAGACAGTGAACTTGCCATTACATGGTCCATGGAATTTACCGGTTGGCATAAGAAAAATATAAAGAATATGGATTCTTTTTATTAATATTAATTTGATTAAGGAGAAACCCTACAACGCTAAAGTATCGAATACTGATTGAGTTTGAAACTTCCGCGATGTCTCGAATGAAACTTCGTTGAATCTTCAGTACCGTACCGATGTTCGCCTATCGAAGAATATTATATTCAATCCCGTCCAGCTGTAAGATGTAATTCCATTTCATTATATTTTGGAATATTACAAACGCTCACTGCAAGTTCTGTCGCAGAGTAATAACTTGACCTTTATTTGAATTTACCAATATTGATAGGCCTATGTTGTCCAGTCGGTCAGATTACTGGATAAGAGAAACATTCGATTGTCAACAGGTTTTCTCTTCATTGAACGTATAAATTTTTCTTCTTACATGAAAGTATATTTAAAATTTTGTAATTATATTAAACCCTTTGCGAAAATTTATTGATATCAAAACCCGTGATAATCTGGACTTGAATGATAGATTTATAGGTCTCTTATTTATTATTTCATATTAACACATATTTATTTTTAAGTCGGTTCTACTTTTTTATAATGTTTATAATTAAAATGGTGTAATCAACCTTAGAATGTAGTTTGTGTTTCGTTAGTTAATGGTTTAATAATAACATTATGAGGTATTTAGGGGTTTAGGGTGTTGGGTATCGTAAGCTCGACAACAACTTTAAATTCACTAAATAATGGCGCCTTGTAGTTAAGCTCGAGCGATTGAGTGAAACTAACCGACGAATTTATAATCTTCACTCAAACTTCGTAAATGCCTCGAGATTAGTCCGACACAAATAAAACTCAACCCTAGAACAACACTTTATGGTCGAAGTTCAGAAAACATTATCTACCCCATTTTGTACCAAGTTAGAGGTCGCATTTGTAAATCTAGTAGCAAGATAAATTGAAACCGAATGGTTTTGTGAAGAAAGGAAGAATCCTTTATCGAATTGACTTCCCCATTTTTACTAGCATCAAGGATCCACTTTGTAGAAATGCAGATATTGCTCTGATTTATTACTATTGGATCTGCCAATCTGCATTTAATTTATAGAGCTTATTGGTTTGATATCCTGTCTATTCGATATTATTATGCCTAAAGCGAATTAATTTTAAGTAAAAAATCCTATTTTTCCTGTGCCACTTGGTTGAAGGATTTTGCTTGTTTGTATTACTATAACTAAAACTAACCGATTTACGGATTAAGATGAAACTTAACACATAGATCATGTCCATGTCCCTACCTATAATATTAGAAAGCCTATACTTTACAGCCCGTATTTATCCTAATGCCGGGATTGAGGATGATAACGAGACCTCCTACAATAAAAGGGGCTATTGCTAACAACTGAGACCAACTGTGAATCACAGTCTTTACCTAGTTTTAAAAATATTAACTAATATGATGAACTTTTAGATATAAAAATTTCCTCTTCTTTCCTTTCGATGTTTGTCTTTAATAAAGTAAGTTATATTTAATTTAAAATTTAAACGTGTTACAACGGTATTTTGGTTTTACATGAGGATTTTCTTTATTTTGTTTTTTAAAAAACATAAATCAAATTTTAGTCTTATTATATTATGATACATTTCATAAATAAATAAATCTTTTATGACTTCTAATAAAGTAATTCAACCGGGGCATCGTACCTTTTCCCTGGCCTTACTTTTAAATATATTTTGACCGTCTATTTCACAGCCCCCTAACAACCTGCTTCTCATTTTAATCAACAACCTGTATCTCCTATAACTTTTATATCATTTTTTAGACGAGTCATATTTAGAAAGAATACTTACAGAGTCTTTTTTTCTTAATTTGTAATCTATCTGTAGGTACATATAAAAGGCAAAAGTGATTGACTGTACTGCACAGGCCAAACTCTTAGGGCTAGGAACTTAAAATTTCTCACACGTATTCCTCTTATAACGTAGGCATCCACTAAGGAAGATTTTTTCAAAATTCAACCCTCAAGGGCGTGAAATAGGGGATGAATATGATAAGCATAAGTTCCACGTGCGAAGCAACAGTTACTTTTAAAATAAGGCAGACATAAAATAAAACAATTTAAGGATAAATAAATTATATCATTAATTTAATGCTAAAGTTACGGTTATTTTTTTTAACTAATATTTCATTAAAAAGTCACAACATTGTTTACCAAATAAGTCTAGTCTAAAAAAATGGAGTACGAAAAATAACTAAGAAACTGGCATGCTTATTCTTTCGTGACCTTTCACGGAAGGATTTGTAAAAATATCACTAAAATTTAAATTAAACTTATAAAATAGTCATACAAGAATAATCTTTAATGAAACACTCCTTTCTACTTAGAACACAACGACAGAGTGTAGAGTGTGGCCACATACCGGCCTTATACCGGTCGATGTTCAGTGAAGAAGTGGAATGGAGTGGAGAAGTGGGGAAGTGGAGAAGTGGACTCCCCAGCACGTATCCGGCCGGCCGCACGTTCTGCATCGTCAGCGAACTAGTTTCCATTGAACGTCACGTCACGTCATAACAACAACGACACGGTAAATTGTTTTACTTTAAACAGTTTTGTTTTACTTGTTACTTTTGTTTTTACTGACTATAGTTACTTATAATATGAACAATTTGGTAAGGTTTGATTTCCGGCAGCAAGTCGTAGGTTTTGGACACATCAGAGCCATGCCGTCATTCAATCTAACACAATCTTAATGCGTGAATTTAAGTGCATGAAGCAAAATTAACAATAAACTCGTGTCGTAAATTAATAATCAATGTTATAAATTATTTATTTAATCATTTTCACTATTATCAGATTGAAACGTGAATATTGTACAAAAAAGTATTAGACCAACATCAAAGCTTTGCTTTACTTTGATGTTGGTGTAATACTTTTAAAAATACTTTTATAGTTATAACATGTCCAAAAAGTTAGTTTTTTTTTCTAAAAATACTATTCCGTATATACGCTGCATAGAAAGCAAAATGCCCGTGGAAACAAGCCAAGATCGCTCGAAACTTGCTTTTCCTGTCACTCAGCCGTCGAGGACTGTTTTCACTAATAAGCTTTTGTTCTATCACGTTCGGTCACCTTGCGGCCTGACGCTTTTTGAATGATTGCTCTTTCACCCGTTTTTGTTACCAACAAAGGTTCCTTTCTTTTCTTCGTCTTATTGTGAGACTAAATTACTTTTTGGATTGATTCTTTTTTCGTTTCATAAAAGTCCGTAATATTTCATAGGCACAGACAACTTAGTTTTACCACGATGGACATTCTTAACATCAATTCTTTCTATTAGATATTATACTGACTCGACAAATACAGCTGTTATGCCAAAAAATCTGGAGACACCCTGATTACATAACAGTATGAAATATGCTTTACGACATATTCTCATATCTACCAAATACACATTTTTTTATAAAATCAGTGAAGCTGTTTCGGAGGAATGCGACCACAAACACCGTGAAACCAGATTTTTGTACATTACTGCAACAATTACATAACTATATCGCTGATAAACACAGAATCTTGGAATCTACTTTTAATGGGCTTGGGTTTAGGGAATTTCAATTTCTAAGGGGAAATTGGGGTTAAAGTTTGTATAGAATTGATGAAAGTTTAGTCTTAATTTTTTTTCAATTTAATCAATCAAAATTATTACTTAAGGGTGTCAAATGAAGAAAACTATATAAGAGAAGGGCATAGAGAACGTTTTATCCGCAAAAGTTAATGTGATATAAGTGAAACAAGCATGTAAAAATTTGTACCTACAGTACGTACATTCAATGTTCAGGCTTTGGTCACAAACAACTAAACTTAAAAAATCTTATTATTGAAAGTTCTAAAATAAACAACGATTTATTGTTAAAAATAATTCATTATTTTTATACTCGAGCACTTCAGTCTAAAAAAATAAATGAAGCGAGTGATTCCCCTTTACACCACTTAGACGTACGGAATAATAAATTTATTCAGCGAAATGCTTTTTGGCGTAATACTCCACGGAGCTTCATGAAATTATGTTGTGAACTAGCACCCACCCTGCTAGGCTGCTACTCCCACCTCCCGCGCTACTCTTGGAAAAATAGTTATTAAGTTTACTACCTAGCCGTGTAATACATATCAAAACTGACGTGTAATTACCATATTTTAATGGATTGTCATTAATTGGTTGCAAGTTTAAATCTACCATGAAAAAGATGAAGAATTCTTTCTTTCTAAGAAGTAATGAATTGCAGCGATGTACCGACCCGAACTATGTATAGTTCGTTTCAACGAATAGTACCTATGGCGTTATGTTGGTAGCGATGTTTTCCAGTGTTGCCACATTACCTATAATAACCTATCTCAAAGTAAGAGTGATTTTAAGTATGTTTTTTAGTTAGATTCTTTTATATTTACAAATTATTCGATTATTGTTTTCTAATGTTTACGCGAATTTCACTCATTATAATGAAACAACTTTAATGCAGCTACTTTACTACCGTGATAAAGTCCGTAAAATTTGTTTCATTATAAATTATTCGAATATCATTTAAAAAATCAGGACAGTAATAAAAAGCATAAATTATTTAATAATTTTTATTATAATTATGATCAGACAAAAAATGCTCATCCAACGGACTTCCCAAGAGATCATCGTCATCTTCATCTTCCATATTATCCTCGTCATCAGAAGTGTCGCTATCGTCTCCCACTTCAATTATGACCTGTCCATCTCGCTATTAATAACTGGGTCATCAGCGTAAATTTTTCTTCTACTTTTTTCACGTCCTCACATTCTTTTTTCCATTCTTCTTCGGTGATCGTAACTATTGGTAACCCTATTTTACTAAATAATTTGGAACGTCTTCTCGTGCCAATGACTTTGATAGAAAGGGGAGCCAACATAACGCTATAGGTAGTATTCGTTGAAACGAACTATATGTACTTACTCAACTGTACTCTATCGCTAACCGAACTGTACTGATACGGTCGGCGGCACTTACGCACAACGAACGAAAAATAGGAGGGTAGAACCCAAATCAATGCATAAAAAAATATTAATTAGGAATGTATTGTCAGAATGAAAATAAATTACATAAGTTTAAATTACTGAACAGTTTTATGTTAATTAAGTTTTTCACATAATTTGAATAGATTATAAAAGTTACGGCAAACATCCAAGCAAAAAAGGTCTTTTTTTGTCCATGCAGCCAAGTTACACTTTTATTTAAGAGATAGATAAGATTTAAGTCAGTTTATTTTAAATTGCTTCGCGTTCAAGTATTTTAAGAGAGCATTTCAATTAAGTTAGTCTTTCGTTTATAACAGGTAAATTATTTTCAGTTTATAATTCTAGTATTTTAAAGGTATTTGACCTAATAGTTCAATTGGTTATGAAGCTAGCTGCCGAATGAGGGGTTTCTGCTTTAGATTCTTGGTCTAGTAAGTAAATGTGATAAATATTTATTACGAGTAACCGCCCTCGCTTTGCTTCGGTTTTCTTTATTTTTTACACCTTGGGTTACATTATTCGAGTTTTATTAAGGATCCCTAATTTTTTTGATACCTACTATAATAAAGCCTATGTCACCCGGGGATAGTGTAGCTTCCCAACAGGGAAAGAAACTTTCAAATCAGTTTGCTAGTTTCGGAGCCTATTCAATGCAAACAATCAAATCTTTCCGCTTTATAATATTAGTATAGATAAGGGCTTAGTTGCTTGTCGCATAATACGAGTAGCTCTAAGCCTAAACTAACAATAATGGAGCAAATCCTATGTAGGCATAGGGTGCTAAGACGATAGAATCCCAGTCGCGTAGATATCTTTCGTAGAGCACAAGAAACTTCCAGAAAACTGCACTATTTCTTTAGTTTTAATGCAATATGTGTATATTGCACTCGTACTATTTGTTATTCCGCGTAAGACTCTCTCAAATCTTGCACTTGAAAGTTGTTTTATTTAATAGCCTCAATGTATGAAAAATGATATTAAACTTCCTATCTCTGTAATAGATTGCTTTGCATATTCCCTACCATTTCCCCACATTCTTAAGAGCTCATAAATTCCTCCAAACTGACTCCGCACAAAGTTTAATTCACACACGTCTGCAAATAGATCCGTAGTCGAGTCGTGATAAATGGAGTTGTTCTCACGTGGGAGCATCGCCGGAAGTGATTCTATTATTTGAACCATAATAGTATCTTTCATTGAATATTAGCCTGTGATTTTACCTGACGGTCATCGACTGTGAAGTGCATATAGCATATAGGTCAAAATTACCTCACCTTGCATTTCATGTAAGTAAATATGGGAGTAATGGTTTAACAGTAAAAAACGTAAAATATAATTCTTCGAATGATGCATTTTTTTATGCAGATAGCCGACAAACAAGTTGAATATCTGATGGTAATCATGGCTATCGTCACCTGATAGGAAATTAGCGACACCAAAGGCATCACTAATACGTTGCCGACCAAGAAAAAGAAAGAAACTTTATGAAGACTATTCGATAACATTTCTACTAAACCGAGTATTCGTCACGGCAATGTCACGTCAGGTCAGCCTAACCAACCCGGCATGACGATTCAGTTTTGTGCCCTCGAAACTGTTTGTACTTAGTCTAAGAATCTTACACTTAAAATAATGCTAAGAAGTAATCGCTAACCAAACCAGGCCATTATAAATATTATGAATATTTAATAATGTAACCATTAAAATATTTCAACTGTATACCCGACGCGGATGTACCACTTTTCGGTAATCTCTAAACGTTCTGTCGTTTCGTTTATCATTAATGTAATTTGCGTTAAGTCCAGTTTCGGATAGGATTATTATTTGACAGTAGGGCGGGCCCCCCGGCCCTACGACCCGAGCCTGCCGCAGTAATGATCTCTCGTCGAACTGTGCATAACTTTGATTCTCAGAGCTGAGACTTGGGCGCTGATGGCTCGTTGAATTAAGTACTCGTATTTTCAAGATTGGATTATGATTTTCTAGAAACTAAAAACAATTGATTGCAACTAGGGCAAGAAGTTCTCACAACCTATCCTATTTTCTTTCAACTAATGTTATAAATATGAAAGTTTTTGAGTATGTTTGTTACTCGCAAAAACTACTGAACTGATAAAAGCCTGAAAGCCGCGGGCCGAGCACTAGTTATACATATATTACTGCGTAAGGATAAGGCCAAAGCGCGCTAAAACGTGATTTAAATTAGTCCAATTAGACAAATGCTCAGTACATAATGATTGAACGCGGCGACACTGATCTCTCTCAGCTCGTAACAGAAAAAGGGATGATGTTATCTTTTACCTATAAGTATGATTTTGTGTGAAATGAGTCTATCCTTTTTTGTAATCATTCTCAAAACCGTATTAACTTCCACATATTTAAATCTCCATTTCGTGGTAACACATCCAATTTCTATCAAAAAATAATTTCACAAACAAATATAACACAGTATATTTTGTGATTACCAATACAATAAATTATTTGACCTAAGATACATACTTATTTAAACACAAACGTACGGTATCTGTCTGTAGGTAGGTAAACAAAATTAAAGCTGTTTTAGCCTGTAGCCGTAACAAAGCTTACAATTTCCAATGTTTGTATTTCAAAGTTACGCACGAAGATACGAGCATAACTATCCGAAGTGTAAAGTGTAAAGTACTACAAAGCGTACTCGGCCATTCGTTTTGTATCCTCGGCGCGTCCGGTGTCGATCTGACAGTCGAATATTCGAAGTGACGTACAGTCGTTCAAATAACGCTCTCCCAGGGTTGTTTGTGGTACGCTCGCGCACAAAACCCTCGACGCTCGGTTCGTTGACTACAACACTTAACCTTTTTCACTTGCCTACCTATATTCGGCAAGAATTCATTTAATACATTCCCCCAGATAAGTATCGTGCAGACCTCGTTTGCGAATAAATAAAGTAAGATTTATAAAAAAGTAGCTGAAAATTATTATGAAACGACCTTTAGCGAATGAAACATTTTTATGAAAATAAAGATACGACGTGATATAATTATTTTAAAATATGCAAGTTCATCAGTTAAGCGAAATGAATTAATGGGATATGCTTCTTATATGCCGTGCAGAAAATTATAATGACTGCTACGAAACTGATTCCGGAGTATTTTTTGACTGTTTGGGTGGGTTGTAAATGTTGAAATTGCCACTGAAAAGTCACCGATAAGTAAACAAGTAGGAAGTCCATTTGGACGGCATATGAGTGGTTCACCCAAGTGGCCCATGTGGGATACTGGGAATGCCACCTTTACATTATACTCGAATACGTCACAGGAAAATGAAGGAATATGTGGTTTGATCAAGTCCCGCAAGATGATAGAATGACGACTCTGTTCGGTCTCCGTTGTTTCCCGTTGACCTAGAATCATGAAATTTGGCAAAAAGCAATGTCTTATAGCATTAGTAAACGGTATAATAAAAGCCGAAAACCACAATTTTGTAAATAACAGGTTTGTACTCTCTATGCGTGAGACCGACTCGCACTTCACTGTTTTTTTTAATTTAAGAGTAAACTCTTTTTCATTCCTACGAGTATAGTTTTTTGAATTATAATTATAATTCCTATGCATCCAAAACCGGGTCTATTCGCAGGTCTATCCCAGTAGTCCCGTTGAGTTGTCCTGTGATGAGACAACTGATACTACTCGATCTCACTTGTCCCTAGGGACTCATGTGATCAATATTTTAATGCCAGAAGTCACATAAACAGGTATTGATTTCAATATGTTTTTAATTTCAACCTGTCGCTCCATGAACACTTTTTATATTACGAAGAATTTTCCTTCAGTAGTAACGTACGTGTTCTCATGAAATGCGCATATCATTTCATGGGAAACAATGGAGTGTCACATCGGATACTGCCTTTACAAAATATTTCACTTTGCGTTAAAACCACGTAGCTATTAGGTTTTTGTAACTCAAATGAATTTCAACCTTATTTTCTTTGTGATAAGCTCCACGCAATGCTGTTTTAAATCAAGAAACTATTTGCTATGTTAAACCACTACAGACTTTTCTTTCTATGTCATAAAGTTGAATATCATGTAACATGTAGGTAGAGACTTAAAAAGTATCTAAAGTATAAAATATTATATTGATAATTATCTCAATTAAAAATATATTCTTTTGTTAGAAATAACATTTCAAATTCAAAGTTTCAAATTTTGAATAGTGCTTTGATCATTGGCATTTTGTGTAGCTACATACATACATAATGTATGTATGTTGTGTTCACTTACTGGAAAGATATAATAAAAGTGAATAAAATGTTCTTAATTGATCAATAACTTGACTCTTACGTACCTCTATACACCGTTATTTTTAGTATATGCGAAAGCTGAATGTATTTTGATCAGAATCAGTTGCTGAATCGATCGCAATAACTTTTACACCATGTTATATTTTGTCCTAAAAATATTTTAAAAATGTTACAAGTTGGACACCAATGCAAAACATAGTTATTACCGACCATCTTAAGCCTTGGTGGATAGTTTCAACTTTGTTGGTTATAATAACAACAAAATAAAATTTCACATAAACATATGGCATGGGAGAACTACTACTAACATCTCAATTTTGTTAACTTATACATAAACTGTTATTCGGTTGTGTTGACAACCGAGATTGATTAAGATTGTCACACAGAGTACTTAATCACTATGGATTGTCAAGTCTGGCGTTTTGCTTGCGCTCTCATAATAAAATTATTATCGTGTCGTAAAAAATTTGGAAAATGAGTTTTCAATACAGTAATGAGCAGTACACAGAAATGGTACTCGAAGTGGTGTAAGGTGATAATGTGTCCATGGCAGTGCGACGGTACGAGGAGCAATTTGGTGTAAGAGTGTCGTAGAACACTATGCTTTCCGGCACACAACGCTTAAGGGTAGGGTAGTTCACACTACGGGTAGTTCCTGCCTCCTGTCGCCGTTAATCGAGGTGTGAATCGCATTCCGACGGCAGTACAACAAGGGATTTTGGACTACATAGCCGACAATCCCGAGAGCAGCACAACACATGTGCTTGTTTGTGCATAAGGCAAAACGGGGGACACCAAACAATTATGTATGACTTGTGTGAATGATTCACTATGAAAAATTATTAAATACATTATTGTAAATAATGGCGATTAATATAAACACGTCAAGATGGTTGACAGTTAACTGCGGCGGTCGCGAATTGACGCGGGCCGCACGCTCGGTGACCATGTTTATGCGGGGACAATGGAGAAACACAACAAGCTTGTAACTTTGTGAGTTTTCAAGATACACCTTTGAAAATTTTTATGTAGATTATTTAGGCGAAAATATTTGACACGTGTATAGGTTTTTCTATCAAGAAAGAATAACGTTGTATAAGGAAGTTATAATAAACATTTAGTACTACAACTGAAACACAAAAAAGTATTTTGCGGTAGATTTTAATAAGACCTGCTAGTCGGACAGGTAAATTACTCCGTGAAAACCGTTGGGATTAGGGATTTTACAGAGTCGAGCGACCTTCGAGCAAATAGGAAAGTTTCCTTGGACCAAGGTTGGAGGACGCTCCTTACATCCGACATTTTCTGCGTGAATAATTCACTGTTATACTTTTAACAATAAAATTTCCTTGTTCACCTCCAAAATTACTAAACAACCTGAACCATACGTTTCCAAAAGGAGCGGGAATCAACAAAAATTTAACGGAAAATATTTCCCCCCGAGGATACTCGACGTAATTACCAAGTCAACAGCACTTAGCTTTGCTTAACTTGAAGTATGCCGGAATCGCTACCTCACTACCGGGAGTTACATTACAGTACTAACTCAAACCTCCGCCTTAAAAGCTTTTAAAAATTTATGTACAACTCATCGAGATTAACATCATTTTAAAATGTGTTATGGAGTCCTATGAATTTTTTAGGATTTTGTACGAAAGCCGAAACACGGAACCCTTATAGGATCACTCGTGCGTCTTGCCATGTACAGCCAATTTACTCTGAAACTACTGGACCAAATGAGTTAAAATTTAATACTCAAGTACTTTTTTGTGACCCAAAGACGAAGATATAAAGTAAACAACTGAATTTTGGAAAAAAAAATTCAACGAAATCAAAATTAAACAAGAACTGTTTTGCAAACGGTATCGTGTGGTATGTGAAATAAGGGCTTGTTGTAAGGATCTCAAATATATTTTTTTTATAGTTTTACAATGGATAGTTTTAAAATTATTCAAGAAAGAACAAAAATTAAAGCCAAAAATTGTCATTCATAATATGATTATCTTATTTCATAATATGATTCTTTCATCGGTTTTATTATTTTATTTCATAGACTCCAAAAGTATTTCATGAACTGTGCGATAATGAAGATTTTTAAATGCTTGAATACCAGATAACACTCTCCTTAAAAGTTTACTAATGATGTATTAGTATTAGCAGTAACACATAATAGAAACTGTAACACCTTGGTCGGGTTTTGAGCACGTAAAGTTTATCCTTAGTTTCCACCTTAAATGTCAGCCGGTGGCGAGTGGCGACCCTATCGCTAAACTAAAGAAATGATTAAACTTTTCCAATCGCAACTGTCAAGTGCGGCGAAATAATATCGACGACTAGCTTTCATTTTACGATGAGCCCACAGTGGACTCTATAGCCAGCTGTTAAAGTCCACAATCCCCTGAAGTGCGCGCCATCTTACAATTAAATATCAACAAACGGTTGCGATAATTTTCTTATTTCTTTTCGTATTAAGAGGCCGTGCCGAAAATTTATTTGACAGAGTTATGTCATATTCATTGCGAAGCTATGTCTGTGTGCGTCGTTCACGCACACCTGGCTGAAGTTCGTGCTTAAACAATTTTGATCCTTTAGTTGATAATAATTTTAGGATGCATAGTATGAACAGTTTAGAAATAAAAGTGTTTTTGTATATTAGTTTAGTATATTTATTACAATCAAAATGAAAAAGTTTTAGATAAACACACACTAGGTACATATTTAGGTTATTCAGTGTTTTGCATCAGAGATGTAATTTATGTTTGCGATAAACTTAGAGTGTACAGACAAATTTAACATGTTTCATTGGTACCCACCCGAAAATCAAACGAGTCTTGATTTCATAAAAAATGTTTTTGAAAATGCAAAATTTAAAATTTTAGGCCATAAAAATCTTTGCCGAGCTGTAGGACTAAATATGCTGTCATATTCATAACCTATTAAATTGGCGTATTATATAAACTTAAATTAAAAATTTAAAAAAACCAGACTCAAAAAAAAACAAAAAAGTCTGAATAGGTAAAAAGTAAAAAAATCATAAAATAAATCTAGACACGCGGCAGCGTATCAAGCCAAGTTCAAGCAAAGGAACTGGCTAGCCAGCGCCGAGTGTATTATTATAACATTACACGTCAAAGTCAAAGTCAAAATATTTTATTCATATAGGTATCACTGATACACTTATGCACGTCATTTTTTGGCTTTTCGGAAGGTGCTTTGTCGTGGAGGAGAAGAAAAGCCTAAAGAAACTCCTCAGCACATCTTGTAAAAAAATAGTACAAAAAAAGATAATTATACAAAAGTATTTACTATTCTGAGTGGAACTGGTTGAAGAGCTGGTCATTTCCATGCGTCTTTGTCATTTAAATACTCGTCTACACTATAATATCCCTTGCCTAACAATTGTGTCTTTACACGTTTTTTGAAAGTTTCTATTGGCAAGTCACGTATTAATTTTGGGATTTTATTATAAAAATGTATACCAAGCCCTATGAAAGATCACTGCACTTTACTTAGGCGGAACGAAGGCGTAACTAATTGATGCATTCTTTTCGTATGACGATTATTAATATCAAAATTTTGTTTATACGCGTTTATATTCTTCCGTATAAAAACTACATTGTTAAAGATATACTGGGAAGCTACTGTAATACCTATTTCCTTGAACTTTTCACGCAAAGATTCCCGAGACCTAAGTTTATAAATAGCCCTAACTGCCCGTTTCTGGAGTATGAAAATTTGTTTTATATTGGCTGCTTTGCCCCACAGCAAGATGGCATAAGGCACGAACCACTTGATGCCACTTTTGACCCTTCGATAACTCAAAACCTCTTTAACGTAAACACATAAAACTACGTGTGTTTAATTATATTCATAAGGACATATAGAAGCCCAAATTTAATGAAACTAGCTCAAATGGTTATAAAGATATGAAGGTCAAAATGTCGTAAATTTTAACTTTGACTGACTGACTGATATATAGTACCTAAATCTAAGCTACTTCCAGATGACCTAGAAGGATGAAATTTGGAATCCAGCTCGGTAATTGTGTTCAAGCGTAGGAAAAAATTAAAAAAATTAAAAAAAATCGAAAAATAAGTGGTGTCCCCATACAAAAAACTTGTAATATGCGTAAACAACCGGCCAACGGTGTGTCTTCGGCGGCGCGCGGCATTGCCTAGTTTTTTTTACAAAAGTAATGATATCCCACCAAAAACATAAATGTAAAAAAGGAGAGCCAAGTTCAATACAAAAATTAAGCTTGGCTGTGGGCTTCGCCGCAAAAAGAACCGAAATCTAAATGAGTACCAAGTTCTATGCAAAATCGAAATATGTATTTATAGGAACAAAAAAACATTATGAACAAGTATTAAACTGTATTTCTTTGCTTTATTGGATACCGATAACAATTGTTGTTATTTAAAAATGTGAGATCTTAAAGTAGGTTAGATTTGACTTGGCCAGTTTTCATTACATCAGTCATTTTATAAAGTTATTCAACATTTTTAATTCTGATAAAAACTGGCCAAGTGAAATCTTTTTCCCCGTGTGGTGCCGGGTCCACTTAGTAGAATAGCACCACTCCTACCTCTTCGTGGGATGTCGTAAAAGGCGACTAATGGGATATTCCAGGAGATGGGCAGCAGCGTCTTCCTGAGTAGTATTAACATCTACTGCGGTCACCAACACGCACGGGCCAAGTGCGGTGACTATTGGCTTAACCCCCCTATGACAGCCAAAACCAAGCCTCGGCCCCCAGTCCCCGGCAGCTCCGCTATTCCTGGCTACGGTAGCGGCCATGGTTACGGCGGGGCAGGGGGTGCTAAGAATCGCCGGCAGAGATCGGGCTACCAATCTAAACAACGACTTCTGCACCTGGCAACATATAACACCAGGACACTGAGGACCGACGACAAGGTGAAAAAGCTGGAAGAAGAGATAGACAAGTTAAACTGGAGTATTGTGGGTTTATCTGAAGTCCGAAGACAGGGGGAGGACACGATAATACTCAAATCCGGAAACTTGTTCTATCACCGGGAGGGCGAACACCTATCCCAAGGTGGTGTCGGGTTTCTCGTCCACAAGTCCCTCGTCAACAACATTGTGCAAGTCGGGAGCGTGTCGGCCAGGGTAGCGTACCTTACACTCAGAATATCCAAACGATATTCGTTGAAGGTTGTACAGGTATATGCGCCGACTTCGACACATCCCGACGATGAGGTAGAGGTTATGTATGAGGATATCAGTGGAGCCATACATACCTCTTAAAGCTCATTTCACAGTTGTGATGGGGGACTTTAACGCGAGACTGGGCGCGCAAAATGGCGCCGAGAGGAAAGTGGGTCCCTTCGGAATTGGACGACGGAACCACCGAGGACACTTGCTGGCCAACTTTTTGGAGAAGGAAGATCTCTTTATGATGAACTCCTTCTTCAGAAAGAAGCCTCAACGCAGGTGGACTTGGATAAGTCCTGATGGTTCCACAAAAAGCGAGATAGACTTCATTCTGGCAGACAAACGGCACATATTTAATGATGTCTCTGTGATCAGCAGGTTCAAAACCGGAAGCGATCACCGTCTTGTAAGAGGCACATTAAATATCGACGTGAAGCTGGAACGGTCACGCCTGATGAAGTCTACGCTTCGCCCAACACCTGTCCAAATCCAGGGATCCGAAAACTTTCAACTTGAGCTGCAAAATCGTTTTGCGCACCTAGAATCATGCACGTCGGTGGACGAGTTTAACACCAGGATGGTAGCAACTGTCCACGAGGTAGGGTCGAAGTATTTCAAGACCCACCCCAGTGGTAGATCTCAAGTTCTCTCAGAACAAACTCTCGGTCTTATGAAGGATCGACGAGAACTATGTGTGCAATCTCCAACCTCTATGGTGGAATACCGACGGCTCAATGAACAGATCTCCAAGGGCAGGCGACGCGATTTGCGCAAACACAACGCAAATCGTGTTAAAAACACAATAGAGCGAAACCAGGGCTCCAAAGTGTTCGCCAGAGATCTGTCTATTGGGCAAAGTCAGCTTACGAGGTTGAAGACCGAGTCCGGCACCATAGTTACGTCGAAACCTGAAGTTCTGAGAGAAACTGAGAGATACTACGGACGGTTGTATACCTCCTCTCAAGCTCCACCTCCCAGTGAGGAGAGCGACAAGAGAGCTAAATTAACCCGGCACTACACAGAGGATATCCCGGACGTCAGCCTGTATGAGATTAGAGAGGCCCTCAAACAGCTTAAAAACAACAAGGCACCGGGAGATGACGGTATCACTTCCGAGCTGCTAAGAGCTGGAGGGAAACCCCTCCTAGTGGCGCTCCAAAAACTGTTTGATACAGTCATCCATACTGGAACTACCCCGGAAGCGTGGAGCAGAAGTGTGGTGACTCTGTTTTTCAAAAAGGGCGATAAAGCCCTTTTGAAGAACTACAGGCCAATCGCACTTCTGAGCCACGTTTATAAGCTGTTTTCGAGGGTGCTCACAAATCGCATTGCACGCAGGCTTGACGACTTCCAGCCTCCCGAACAAGCAGGATTCCGGAAAGGCTACAGCACCATAGACCACATACACACACTGCGGCAGATTATACAGAAGACCGAGGAGTATAATCTGCCGTTATGTGTCGCCTATGTGGACTATGAGAAAGCCTTTGATTCTATCGAGACCTGGGCAGTACTAAATTCTCTTCAGCGGTGCCGGATCGACTACCGGTATATCGAGGTACACGACACAGCCACGAACCCCATCCAATTGCAGAGAGGTGTCAGGCAAGGGGACGTTATATCCCCAAAACTGTTCACCGCTGCATTGGAAGATGTATTCAAGCTGATGGAGTGGAAACGACGTGGCATTAACATCAATGGCGAATACATCACACACCTGCGATATGCCGATGATATAGTCATCCTGGCAGGATCCCTGGAGGAACTAGGTACAATGCTCATATCTTTGATATCATTTGATATCTTTTGTCAAATTGTCATTTGGTTGTCTGATATTTATAGGTGCGTTCAGAAATTTGTCTGTTTCATAGCTGTAGTAGGAGGTCCGATTTCTTTGAAAACTTAACGACTATATTATCTTTCTAATGTAACATCAGCGACATATCTAACTTTTTTATTTTATAACTGACAGTCGAGGGAGAGGGAGAGGGGAAAGAGGAGGGAGATGGGGCTCGAAGGAGACCTCGAGAGGGGTGAGTTGTTAGGCAGTACAGAGTTTGCCGGGTCAGCTAGTACATTTGTAATATTCATGTTATTTATGACTTTTTAAAAATTTAGTGTGCAATTCACACGTGGTACAAGTGAAACTTCAAAAATTTTGTTTTCAGGATAATGAGACGAATGTAAAATTTCGGGAAGTTGATAATTGTAGGTTTTAGTAATGATCATAGTGATGCAAAGTTGGATAATTATTTTACGTTATATTCGTATACTTTATCACATATATGTATTTATTCAGACTCAGAGCTTAAATCTTTTATACACCGTCCATATTTCTGTACGTCCCGCCAAGGCCATGCACGATGTACGATGCAAAAGTACCATAGATAGGCTTGACGTACGTCGATAATATTATTAATTGTTTGCTGGATTTGCACGACCAATTTTCGTCCTGTTTTCCACGCCTTAGGAAAATTTCCCTGCTCGAGACAGGCATTCAGGAGTCCCCTTAGTTGCTACTCCAGGGACACTGCGGCGTCTAGGGCGGAAACCAGCACTCGACCCGGAACAACATCGGGACCCGGGGCGGTATTTTTGGAGCGCAACCTTGCCGCAGCGGCGCCAACTCAACTCAACTCAACTCAACTCCCCTCAACGGGATGGCCCTTGATGATTAACTAAATTCACCCCCTTCCTCGTAACTACCCCCCCCCCCCCCCCAATAGCCAATTTAGTACTACATAAATCAAACCCTTTCATTTGATACCCCACTCGGGTATGTTCGCTGAATTCAGTATATTTATCTCCTTCCTAACTATATGAACTACTATAACTGCCATACTACTATAACTACCCCACCCCCACCCCTTGAAACAGCCAATTTTGTAATTCATAGAAACATGATGATTCGTGGTGTTATTAAAATAAAAAATAATTAATTTAATAATTGGATCAAAATGTGGTAGTCGGCGTACAATTTGTGTATATTTTTACGTAAAACACGTGAGCGTTACGTCGTAAGGAGCGATACGTCCTCACGCTGAGATAGCCGTGGCGGTACTAATTTAATATATTTAATGCGGTCCATAATATAGTTCAGTTTGCAACTATTATTAATAAACGAAATCATTATTTTTTCATAAAATAAAATTTTGATTATATTAAAGGATTAACTGAAGATTAATGTATATTTTTTAAAATTTCCTTAAAGTGTTTCTAATTAATAGAAAAAAAATACTTACTTCGAACGAAATTACGTAATTTCAAAAAAAAAATCTGCTATATTTGGAGAAGAATTTAAAAAACTGGCTAGGCTACTTAATAAAAGACCGTATACTTATGTTATTTATATTTTTTAATGTTTGGAATATTTTGTATTTTCGTTGTAAAATGAAGACAAAAAGCACTTGCTCGTTATTTTTCGGAAAAGAAGGGTTTTAAATAGTGGTGATTTGCCATTATTATAAATAATATATTAGATTTGTCTGGGCTATCAGCAAGAACAAGAATTAGACTCTTATAGTAACAAAAAACAAAGCTTTAATCTCTTTATCCTGTTCACACAAACAGTGATTAAAATTGACCGAAATTGTTGATATCGCGGCACGGAGCCTTAATAGTTTTTGTATCAGATATTGGTTTTAATTCTTTTCTAATATTGATTGATGAAAATGGAAGCGTTCAATTTGTACTTAGCTGTTGTTGTGGTGATTTTACTGCTTTTTCATCAGACTGCGTCAAAGAGTGAATAGGCTTTTACGAAGTTAGCGCGCCCTCCACATTTCACCGCTTCGTTTTGTTTCATCGCCACTTATCATCAGGTAGGGTTATTGTCAAGCACTAACTTAATACATGTAAAAACGTAGAGGGATTTGTCGAGGGCATGCCAATGAACGAAGTACGTTATTACTAATGAAGTATGTTATTAAGTCTATTTAAATTTTTGCAATAATAATGTTGGATTAGCGGTAGATAGATACTGACTGCAATAGGTACTATCCACTGTTATCAGAAATTGAAACTATATAATTTAATTTCAGTTAGCTAGCGCAGTAGTTTAGTTTTTCTTTTCTCTGTTATATTTTCGAGTTGTTACACGTCAAATAATTATTTTTTTAATAACCAACCTTTTTGTCAATCCCGGTCAAATTAGCCCAAAAAATAGGGTTATAATAGGTTACATAAATTCCGGAATGACTGAAAATTTGTATTCGTACAAATTTGGAACATAATTATTATTCGGAACATAATTATTATAAATGAAATTTGAAAAGTCCCCATCGATCCCCCATTTGCAAAAAAACATTCAAGGTCAAAGTTCGCAAATATAGTTTTTTTTGCGTTTCTTAGCCAAACGGTTAGTTGTTTAAAAAAAGTCTGTAGGCAGAAATTACAGCTCATACAAATATCTATGAAAATCACCATTATTGAGATATAGCGATTCGAAAAATGTTCGAAAAGTTAAAAATTCATTTCCACGTTACCTGTAGGAAAGGGGAGGGGGGGGGGTCTTTTTAATAATTTTATACAGGAATGACGTGTAATTTGCTAAAGATTCTGGAAGACTAAATAGTAATAACATAACACCAATATCTTTAGGCAAGTACTAGTACGCATTAGATTTAATACGTAAACCAGTAATAATTGAGATTCAACAGAGTTATTGAACCAAATATTTAAATACGAATTAATTGGTGAAAGAGGATTAATTAAATCCGTCGCAAACAATATTTATCGTTTAATAATGGCTGTGCTCCTCACAAATCTGCCTAATGATTGCTCTTAAGCTAAGGATTAAGATGCTGCAAATTGTTTTATAATTTTTAATTGTTTCAGACACAGCATTGTTTATTTCAGTAATATGATTTCTTTGAAACGAACAGCTGACTAATCACACTTCGATAAGTATGAACTGCTAAATACTGAGTTATACTATATGACGTAGTTTAATACCGTAAAACATAATCTACTCCATTCATCCATCCATCCATCCATCAACCCTTGGAGGACCACTGCTGGACATAGGCCTCCTCTAACTTGCGCCACTCTGACCGGTCCTGAGCCTTCTGAATCCAGCGGATGCCCGCTGTCTTCTTCAGGTCGCCAGTCCACCTGGTCGGCGGGGTCCTATGCTCCTGTTTCCGAGACGTGGGCGCCATTCGAGGACCTTTCTTCCCCAAAGTTATCGGTCCTTCGCACTATGTGGCCAGCCCATTGCCACTTCAGCCGGCTAATTCCTTGATCTCCTCATTTCTAATCTAATTACCATATCATATATAATCTAATTACTTCGTCGAAATAATAATCATCGTCATTTCATTCAAGTTTTAAAATGTAGGAACCTATCAACGTTAGACAGAGCTTATTTGCCACGATATTTTTGTATTTTTAACCTATATGAGACTAAAATCAATTACGCCTTTTGTCCACATAGACGCACTTCTTATGGTCTACCGACTCTTTCAGCAATTGTCACTTGCTTGCATTTTGCATAATAAAAGTAGGATACTTACCTTTCCACGGAGTGGAATCGCGTCGCCGCGTTTTTTTTTTATGGAAATAGCCGGCAAACGAGCTGACGATCCACCTGATGGTAAGTGGCTATCCCCGCCCATGAACATCAGCAACACCAAAGGTATCACTGATGTGTTGCCGGCCAAGAAAGAAAGAAGAAAAACAAAGAAAGAACTGGCTCTCAAGCCCCCAGCCGGAACACGACGAGTCGTTTGGCGGCTGACTCATGCTCGAGGGTGGTAGCGGGTGGGCGTTTGCCGCCTGTGATTCACAGCATCACATTACAGCTTGCCTAGTCAAATGAAGCGCCGCGCCGTGGACGGGAGGATACTTTACGCTTCTTATCCCTTTTATGAGCATGGCACGTTTGTAGCAAATTGCAAATCTTTGTGTGTCTACTTCTGTATGCATGTAAGTCTTCTTTGTTGTCCTTTTCATATGGTTAGTTTGAAAGAATCCACTCTCATCTGAGTTTTATAACCAAAGTATAACTTTAATAACATAAAATATTTTATCAATTATTCACAAATATTTAAACTCAAAATTGAATTCGTAACACAATCTGATCCTATCCCACAGGTAATATGAAGAGTGTATTTGCGCACTTGTTTAAATATGTCGAGGGCTTTATTAAAGTCAAAAGTGTGCCAAAAATTGCAATCCCGTCCTAAGCAAACACTGTCGGCCAGGGATCCGAATTTACATTATAAATGGCGTCCATTACCATTTTAATAACGATAATTTTTAGTTCGTTATAGAATTAAATTGGTAGAATATTTAAATATTGATAGCAAGAAGTTTAATATTTAAGGAGACCAAGCTTTTAAGGAGTACCAAAAAACGGTTCACGTGACATTCGATAATTTTTGATCCCTGTGATTTGTCGAACTTTGTTTCTAGGCTACTAAGTAAAATAAGTGATTTTTAGTACTGCTACAAGAAATTAGCACGTTTTGAAATTGAAGAAATAGAAATCCGATTGCCTAATGGACGCCTAAAATATAAACACGAAGTTAATAGAACGCCTGATAAAATGAATTATGTTTGTATCGAGTGGGAATACTATTTGCAAACAAGAATTATGATGCTCTGAGCAAAGTGAGCGCGTTACCAGTGCACTATAAATTTTCTAATACGATACTTTTATGATCAACTTATAAGTATGTATAAAGTGTAATCTTCCATACGCTATATAAGAATCCCGGGATCGAATCATGAAAATACCCACACATATAACGCGACGGATAAATGGGAATAAGTACATGGCAAATACGGATGTAGACTAATTTTAGAATTCAGTTTTATTTTTTATAGATAGGACCTTAACGTTTACGAAAAAAATATTTTAAAAATAATAATATTCCATTTAAAAATAAAAATTGATAAATAGAAATAATAAAAAAATGTTATGCTCTATTGGTGATAGTAACCACTTGCCATGAGCTCCATTTATGATTCCCACTTACATGAATCTCCGGATCCTGATTATACGGATCCGTAAATATTTTCGCATAACCACATACGGATCCCGTGTACGGTTTGCCAAAAATGACGAATACTATTATAAATATTATAACCGTCAATTGTCATACTAACAACATATTGAACTGCGATTTGACCCGCGATTTTATAATATGAACATCAATCCGTTTTAATTATTCATACACTTCAAATCAAATTATCAATGACGGATGTATGTGGGAACGAGTCATGAATTTACCTGTATTTACCATAAAAATTATATTCACTGCAATTCCAGAACGCACAGGAGCGGCTTTTACAATTTTGTTATTAGTATAAACGGCATGTTCCCAGTGTTCCCAGTATATTGCGACATTTCTAACAAACCCAGTTTATTCCGCCATTATTTCCCACTTTATCCGCTGAGACAGCAAGACGTTATGCAGGTGTACTAATGGAAGGAAAATAAACTTACATTTATACATTTACGAACAATTTTCCAGCAAAATGTGCTGAGATACAATTTAATTTTCCATAGCGAGTGGCTAGTTGCCCAGGGGTTGTTCAGCCATACTCTTGGATGGATTGAGTTAAAGCCGACAAGCTTATTTAACATTTAAAGGTATCTCTTTCTTCTTAATTCAATTTAAACCAAGTCGAAAGTGAACATGTTTTATATTACTTTTACGGAGGCCTTTAAACGTCAAAATCCAAATCATAACACACACGATTGACACACATTAGTGTCCACAGGGAAATTAAATATTTCAATAAAGTATGTACCTAACGCATTTATGGCGGGTGAATCAGATCTATTATAATATTTTATTGATAGGTCTCACACCATTCGATGCATAAATTAACCGTCAATCGATGGTAGTATTTTCGTCAATGTCGATCACCTTACCATGCTCTGCCAATCTTGCAATCACCATCCTATACATCGTTGATTGATCTTTTATCAAATTCAAACGGTCAGTGGATGTCAATCAATAATGCAGTCAATACGTCTTAACACAACTGGAAACGATACAGTTTTCAATCCTATATAACTTTATAACCTCGGTATGTTGCATTAAAACATAAAAGTATAATAACGATGGTGTTAATCTGCTAAAAGTTCGCTATTAGGAATTGTTATTATGTTGCGCCATTAGGACGCAGGTGTGCGGCGCTCAACGTTTATTAAGACAAAGTTCCACTTGAACCGCCGCGAATTTTTAAATTTACAACGTTGATGACACCTCGTCCCAGTCAGTAGCCACCTTTATGGCTCCACGTTAGCTTGTGAGATAAGAAACATGTTTTTGTAATTCGTTTAAAAGCGCAGAAATTACTTTAGTAAAAGGCTTGTACGTACCTACTTACGCTTAGAACCTTACTCGTATATCTACGTCTACAACTGTACATACAAATTAAGTGAACCCGTATCTCAGAAATGATTTAACCGAGGATGCTATTTTAGAGTGAAGGTACCTACTCAAGAGAAATGAAGGACAAAATTCGTACCTAACACATACGAAAAACATGAAAACACGGATGTTCAATTTGGCTCGAGAGCCAGTTCTTTCTTTTTCTTCTTTCTTGTCCGACAACGCATCAGTGATTCTTTTGGAGTCGCTGATGTCCATGGGCGACGAGAGCCACTTACCATCAGGTGAATCGCCAGCTCATTTGCCGGCTATTTCCTTAAAAAAGACTCAATATTTTTTCATCTTTCATGCACGAACATAAAACGAACTACAACGGCTAATTAGAACCGATCCATAGTGCTTGTACCTATATTTAAAGCTATAGGATGGTAAAATGAACAGTTTACTACCAGCTTCGCATCATCCCGGCCGGTCTCGAGGGCGCCATATCCCTAATTACCGTCGCTGCAGCTGCAGTAATGCTGCAGCCGGCTACAGTCGGTCCCTGATCGACTACAGCGTTTACAGGGTTGCTACACCGAAGCTGCAGTTTCTACGGTATATTTTGGCATCGAATTAAAAGTTAGGGTTCTATGTTGTGGATATATGTTGTGATGGGTCACGTCACAAATACGCAAGAAACTTATCTTATATTAAGTAACATAGATAATTCTGCTTGAAATTGAAATACGAGTAGTATCATATTTTCAAATCAACGCCGTAGCTGCCACTACGGCATTATTCTGAGTAAGCTCCATTTTCTGGGCCACTGCACTGGACACATGCGAGCATCACAGACCATTTTTTTGTATCTGTGTGAAAATTATTATATTATATATGTTTTTTGATCTATGTTCGTGCGTGTACATAATCGGCACCGAAATAAACGTTTTTCTTTCTTCTTTCATTTTGTCTTACTAACATATTTTGGTATTTGTAAATTTGGTAGTTAGCACCTAGAACATTTAATCATTACGTCTTCAAAATCTGCAATTAAATTTACGTGCCATTTACGACCATTTATTATGTTCTAATAAGGATGTAATGATTTCTGACTTATAACATTATTAGTGGTTTTATTCTAGAAACAACAATACTTACAATTAATATTTCATATTTTGTTCGTATATTTTCATGTGCAAAAAATATTTTTATTTGTACGCCTGCGGGACTGGCAAGACCAATATGGTAGTAATTATCTACATACGATACCGTGACGAAGCCTTACTCGTTAACGGAATGAATCGAGAAAATAAATAACGATAATCGGTCACCCTATCTATCCTAAATGACGTATATCACATAGCCGCCCGCCAAAAACTGCCTTAGCACAAAAGTGTAAAGCTGAAAATTCTATTAAAATGCTTTCGAGTTACGCCGTTTTTATCGTGAAAGACTACGAAGACATATTCTGACGTGTACTATAAATATGAAAATGATCTATTTTGAACGGTTTTATATAGACTATGCTACATTTTCGATTTTCGGCGTGAATGCAACTTATCAAAATGATATATTATAACACCATGATGTCAAGTTTACAGTTTAACTTGACGCGGCATCCAGTGTGCATGAGATAGCTATATGGCCAGATAGCTATACTGTGGCCATACACTGTCAAGTTTACTGGATGCCGCGTTAAGTCCGCTACATACTTGACAAGTACCCTTGATCGTGTATGGCCTCCATTAGAGTCGCAAGAGCTAAGTACATGCGGACCTGGCAATAATACGATTAAACGGGCAACGCAATAACAACACAACTTAGTTAGCAACACTCTACTTTAAAATTTCTGATAAACAATTCCAGCTCTGTATCTAATGTCACTTTAGTTCGTCTAGTTCTCGTTGGTATAAATTTAATTATTGTTGAGAAGTGCAGCAGAATTGTGTCATAGTCTCGCGATGGACCAACTTTAATAAAGTTTATGTTTGTTTGTAAACGATCCCGAGCTAGAATGAAACGGCCAATTATATTTTCATTGTTTGCTGTTCATTGTTTTGAAATAACATCATCGTTTAAGTATGAGTGAGAATTTTAAGTTAGAGTGACATAAGTATTAAATGATGCATTATTTGAGTACGGTCTAATATTAATGACATGTAGTTGTTTCGTGGTAGATTGCCTGAAGACTTTTAAATCTTGATCTTCTTAAAACTTTTTCAACAGTAATACATAAATAAACTCAGCCACTGCAAACATGCATTCACTATTTACTCTTGTTGTTATTAAAACTCTGAAATATTTATGGGTTGTTTCGGGAACCCTCTGTTTTCAAACAATTCTATACGGTTGAGGGTACCCTAAAAGATTATGCGAAGTGGCGCGAATATTTCTAAATTAAAAACGAAACAACACTCAATGAGCTCTGGTTCTTAATGGAATCACTCTGAACTTATGTCATTAAGGAAGTTAATTAAGAAAAGAGGCTTTTATCAGAAACTTTCAGAGTTCGGGAGGCGCTCCTGTTGAAAATTAACGAAACAATAACTTAAATTAAAAGTTCTTATGCGGCTACTGAAGCGTACTCATTTAATATTTTTTTACGCCAGGAATACACCATACCTAGTAGCTATGTGATTTTGTTGTCCAATACGGTGAGACTTTGAAAGACTATGGTTAGATAGACAGGCAAATAATAAACCGTATTGGGTTCTATATTGTCATGGATTATGCAGAACCCTAAAAACTTAGTGATCTTTCAAATGAGTTTACGGAGACTCATACTTCAATAGTATGTAAATTAAAAATTAATGTAAAAATGAATGTTGTATTAAAAATGAATCTTACGAGTACAATAATTATGAATCCTCAAAAGTGACACAGCTGCGCAAAGCTAATTTATACAGTCAAAGAACCCTATCAAAAGAATAACTAGTCTGAAACTTATCTCAAAACAAACATTCAACTGAAGCTCTCCTTTATTTCTAATGGGGTTGATTTTCAAGGAAACTTCCACAAAGTACCTACAACTCAAACGAGAAAACCTGATTGTATTATTTGAAAGATTCGTCTGTTTCCGTGTAACAGAAGATAGCCATTAGAGCAATTTATAAATCACAATCTAGCGAATTACAACGTAAAAAAGTCAGAGATGTAGCTGTACTTTTATTTGGGAAAATTTAGGTTTGTATAAACAAGATTGTATAATTTAAAAAAAGTCAATAAACCCGCTTGCACAAAAAAAATTATTAAAAACGATCATGTACCTACCTTTTTGAAATCCTTATGGTGAGCTCTTTAATTTAATACCCATATTGCACTATTCGATTTATTTATCTTTTTTGATACTTCAAAAAATTCTCACAGCCACCATATTGTTTTTTCCTAATTTAACTTATCTAAGAACAATATACACTGCGTAAAGGTTTTCTTCCTTAGAGTTTCTTTATTAGAGACTCCCGCGGATTGAAGGTTTTCGCAACGGTTTAGTTCGAACTGCTTTTGCGGCATTTGACGTTTTATGTATGTCAATCACTGTCGCTGGGTTTTGATAGCTCTTACAGGCCGCGAAATGATGGCGAGTGGTTTGTGGAAGGGAGCAAGGAGAAGGATTTTTTCCTAAAGCCTATTCAGTCTGGCTCGGCTTATGTTGTTAGAATAAAGGATAAAGGTCTCTTTTTTAAGAAAACGCCAGATAAATCCTGTGACAACTATGTACCAAATCTTGTACCAAGCGAGGAATCCCGAATTCGAACCCAGGGACAGACATTTATGTAACAGATGAGATGTTTTTGGTCAAAGGTGTTTATAACAATTATCGTTCTGTTTTGTATGTTCACGGCACTCGTGATAAGGAATGTTGGCAAGATCTAATGTATGAGAGGTAGGCTTTGCTTAGAGTAAAAATTATCCTTACCAAAATAATTATAGTAAATCAACCCGTTATACAAATATGTATATGAATTTCTAATTTTTAACACCCCACCCAAAAAGAGGGGTGTTATAAGTTTGACGTGTCTGTGTATCTGTATATCTGTGTATCTGTATATCTGTGAATCTGTATATCGTCTGTGGCATCGTAGCTCCCAAACGGATGAATGGATGACTTAATCGAGTGTTCTTGTATGTTTAGTGTACATAAAACTGTCCGGTTTATTTTAAAGTATTTCTTACTAACAAATATCCCTACGAACATAATAATAATAAAAAGTATGGCGATATATACTCGTACTTTTTCTTTCTATAAAGAACATTTGTGTTAAATGTGCCGATGGCCTTATCCTTTTTTTTTAAATTAAAATGCTAGCGCTCTCCTCGAGGCTTTGCCCGTGTTTTCCAAGATAGCAAGTACCTGTACGTTATTTCATGTCATGGTCTATCTACGTGTAAACATGAAAATCCGTTCAATACTTTTTACGTGAAAGAATAATCAGTTCCATACAAACTTTCGCATTTATAATATGAGTAGTATCGCCGTTTAAACCACATCATCTCAAACTCATCCGTCGTGTTTATTCGCGGCGCCGTGAATGCTGTGATTAATGTGAAGATAACTTGGTAACCAGCAAAACATTAACGGTGTTAATGCATTACTCTTCTCTATCGCGAGTGATTTAAAATGTGATATATGACACGTCCTAATGTATGTATTCTGTGGTTGGATTTAAATTTTATAGATATTTTCAGTAACGTTATGAATGTTTGAGGTAGGTACAGTTTTTTATAGTAACCTGCTTTAGTGGTTTCTGCTTAATTTCCGTGGATCCACTACGTTTCTTTGGGCGAATTGATGAAGTTATTGTTCAACCTACTAAGGTATCTCTAACCATCTTCAATCTACCGCTATAAACCGGGATGTGCGCTCAAAAGCACGAAAGTACTCATGATTTTCTTTCAATTTACTCTACTGAAACAGCTCTCGACTTCAGAAGCAAATATCCTTGAAGAAGGTAATATTCTTGGAATATTACAGACATGTGAGAACAAGGTTATTACCAAGTCTATTAGTTCACTACATATTGACAAAAACGCAAATGTGACACACCAAAAAAAATCTTTATACCGACAGCAATATTGAGTTTCTAAACGCAAGAATATTTTAACAAAGTAATTTAGCAAGACTAACGGTCAAAGTAAGCCGTAGCCAATTTAACGTCGAAGTAGCAATCAACAAGTAACAATAAACATAAAAGTTCGTTCTAATGTTAAATTCCCAACGAATAACAAAACCGAAGCATGATTATTTAACTTTGGGAAAACTCCGTACAATCGAAATTTTTGGGTCAATTCAAAGGGTTTATTGGATACGTCTACAAATTGAGCAGATTGGCGAAACATTTATTCGAAGGTTTTTCTTTGTACCTGCGTGTACTAAAGGAGACAATATTGTACCTTCGATTGCAACATGAACTCCAAACTCAATTCCGACGCTTTTCGATTTCACGAATACGGGACAATGTGACCAAAAACATACGGAAAAATCATATTATCGTGATTGCTAGCCAGCATGCGTGAGTACCGTTGGTTTTTAAATTGTATTTGGTGTGAATGTGGTGTTGGGTCTTGGGTCATCCAACAGGTCAAAGTCAAAGTGTTTATTTGCTAGAACATGAACAGTGTACAAAAAGTTGTTACAAAATTAATCTAATCGTATTCTCTGCCTAGGAAGGCATGCAAATATTATTAAGTATATTAAAAATGTATTATTTATATTCTACTAGTTAAACCTATTATGGTCTCTTCGCCGAAACCTTATCTAATGTGACCAAAGTGCACCATGCAGTCGCAATTTTCTTGAAAGCCTAAAAAATTAAAGAAAATGTAGATGGACCACCTGCTGTTAAATATTTACCATCATTTATTGAAATTATCAACAACAATGGAGTTGGAACTGTAACGCCCGTTTTGAAGTAGAATTATTTTTACTCCTCTTTTTGGATGGAGCAAACTTATAATACAAAACATCACCTCTTACATAATTATGTAAACTTTATACCCATGGATATAAGCGCATGACCTACCAATGCCTTAAAACGGCAGCATACAAAGCAGTTCACAATACCAGACCGAAGCAATTTAACCTATTTCTGGTTGGAAAAGTATTTCACGGCGGGAAAATTATGGCACAATTCCTTTCTACCTTCAAACGGTTTTACGCTTTGCACTGCGTTATTGTTATTTCCTAAAAGCTTCGAATCTAGACTCGTTTTGCTGTTAAATCCCACGAAATGGGTTAGTTCAGATGTCCGCCCTTGTTGAAACTGGGACGAACATTAATTGATTCCGAATTATTTGTTGTTTTCTTTCTAATTTATTCAATTAATGAAGTTAAGTAATCTCCCATTCGAGGGACACAGAATTATCCTAACTCCATTTCTCGAACGTATGATACTTATAGATGTAAACACTGACCTTAAGTTGTCTTTAGTATCAATAACAAGCTGTTATTTGAAATTTGAAAAAATCCTTCCTTAGTGGATGCCTACGTCATAAGAGGAATACGTGTGCGAAATTTTAAGTTTCCAGCCGCAAGGGTTTGGCCTGTGCGTTGATACATCAGTTAATCACTTCTGCCTTTTATAATAATATATACAGATAACTAAACTTTATCAGTGTACGTTTCGAAGGTGACTTTAAGTTGGCGATTCTGAACATGGATATCCATGGTTCTGATACTATAGTTACGGCATCGTAGTGACGTGAACAAATTTTTTATTTAAAGTAACTGTAATTCAGTAAAAATTTGTGTCAGTGGTATTTACAGACACTAACCTTCATCAAAGCAATCGTTAAATGTCGGAGACTGAGTCAAAAAAGTTTTAAAGCCTTCCTTTTTAGCATACAACGCGTTAGTGTTATCGTGTTTTTCAAAGTTTCTTACTTGGTTTATTATAAGTTATGTTACGGTACTGCCAGAGGCCATAAACCACCAGGTGGGTCGACATGACGTTAAATGAAAACAATGAATAATCTACGAACGAGAAAGTTTTCAAAACCATGTTACTAGGGACATAGGTGGCGCTAGTGTGCGAGAACTATCGAAAATTTACATTTTTCGCGACAGTTTGCCGCTGTACACCAAGCCATTGTTATTTCCCGGGCAAAAGCGTATCCGCTTTGAGGTTATTGCAAATTGCAGGAAAATTATGTTGAAATCCTGCGGAGTTTTCACAACGCCGAAGTGCTATAGAAATTGTTTTTTGAACTGAAAAATCATTTATTTCTTCATAACCTTGTATTCTAGTTTTTCTAGTATATTTTTAGTATTATAGTATTGTATTCTAGTATTTTGTTGTGGCATACATTAGTAACAATAAACTTTTAGTGTCGGAAAAAGGATAACCAGAATTTAACCTGTTGAATTGAAAACCGAAATATGGTAATTCATTTAAATAATGGTGAAAATTTCTTGTCATACCGCATAAAAGAACAGATGTTATTTTTTTTCTCGTCAGATCTATCAGTGTAACAAATAATAGAACAACGGTACACACCGAATATCTACCGCACTATCAAACGTTATAACCAATGACCATCCAGAATCAATACGTACATCGGCTTTAGCTTCAAATAATAATGTATAATATATGATTATTCTAGAATTTTCTGTATATTTATACATGATTCTAGTAAATGAAAAATAAAAATTAAATAATGAATCTGAAAGGTATGTACATACATAATTTTAAGTATCATTTAAATCACAATAAAAATGCCCTACAGGACTAAATTTCAAACGACAACGAAACGAGAATAAAAATGTAAAAAAAGAAAAGTAAAAAGTAAAAAAACCAGAAAGTGATGTGATATTGAAACCACACTGACTGATTTAACGTATATAATAATAATAATACAGAACAGTATAAGAGTATTTTGAAGATAAGATGAAGATTGACAAACAATTTGTAGTTGGCCAGCGTGGTCGACTCTAGCTTATATCCCTCACATTGTCTCTCACAAAATCCGAGTCTCAATAGTCCAAGGGGCACCATTGGTGGGCTCTTATAAGACTCATAAGTTACGTTGATAATCCTGTCCTACGATCCTATCCGACTATTATTATAAATGCGAACCTTTGTGAAGATGTTTGGATCTTTTAGTTACCGATACGCGCTAACTGTTGTACGGATTAAGATGACTATGTTAAGATTTAAAAAATAAGGTAAACTCACGTATGACACTAAAAAAATCACGTATGACAATGGGATACCCATTGTCATACATTCCTGTGGAATGATTTGAACGTGAATGTTTGTGAAACCCTGAAGCCCGGGTGGAATTAAGTTAATCATATTTTTTTAAATATACTTCTTATGGAGCGTTTGGAAAAAAATATAAAATTCTTATGACAAAAGCCAAAAGCGACATGATAAAAGTGCGTGATATTACACAGCATTCGCTGGAGTGGTTTTGGATTGCTAGCGTGCGCCGGGTCGTGGGTGCGAGGGAGAGGTACTTATAAGAAAGAGGTAAGTATAACTTCTAACATGCGTTCATAAGTACACACACACTCACACGTATTTTACAACACTCTCTCTTCCGTACTGTTGAATACTAGACCAAAAATGTTTCATGGCAGCAACATCCAAAGTGCCAAGTCTAAAGTGCCAGACGATTTCTTGAAGGTTAAGTTACGTCTGAATAGCCACAAGAGCTCTTGACACTCGAAGTTTAAGTTTAGGCTAACTGGTTAAACAAGTAGCTTGGCTCGCAGTTCACGAAACGTTCGTTACATGAAAGCAGTTCATGTTTGAACTGGCCCGCACCTGCGTTTCTCTTTCTACTTTTAGGGCTGCCACTTTGTGATTTTGTTATACCAAAATTTTTTTAAGCCTTACCAAAAGGCGAAAAAGCAGACGGGCCACCTGATGGTAAGTAGTCACCGATGCCTATGAACATGAGTTTATGAGACGAGGAATTGCCATATCAAGGCAGATCCTGAAGGAGAACTCTTTTTACACCTTTTTCGGAGAGCCCCATTTCATAGCTCTCCGGATATACCTCCTAAACAAGTAGCTTATTTCACAGTTTGCACCTGTGTGGCAAAAATTATCGTGAGAATCGGAATCGGATATCGAAATTAAAATTTATACTAATGAAACTAGAACGTTAGAAGATAAGAGAGTTAGTGTTAACATGACGATAGAGAAGTGTGGAAGAGGAAAACATATTGCGCCGACCCCAAATAAAATTGGGAAATGGGCAGGATGATGATGATGACACTAGAACGTCAAACCACAGAATATTATAGTCAAACCTTTGATACAAAAAATGACGAAGTCATATTTAAGTACTAATTGAACTTACATCCACCCATATTATTAAATTAAAAACTTGTTTATTTTATCACTAAACTCCTTATTTTCAATGTTATAAGATATTTTTTTATTTTAAAATCTTTTTCTCTTGACAGCCCTATAGTTCACTCAGAGGGCAAACACTTTGACTAGTTCTTAACATCGTTAACGAGAAGGTGTTTACAGTTTCGTTTGAGTGGTTTGCACTGCGTCTAAAAATATTACAATGATGCCGTTTTATGGAGTACACGATGATATGATACACGAATTCCCGTGAGTTGCATTCTGTTGTAATTTTTTTTATGGGAAGTGTTTTCTCATATTTTAATCCTCTATGATAAAGTACTGTTGTAAAACGAGAACGGATATATATAGAAAATACGTTCATAGTGTATTTAGTGGTAGCTTTAATAATATGCTTTTAAATTTGGATTTATACTGGCAGGAAAAGAAAAAAATACATTAGAATTATTATAGATAGATATGAATAAACCAAGGAGACAGTTTCATTTTCTTTTCTCGGTTTGGGTGTGTTTGTTCTTCTCTTTGTATCATATCTATGGCACCCATGACAGATAATCCTGTGGAGCTGTGAATGTGTAGCATTATTTTATTTATTTATTTATAACCAGTAAAAGGAGACAGACCATGCAATGGAACAAAACAAATACAGTTTTGTGTTACTAGCGAGATACGGGCTCCTGATGGTAATTTTAATTGACCGCTTATGTACATCTACAACACAAAGGTTACCCAACCCATTGCTGACCAAGAACAAAATTAAAGTCCAGCTCTGAAACGCATAATGTTTAATATTTTGCACTTTTTATAATACTTTTAGAAGGACTGTAAGTAGCGATTCAGTCAATAAAAGTTCGCTTTGACTCAAAGGAGAACCCCAGTTTCCATAGAAACTCAGGCCTAAGTAGACAAGACTGGAAATTGGCTGTTAATTAGATTATTGCAAAAAGTTCAATTTCTCCAATTTTCACGGCTGCCAGCAATGGCCAACTAAGGAAATCCTAGAATGAATCACCTTAATTATAAGTTATGATTATGTCATATTCGTGTCACAGTGCTATTTAATATGTATGTTACACTTACGTTGGCGGGTATCTATTATAATATCTACTACTTCAATGGTTTTCACCCAAAACGAATGTCATAAAAAGGTTGTATAATAAAAGCTATTGCATATTTCAAGAGATTTTATTAGTTATCATTATAATATATTAATATATCGTGTAGTTGTGCAGGAGGCGTTATATTTCGTTAGTACCTTGCCCAATCAAGATACCATAATATACTCATTGTAAGTATGGCCACAGCAACTTCCTGATCTTCTAAAGATGTATAGGGTACGTTATCCAGTGTTCCTTCAGTGTGTTCAGAACCTTTGTCAGTCACAAAACAGGCGATTAAGGAGTCCATATTCATATAGTATTGGTTCGCAAGAAATTGTAGCGAAACTGCGAAACACATTCACCAAAACACAAGTACGAAAGCGAATACAATAGAAAATTAAAATCACTGTGTACGTGTCGATAAGTTTCAATAGTAAATAGGACTCCAAATACGCTGAAAATATTTGATAGTAAAAATCTCAGATTAAAGAAATAATAGGCAGATATATTCATCCAACTAAAATGTAAAGCTACCAAAGCAAATACAAACTAAAAAAGCAAATACAAACCCGATTCAGTACTAAAGAAAGCGTCAAATAGCTTTCATGTCACAATTGTCAAAATTTATTAAATAATTTTCTCAGATAAAATGCCGTCTTTCAATTTTAAACACTGCTAAAGTTGTTAACAAAATCAAGCAAAAGAAGATTAGATATCTTTTCACAGGTAACTTTTCATTATTTTATTATTTATTTATAATAATATTTTTGAGGTGCACTCGGAACACAAAACCTCGACAATTATTCAATTTTATACCAGCTTTATATGAAAATCGATTACCCTAAGTTAGGGGAAATATGCATGGGTTATTTGAACACTGATCGATTATAAATTTATATCAAAAAAAATATTTTAAAAGTAAATAGTTGTATTTATTTAAATCTAAAAATGAGGAAATGCAGCCAATACATAACCAGTCGCTGGGTTATTACAAACATAAGATAGATTGTAAAAAGGATTAGAGGGATAAAATAAGGTTTTTAACATAGGTAAACCTGGTTGATTGAAAATATCACGTTTGCCTACGATAAAATGCACGATTGAAAGAAAATATTGTAACTATTCTATTTTAGTTCCTGTTTAGCCTACTCAATAAATTATTTTATTTTGCAGATTGCCGACAAAATGCTATTATACGAGATAAATGGGATTTTATTATTCCTCAAAGTAGGCAAGATAATGATTGGCCATCCAAATTTTGCTTTGTTTATTCATTGCAATTTAATGAAGATGACGTATATTATATATATTTCATGTATTTTAATTATAATAAATGTTTTAAAATTTTGATATTTTTCAATGAAAAATAACTACCCAAAAGAGAAAAAACCATAAATTAAAACAATTCAACATATTAAGTACTGTATATTCAAAGAACATTTGACATATTTAATATCTATACTTTTTGATAACTAGTGATATAATAATAAATAATTTGCCAATTTAATTGTGCATAATATTTCAAGTCGAAAATATGGCAAAAAATATTTACTAAATTGCGGGAGATTGCGACTTTTTGTTTTCAATGTGGCAACTTACACACACAAAGAATTATGTGTCTCTACAATGCCACTGCTAGCTGTCAATATGGTTGTCATGCACACATAGAGAAAAAGCGGCTTCACGTCATTCGTTGCATTTCTTTGCGAAAGTTATATCTGCCTTTTATTTCTTTAATCTGAGGTAAAAATATACAAGAACACGCGTAGAAAGATGAAAGATCGATGACAAATATGACAATACAGTGGTGTTATTTATAAATACTATGGTTACCAAAATGACATTATTAGGGACTAGCTGTTACCCGCGACTTCGTACGCCGAAAATAAAGATCCCTTCATTATAAAACATGTTTTTCATAAATTGACAGCAAACTTGTCCATACTATGAAGAGAGGAGACCCGTGCCTTGTAATAGTCCATTATGGGTTGAAGCTAAAACACCTATACTTAGTACATATATCGTATTATGTAAATGAGTAAAATAGTAGTAGTAATAGTAATCGATGAAGTTAAACAATAGCGAGTGCGGTCGGTAGTTGGATAGGTGACCGCTAGTGGCAAAAAATTCTTGAGCTCTCCGAGCTTCGGAGGGCACGTAAGGCTGTCGGTCCCGGTTGTTGTCGTAAGGTAACAGTCGTTATGACATATTGAAGGTCCTCGCCCGGCGTAATGACTTCCGACACTTGGGTTGATTTCTAATCCCTCCAAAAATACACACTGGAGCAAAGTGGTGGAGTATGCTCTAGGCGTCCTCAAGAGTGAGTGTTCAGTAGTGAGCCATTAATGACCCACCCATAGAAAAGGTCCCAAAATAATTGAACTTTTTAGAATTTAGAGGTTTAAGTCAGGGCCTGAGAGTTTTTGAATTTTAAATTTACATTGTAATTTTACAGAATACACAAAAAAAAATATCTTTCTTTTCTTTTTGGGCAGCAGCAAATCAGTGATTCCTTTAGCGTTGCTAATGTACATTGGCGATAGTGACCACTTACCATGAGGTGACTCATCTGTTCATTTTACAACTTCTTACTCCAAACATACTCTAAGCTTACAACCTCTAGTTTTAGCCCTTAGGGAATGTATTACCAAACAATCATGTTACAGTTATTTTTGTTTTATGTAAGATTACATACTAACTACCAACTTTCACAGTTTTACCTTAAAAAACCGGGCAAATGCGTGTCAGGCCACGTGCAATATTGGGTTCCAAAGTAGTAAGTTTATTGATTATTACTCATTAACTACGATACGTATGTTAACATAACCTTGATAGTTTTCCTTATAAATCCATCGTATAACCTATTTTTGAGAATGTTTTCACTTGTCCAACTCCAACCGTTTAGCCGTTAGGGGGGACACTTGACTTGACTTGGGTACCCAAAATTAGCACTTTCAAGCCAAATATTTCGCAAACGGAACTCTACATCCAAAAATGGTCTCAAAAGAATAATATTTTTGAAAAAACTTTTCAACGATACCCCTCACTATAGGAATGAATAAAAAATGATTTTGGAGTTTTAATAAATATGTATATCCATGCCAAATTATAGCTTTCTAGCACTAACGTTCTCGGCGCTTTGCTTTGGACAGACGGACAGACTGACGGACGGACATGACGAAGCTATTAGGGTTCCGATTTTACTTCAGAACCCTAAAAATGACGGAGTTTCGTATAAACATTCCCTGAATTAACCCTTTAAAGATTGATTTTTCAAATTATGTTAAAGTTAATTTTTGTTTATAACAGTCGAACTGAGAACCTGCTACTTTTTTGAAGTTGGTTAAAAAACCGGCTAATAGCGTGTCAGGTCACTGGTAATATAGGGTTCCGAAGTTCTATGTTTATAGAACTCAATAACTACGTATGCTAATAATAATATAGCCATGATAGTTTTCCTTTTGATGCTATTGCCATGAATTTTTTTACGTGTGTAACACTTACGAATATTTCGCAATAAAAACTAAAAGCATATTTTTAAAAATGTTATTCTACCAGAAGTTTAAATAAACATGTATATCCTTGCTAAATTACAGCTTTCTAGCACTAAGGGCCTCTGCGCTATGCTACGGACGGACGGATGGACGGACGGACGGACGGGCATGATGAAACTATGAGAATTCTGTTTTGACTTCGGAACCCTAAAAAGGGTCATAAAAATCGCTTCATAAAATATAACGAATCTATCAACTACATATAACAAAATTTGACCTTATCTCTCAGGAATAGGTCTGTTTTCCGGGATAAAAAGTATCCTATGTCCTTTCCCGAGCTCAATTCTATATCTGTACTAAATTTCATCGAAATCGGTTTAGTGGCTTGAAAGAGTTATCCCTCAGGAACAGGTCTATTTTCCGGGATAAAAAGTATCCTATGTCCTTTCCCGAGCTCAATTCTATATCTGTACTAAACATCGAAATCGGTTTAGTGGCTTGAAAGAGTTATCCCTCAGGAACAGGTCTATTTTCCGGGATAAAAAGTATCCTATGTCCTTTCTCGAGCTCAATTCTATATCTGTACCAAATTTCATCAAAATCGGTTTAGTGGCTTGAAAGAGTTATCCCTCAATAACAGGTCTATTTTCCGGGATAAAAAGTATCCTATGTCCATTCCCGAGCTCAATTCTATATCTGTACCAAATTTCATCAAAATCGGTTTAGTGGCTTGCAAGAGTTATCCCTCAGGAACAGGTCTATTTTCCGGGATAAAAAGTATCCTATGTCCATTCCCGAGCTCAATTCTATATCTGTACCAAATTTCATCAAAATTGGTTTAGTGGCTTGAAAGAGTTATCCCTCAGGAACAGGTCTATTTTCTGGGATAAAAAGTATCCTATGTCCTTTCCCGAGCTCAATTCTATATCTGTACTAAATTTCATCGAAATCGGTTTAGTGGCTTGAAAGAGTTATCCCTCAGGAACAGGTCTATTTTCCGGGATAAAAAGTATCCTATGTCCTTTCCCGAGCTCAATTCTATATCTGTACCAAACATCAAAATCGGTTCAGTTTTTTAGGCTCGAAAGAGTTATCCCTCAGGAACAGGTCTATTTACCGGGATAAAAAGTATCCTATGTCCTTTCCCGAGCTCAATTCTATATCTGTACCAAATTTCATCAAAATCGGTTTAGTGGCTTGAAAGAGTTATCCCTCAGGAACAGGTCTATTTTCCGGGATAAAAAGTATCCTGTGTCCTTTCCCGAGCTCAATTCTATATCTGTACTAAATTTTATCAAAATCGGTTTAGTGGCTTAAAAGAGTTATCCCTCAGGAACAGGTCTATTTTCCGGGATAAAAAGTATCCTATGTCCTTTCCCGAGCTCAATTCTATATCTGTACCAAATTTCATCAAAATCGGTTTAGTGGCTTGAAAGAGTTATCCCTCAGGAACAGGTCTATTTTCCGGGATAAAAAGTATCCTATGTCCTTTCCCGAGCTCAATTCTATATCTGTACCAAATTTCATCAAAATCGGTTTAGTGGCTTGAAAGAGTTATCCCTCAGGAACAGGTCTATTTTCCGGGATAAAAAGTATCCTGTGTCCATTCCTGAGCTCAATTCTATATCTGTACCAAATTTCATCAAAATCGGTTTAGTGGCTTGAAAGAGTTATCCCTCAGGAACAGGTCTATTTTCCGGGATAAAAAGTATCCTATGTCCTTTCCCGAGCTCAATTCTATATCTGTACCAAATTTCATCAAAATCGGTTCAGTGGTTTTGGCGTGGAATAGTTATCCCTCAGGAACACGTCTATTTTCCGGGATAAAAAGTATCCTATGTTCATTCCCGAGCTCAATTCTATATCTGTACCAAATTTCATCAAAATCGGTTCAGTGTTTTAGGCGTTATTGAGTAGCAGACAGAGTTACTTTCGCATTTATAATATTAGTATAGATTACATCATCATTGTTGTCAATCGATTAATCGATGTCAAAATATTCGAAATGTAATTTAATAAAATTAGCGTAACGATTGAATGGTAATTATAATATATTACATAGTTTTGATTTATATGGAATACGAAAATATGTAAAAAATAAATTAATATTATAATTATAATCACTAAATAATACATAAAATATATTATGTTCCATCAATCGATCATTATCAATCGATTCAATCGATTATAAAATCGTATGTAATGAGGTAAATACTGTGAAAACTTTTTTGCATTATTTTGTTCATTTGGCAACAGCAGCTGAAGCTAAGATTTAAATATGTTTATCTTATAAATAAGACGATTTTTTTGGTATATAGTTTACTCTTGTCTAGTCCGATGTTCTAGCACAGATTACATATGGTTCGAGGCCGAAAATTGGGGATCCCCTTTATAAAAAGTTTCTTACACTCCAAACAGTACTTATAAAATTTTCAAATGCAGAATAAAAAAATATTTAATGTGTAAAGAACATTCGAAGATTTTAAATTCGTGCAAAAATTTCGCGATTCATTTCGTTTAAAGAGTTTTTGAAGGAAAAACATTTAAAGTAAGTCCGGGAGACTTGGTCGCATGCGAGAGATGGCAAACTCAATTCGATTGTGGTAGTAAAAAATGTACAGAAGAAATATTTTCAAAAATGATTAGAAAAATATTTAAGTTTTCTAGATACATTTATGGTTTAGGAGTGCATATTTAACACCTTGTTATTTAAAAAACTAAAGCCTGTTTTTGCATTTTCTAAAAAGTTCACGTATCGTAACGAAATTTTTTAAATTTTGTCCATGAGTGACGATTTATTTATTTTATTTATTTATTTTTGCAACACCTAAATCTAGGGTATACAAGGGCAAAAACTTAATGCCTAATGGCATTCTCTACCAGTCAGCCCTGGGTGCTGGTGAAAATCTTAGATAGGCGCAAACTGTCGATCATAACAGTCAAAAAAAAAATTCTAATTTTATATTACATATCTTACGTCCAATACTGTAAATAGACATAATATAAAATATATAAATACATACCATTACATTCATATATATATATATAAATAATATAAATACATAATATATATATATATATACAAATAATATAATATACATAATATATATAAATATATATAATATATACAAATATATAATATCCTACAAATATACGTTTACATAAATATGTAATGCCAACACAAATAAAACGTACGTTGATGCTTAACCCGTGGCAGATAACTTAAGGTAATGTTCTCGAAGCAATCTCCTGAACGTCAATTTAGTTGGAGCTTGTCTAATGGCATTTGGCAGGGCGTTCCAAAGCTGTATAGCCTGAAATGTAAAGGAATAGTGGAAAAAACCACTTTTATGTGGTGGGAAATGAAACTTTAGATTTCGAGATGAACGTAGTTCCCTGTCACTAGTGGAGCAGATGAACTGAAAATTTTCCTTGAGGTATGAAGGAGAAGTTGGATCATGTAAAATTGAATACAGAACCAAAAGAATCCTAGAATTACGCCTATGTCGAATAGTAAGCCATTTTAGCTGGCTGCGATAGCTGGAAACATGATCATATTTTCGTAGATTGAAGATAAATCGGATGCAGTTATTGAGTAGGCGATCTAGTTTATCAAGAAGCACTTCTGTAAGGTCTGGGTAGCAGACGTCGGCATAATCTATAATAGGCAAGACAAGACTGTATACAAGCAGCAATTTAGTTTTAAAGGGAAGAAAATTTTTCAGTTTATAAAGACACTGTAGAGAGGCATTTACTTTACGGCTTATTTCCGTGACATGTGTAAGCCAGGTCATACGACTATCGATGAGAAGGCCAAGATTTTTTACAGCATCGCACCACGGAATTAAAACTTTGTTGTAAAATATGCCTGGTAAATTAACCGTGTCAATTCTAGAAAGTAATCTTGGACTTCCCACCATAATCGCCTGACACTTCAGGGGATTAACCGTCACGCCATACTGCTTCGACCACATTTGTACAGCCACCAAATTCAGATTCAATATTTCGACGGCGCTACTGATTTCGTCTATATCGGACTGTACGTATAATTGCAAGTCGTCGGCATAGAGATGATACGAACAGGTAATATTGGAGGTGATAGAGTTGATGAACAACGAAAATAATAACGGTGAAAGTAATCCGCCTTGAGGAACGCCAGTTAGAAGATCGGTCCAGTCAGAGCACTTCCGATCCAGACGAACAGCCTGCTGGCGCCCCCGAAGATAGCTGGAAAACCACTTAATGGCAATGGGGTCAAACTTGAGATGGGTGAGGATAGCGAGGAGTAAGTCGTGGTCGACCGTGTTAAAAGCATTTGAAAAGTCAATTAGCACCACCAAGGTGACCTTTCTGTTATCCATGGCCGTCCGGATATCATCGGTAACTTTGATTAGTGATGTGGTGGTGCTATGACCCGGCTGAAAACCAGACTGAAATTGACTCAGTAGATTATGTTTATAGACGAACGTGGATACTTGCTTATGAACACAGGCTTCCAGGACTTTGGAAAGGAATGGGAGAATAGAAATAGGACGATAATGATTGGGAAGGGAAGGATGGGGAATTTTGGGAAGTGGACGCACAAAGGCCCTTTTCCATAAAGAGGGGTATTCGCCAGTTTCAAGGGAACCATTAATGACATTGGTTATCAGTGGTAATAGGTTGTCAATAATTGGATAAATCATGGTTCTACCGATTTCGTCACAGCCAACTGCCAGTGATTTAATTGATGAAACAGTCTTCATTACATCATTCTGGCTCACAGGCAAAAATTTAAAGGAGGGGATGGATAAGGGTCTTAATGACTCTATTAAATTAATGGTTTGCTGTTTAGTTGTAGGGTCTAGCAATGAAGAGGAGGAGACAAAATATTTATTAATCCCATCAAGAGAGAGTGAGGGATCGTGCTGGTGACTCTGTGGCTTTCCAACTCCAATGGATCTGAGGAACTTCCAAACATCAGCAGGAGAAGAATATGAGACGTTATCATAGATATATCGGCGTTTCGCTGTACGTACCATCTGATTGCATCGATTTCTGGCAGTTTTAAAGGCCAACCAGTTTTCATCAGACCGATTCCGCTTAAACACCCGAAAAGCCCGATCCCGCCTTCTCATCGCCATAATTACCCCTCTGGACATCCAAGGTGCCGGTGGCCGTCTTAATACAACCCTATGGAGAGGAGCGTGGACGTCGTACAGATTGAGAACAATATTGTTGAGAGAGGTAACTTTATCATCAACCGCAGACGCCCCCGCTACTGACTCCAGAGTAATTGTAGAAGCATCCGTCTTCAACTTCTCCAAGTCCATCCTCCTGAAATTCCGTAATTGTAAAACTGTGGGTTTGTATTTAGGGACTTTGAGTTTATAAGAAGCATAAATTAAATCGTGACGAGAGAAGCCGGGAGCCAGGAGTTGTCCGTGGGATCGAATCCGATCAGGGGAGGATGTGAAAATGTGATCGATCCAGGTGGATTCGGAGTTAACATTATGATGAGTTGCGGATAAAGGTAGAATTGATAGATTAACTGAATCCACAAGGGCCTTAAGCTTTTGGGCTCTTAAAGAATTTTTAAGCAAATCGGTATTTAAGTCACCCATAATTAGATAATGTGCATACTCAGACCCGACAGAATCAAGAACCTTTTCAAATGTACTAAAATAATCAATGGAAGGAGGACAATATACAACGCCAAGTAACACCCTGATACCTTTAACATCAAGCTCCAGGAATAGATGTTCCGATGTTGCAGCGTATAATGACGGAGACATTGATATAATTTTATATTGAATTGACGCCCGTAAGTAAATGGCCACACCGCCACCACTCTTACCAGTCCGATCGTTCCGGATCAGTACAAATCCCGGTAAAGAGAAAGAAGATGATAGTAGTGATGGCTTCAGCCAGCTTTCTGAAATAAGAATTGCATGAATGTGGTCGCAGGTAAATACGTTTTCAAGCTCTGCGTAGTGACAAGGAATACTCTGAGCGTTGATGTGACACACATTCATACACTTTTCCGTTCCATGAAAAGCAGACGCCAGCTGATCTTTTAACGCGTAATTACTATCAACAAGGGACTCATCACATGACGCGAAGGAAATATCTGAACCATTGGCAGAATAGAAAGAATCATCGTCTGACATTACAATAAATATGATACCTAATGTTAAGATATATACTATATAAATAAATGAATATATGTATTATAAATATTATATGCAAATAATAATTTGTATAAATTAAAAACAACCCTACTATTATATTAATTACAGTTGCCTTTTCATATAAAGCACCAACCCAACAGCTGACTTAACAATATAGGTAGGTGAATTCAAGTTATACAATGAAACCAATACATTAATGCTAATTTAACAAAACATTCAAACACTAAACAATGACAAAAATTCCTAAGCCAAATCAAGGATTTTAAATAGTTATTAACAATAATAACGTACCTATTTGTTAAAAACCAAAAGTGATAATGTTAAAACCATATCTATGAATAAAAACTGTTAATATACAATAATTGAATTAGCTCTCAGACGGAATCAAGTTTATTATTTTAAGAAGATTAAAAAGTCAACATCGCTATAATAATAATAATAATAATAATAATAAACAGTTTATTGTGATATGATGGGAGAGCATAACTAATTAACAATAATGCATTGAGCATCTTAGAAACGAGATAATAACAACGATTGGACTGTTGCTCACTTGAAGTTATATAACAATCACCTGTGTTTCACTTCACTCACAGCTCCGTTCAATTTGCGGTCGGCCGGACGACATTCACAAGGTTATAACGAAACAAAGCCAGTTAAAGAACTTAATGTCTTTTAAGAGTGTTAGATTTTATGTTGTATGAACAAAACTATTGTAAAACGAACCAAGAAAACACTATGCGGAGAGAAAAAACGAGTAACGGGACAGAAAAACCTCACTTCTTCGGCCCAGCCCGCCTGGATCTCTTCGAGTCATCGGCCTGGACACCGGGATTGGCCTTTTTTCGCCGTTCATCCTGCTCTTGAGTACCGAGATGATTGACATCGTCGGAGATACCTTTGGTGCCACTCGAACTTCCGGAGGCCTCGATTGATGGATATTTTGCTATGAGCGGCATGAGCTCCTCTTCACTGCAGACCTTCGTACGAGTACCGTCTGGAAGCTTGATATTGATTGTGCCGTCGAGAGTCCACACATTTCTCATGCCAAAATGCTTACGAGCCTTTTTGTGTGCTAGCTGCCGCGGTTTAGTGAGGAATTCCGATATTGATACTGGTGTACCTTTCAATTTGGCCTTCGACCTCCAGACTTCTGCTTTGGTTCGGTGATCACAAAAATGAACGAGGATTGAGCGGCTACTGGTGTTATCCTTGGAACCCAGGGGGTGACAACGTTTGATTGAGGAGCCCGTAACATGCGAGAGGCCCATATTTTCCTGAAGGATTCTGAGCACACTTACTTCCATATCACCAGCTGATTCCGTTATACCGTTGAACAGGAGGACCTTCTGCCGGCTTCGCATATCAATTCCGTCAATGGCTTTGGTGATATTGCGGACCTGCTCTCCTAATGAGTTGATCCTACCGATAACAAGGTCTTTGAAGGCCAGGAAATCCTCACGCAACTGCTGAAGTGTTGGGTTGCTTGACGTTGTTGCAGCCGTAAGCCTTTGTTCAAAACTTGCTAATTTCTCGGTCCAGCATAACTCCAACTCCTTCTGGATGGTCTCCACATCAGATCCAAGTGCCATGGCGTGAAGTGTGAGTGAATAAAGTGACAAAACAAAACACAATTCAGTGATTGTAAAGTGCTGTTGAAGCTGTGGTTGGTGCTAGTTTGTGTACTAAGGACTATTCCAGTCTCATAACTTGAAGTACTTGAGTACAACTACAATTTATTACTTATATGGAACACTTTTAATGCAAAAAATGTGAGTATAAATATTATATTTAAATAATATATCACTTTAAATTTCGAAAACAGCTGTTCACTTATTGACGCCTACCCACAAAACGATTACCAATTATTAAATTAAAAAATTGGCTCTTTGTAGCATGCGGAGAAAACTAAAGAAACTACCGAATGCCTCACTGCAGATTACCAGTGTCATGTGCAATCTTCAGATATTAAACTGTATTTTACATGTGGAAAGTAAAAAGCATAATAACATGTGAATATTAAAAACTAACTTAAGAACAAGATGGTTTCCGGAATTGGTGCAAAATAACACTGATTGGCTTGACCTTATTCATAAGGTCATGTCACCCACCGTACTTGAGAAGGCCAGGCGTGATCAAAAACAAGTTGATAATTTGAAAACAAAATAAATGCTTTTAAAGTGCCAATCATCGATCTATAATGTGCCAACCTACTTAATCAAAACAAAATAATGTATGTACTGTTAAAAGTTACGGAGTTCTCTCTACAGGAGCCAAACCTATACTTAAACTCCTTAGGATGAGGAAGTAGTTCTAATTAAGCTTGCAAGATATGACACACATGAACAGGATAGCTAAGTAAAAGCGTTTAAAAACCTTAATTTTAATTAAGTATGATAACAAATAACTAAATCTATCATTATGTTGATAAACGACTATGTGGATGATAATTAATGATGGTTCATCAACCTTAACAAATGATTTTTTTTTTTTTTGCATTAACATACACAGATTGTCATTCATAATATTCATTCATGATATTCAAAATACGAGTATCACGAATGTTTGCGTATAATCGATCATACACGAAGCTATTGATAGGAAATTCAATATTTTCTTTTACGACAAAAATAGGATGTTTTTGACACCAACGAAAGCAGTTTGTCACTGACACCAGATATATTCAGAGTGTAAATAAATAGCAAGTGAGGTGGAGGTGGTACAGACAGATGGAAAAATAATGGATCAGGTTATAAATAGTTACCTATAGAATGTTTTTAGAACATAATTCTTTTTTTAACGTACCTGCAGAAAATAATATTTAAATATTTTAACTGAAAAATATTAAAATATTATATTAATACACACTAAACTCAATCAATAATGTAACATAGTAAACAATGTAAACATAGATTTTAATAATCGTTATCTACAAAGGATGTGGAGGTTCTATAGCAATTAGAATTAGCAATTAGGTCTATGAAGCTATAAAAACCGCTAAAGCCAACAGAAACTGTCAATACAAACAAAAAAAGTACTACGTTTATCTTTTTATACTTAAATTTTTCTATTTATATTTATCAATAACCATTATATAAGTGTTATTATACCCTCGATAAAATATTATAAAAAAAGCTATGTTGAAAGTTAATAAGACGCTTGCAGGTAAGACCGAGGGATGAAGAATCCCTCGCTGTGAGCCGGCAGGCGCCCCACCGGCTACCAGTCAAACCGTCCACGGTCAAGTTAAAACACGATGAAATACGATACTTCCTAAAATATGTTTTTTCGAAATTTTATTATTACTTCAAAACACACAAACACAAACGATTAACTACTTATTGAGTTGAACAAACAATGCTGTTGGTAAATGCATATTAAATTTAGTCTTTTCAAGTGATTTTTTCTGTAAAATGCTTGTTTTATATGTATAGATACAATAGATATATTCAATCAAGTACATAACAAGTATAATCTTCTGCATTTTTTCCTTTAATTCACTTATTGTACATAGACAAATATTTCATAAGAGAGTGTAGACTAACTTTAAGTTGAGGAAACGACTTTGATTTTCGAATCAATTATTAAAATATAAACAAAATTAGAATACCTGCCCATTCCCGGCTCAACATTAATACGAAATTTCGCTGCACGGTGTAATAACAAAATGCGAAACGTAAAATGTATAATGTACATTAGCATAATTCTACGTGAGGTATTAGCAAAAATGTTTAGCGGGAGACAGGAGTCTGTAGCACAAAACAAACAGTATGACAATTGACATATAATATGAGGATTTAGTATTGTGTTCACTTTTCGGCTCCAGCTATTCTTATTTAAAAAAAAATGTGTGCAATTCACACGTGGTTTAAGTAAAAGAAACCTTCAAAAATTTTTGTTTCAAGATAATGAGACGAATGTATCGGGAAGATGATAATTGTAGGTTTTAGTAATGATCATAGTGATGCAAAGAAAACAGTGGTAACTAACGCCATCTCTTAACATAATATGAAGAGTAAAATGAGCAGCTAGCATCATCTATCCAGAATAAAATGAATTTTCTATCTTGTTCCTCACGCCATCTATGAATACAAATTAGCACTTTTTAAAGTAACACAAAGAGAACCACGAACATAAGAAACACTGTATAATGTTTCCTATCTCAGTTTCTTCCACGTTAAGTCTTATGAATTTATGTGTCTATCTCTTTTTACTGATGCTTTTTCGTTTCATCGACTTTCAAATCACAATGATGCTAAAGAATTTAGTAATAATAATATTTCACTTCAATAATGGATAAACTTTTATTGCTTATTAACAACAAAATAAAACAAAGCAATTCATATATAACTTTTCATAACTAAATCGACTCTAAAATAACACAAAAGAAATAATATTTGTTGATATAAAATTATATAAAATAATATCCGGCATACAGCTAGTAATTAAATGGAATACTCACTTCATTCCCAGTCGACAACTCAAACGATGTCTTTGACAGATATAATTTGTACATGTACTGTACACCTTAGGAGTTATTGTTAGTGTTTTAAGATGACAGTCCTTAAGCCATATCAGAGGCCTTCGGGCGGGATAAAAACTTCCGACACTTGTGTTGGCCACTAACCCCTACACTGCATCGTGGTGGACTCTCTAGGCCTCTTCAAGGGGAGAGACGTGTGCTCAGTAGTGAGCCATTAATACATTGAAGCCAAGCATATACCTAAAACAATTTCTCACATTATCTTACGTTTTCGTCTGTACTATCACGGTAAAGTATATGTGTACTGTGGTACTATGCTGCTGTACTATATTCTGGTATATTGAAAGCAGACCAGATTGGCGTCAGCTATCGCCGCGGGCACACGCGTCGACGATCCCTCGCCCGGTCAGTCGGCCGATTAATCCGCGATGTATTTTGTTTATACCGTCGTATAACTGGAAGTGTATAATTGTGTATAGGACACTGATAGTGAAAGTTATGTGATATGTTTTAGATGAGAGTAAGTATGATTTTTATACATTTATTTTGAGTGTTTTTTACTGTATTTTTTGTTTTATTTAACAAAATATTTGGTTTTTAAAGAGGAGTAGTTGTTTTTATATTAAAGTAAATTGTATATCGCATTTATTTTTGTCAAATTATTTTAATCCACCTTTTATGTTAGTGCACGTAGTAAAATTGGTATCATGTTTTTAATTTCATATTCCGAAGCTTGAATATCAAAATATGTTTTTACATGTAACGTAATATTGTATTTTTATAATATCTATAATAGTTATCGTAGGGATATAGTCTATCATTGTGAGTATAAAATCCAGACCGAATCTTAATATGTATTATATTATATAATGTGTACAGCTCTACATTTTATATAGCTCGACAATCTACATTTTGTTTGCTCTTAGATCATAAAGCTTCATCACTTCACTCTAAAAGAAATATGGATAGTTGCTATTTATAGCACGTCATTTTTAGCAACAATCAATCAAGGTCATATTTTCTTTTTAATAAAAAAATAATTTGTTTAGTTGATCACACATTGATAAGTTCTTTTTAGTAAGTACTATTATTATTATGTATACTTGTTTAAATATCTCGGTAATTTTACTTCAAAAGTAAAACCAATTAATCATAATATTATTTGTAACAAGATAAAAAGAAATTATAAAAATAACTCGAAACGTTTATTAATATCTAATTACTTTGACATAATAGAAAATATCAATTCCATTTTATTTGCTCTGTTGCATTTTTTGGCTGATCTATGACATATAATATAATTATTAGAGTTTATTGTCATATAATAACAAAATCTTGAAGTATTTCAAAAATAAAAGAAAAAATATTCACCTTTTATTGACATAAATATATATCACGCTGTATAATAAGACGGAAACGAGACTGTCGGACGACGATAACCTCATTATCATGGAGTCACTTTGCTGAGCTGACCTACGCTGGCTCTACGCCGTAGCCGCTACGGTAATCCTCTACGCAGGTCATTCACGTAGCAATATCACTAGCTTTAAAATATACTACGGTGTACAATATAATATTCAGGACTCAATTCAGTATCTCTTTGTAACTTTCATAGTGGTTTTAACTGTAACTTATGTAAAGCTTTGTAAAAATAATTTTGGTAGTTTTAACGTACAATCTCTCAAGTAGCAGGGGATTTGAAATTGGCACGCACTTTTTAGTGTTAGGATTTTGTACATCCTATACTCGTAGAGAGATTTTGTACATCCTATGAAAATGGAATGGACACTTAGATATATTAATAAGTAAGCTGTTTGTATTATTAGTGTAATTGGTTTTTCACCGTGCTATTTAATGAAACTAAATTAATTAATTAATTAATTAATTAAGTGTATTCAGTACGAGTATTTTTCTGTGTTCGAATTTAAAAAAAAACTCTATCCTTTCGCTAACGCATTTTTCCTGAGATTAAGTGAAAGGTTTTGTACGTATTTGATTCCTTAGTTAGAGTGCTAATCAATAGCAGATTCATAGCTTTGTAAGATGAAAAAAATAGTAGTCGATAACATACCTGTAGCCCAATCGTATTGGTTATTAAATCATGATTTTATTTGTCAAGCGAATCGACCCACCTTTGATATCCGGCCGACGCAGAAATTTTATATGGAAGAACAATTTTGTTCAATTGATAAATTGGTATATTTTTCTTTCAATAACACACAATACGGTTATGAGCATTCAATCATCAACACACAATTAAAGACGCAAACCAGTAAATTTCCAAGATAATTACTTTGCCTAAACTAGTATTTAGTCGTCCAATTTACCTCACAGTACATAACAGTGGAGACACGTTAGCCAGAACATAATATATACCAAGTTGCGGTCGCTGAGCGGATCGCCAGCGGATCGCCGGCTAATCTGAGGTCAAGTGAAACGTCATTGACTGGCGATAATCTAGCATTAGGTCGAGTACGCACTGCCAGCGATCGACTGATTGTAATAAAAGTCGCTAGTCATAGCATGAGGACAAATGTTAGACTGTACAATGAAAATTATTCCAAAGATGATGAGATGTAAGATGAGATTTACTAGATATAACAAAATGATAATAATAAAAAATACTAGCAGTTTACTACCATTTAATGTAATATTATTTAAACTTTTGATCTGGGTGTGGGTTCGTGGCACCCGACCCCGGTAATCCTAGTATGAGACTACGAGTAAGTATTTTTATTGAAGTGATATACTGTAACAATTTTCTTAAAGGTATTAACGATTTCTTTCATACTGGTAGTTATAGTTTTATTGCGATTACTTCGTACCCTCAGTGGAAAAAGACATACGTATAAGATGAAAATTGCAATTTTACAGGAGAACAAAAAACTGTTAAAATATCAATAAGTAGTCAAAGAAATTGTTATTATGATTTCATGCACAAAACTGTCAAGACTAATGATAAAAATTAAAAAAAATTGGACATAATTTGCAGCTTTTGTCCCTCTTTCCAATCATATTAATAACTAAAATTCAATGTAACACGACTTATGCTATTTTTCTACTGAGGGTGCGACTTATTGTGTATTCAAGGGACAGCTCTATTGCCCAGTTGGTAGTAACTTAACCTGTCGAGCGTAGAATCCAGGGTCACTAGGTTTCGATTCCTACCCGAGGTAGTCATTTATGTTACAGTATAATTTATTTATATTTTTAGCAACCACTTATCCTATGTATTACATGTTTTTATATTCTTCTGCATTAGAATTGTTTGTGTATTGACACCTATCTATAATCTGAGTATAACTACGATTAAATTAAATCAAATATAGAAGGAAAATCTCTTCTTGTTCACTGAATTGCGCAATAGATATAATGGTATCTTCTCCATCAATCTTTAACAACAAATGTCTGTCTGTAGCTGGAGGTCAACTCCATTATCTACAATTTCCTAGTACACAAACAACCCATCTGTTACTCGACCGGACAATTTAACCGTTCGTTTGTAAAGTTGAGTTTAATTAAAATCATCGACCCCTACAATTTAGTCGTTAGCCGTGAACAGTGGCAGGGTTAATTACACCAGGCTAATATTCCTTCGGCATAGCGTTAAGTTATCCTCGTTTCATTCAAGGGTTAGTTTGTAATTATGGTCAAATTATATTGTATTTATAATATTCATTAAACTGAATTATTGGTGGTAACTGCTGCTTGTAAATAGATACTAAAAGCTTGTTTACATTTCGAAGATTAAAATTAATTAATGTAAACCTTAAACAATTGAAAGATTGAGTTTCACGTCAGTTATCATCTAAGTTAAGTTACGCTGAAAAAATTCTCTACTCGTAGGTATGTATTAAATTATATTAAATTACTGATGCTAAATACTGTCAGCAGCTCCATCCGACATGAGTCGGAAACTAACAATGATGTTAGTTTTATAAAACTTCGTCGTTCAAGGTAAAACTTAAAGAAAATGAAGTGAAATTCGAAATTATACCATAATAAGAACCGTAGAAGGCAAACAAAATAATTTTTGGAAATCAAATTACACTCAAAACTCGATTTGGCTGACAACTCGATCATCACGACATTACTGAAATATTTCTTTAAAGTTTACTGTCAAATTAAGTTGTGGAATTGGAGTCATTGCTCTCAATTTTCTAGAATAATCGAACTCGCAATTCTAGAAACTTCTTACGACCGTATTACTTTTTATTGTAAGATTGTAATATCACTAACAAAGGCAATGACATAGGAAATTAAGATCCATCCATCAATCAGCCTTTGGAGATCCACTGCTGGACATAGGCCTCCCCTAACAAGCGCCACTCTGACCGTTCCTGAGCTTTCTTAATCCAGCGGATACCCGCTGTCTTCTCCAGGTAGTCAGTCTACCTGGTCGGAGGCATCCTTTGTTTTTCTCCGAGGCGTGGTCTCCATTCAAGGACCTTTTTTCCTAATCTTCTTAATCTAGTATTGAACTTTAGGTCACCGCAGCAGGGCCTTGAAATACCAATTAGCAGTACAAAGTATGAGCACGTAATATTTATTTATTTATTTATTTAAAATTTATGTCACCTTATAAAAAAGGATGAACAAAGGGCAAACTTAATGCCTAATGGCATTGTCCTCCAGTCAACCCTGGGTGGATGTGGAAAGAACTGATGGCAGGTGTTAAAACTACTTAAGGAAAAAAAAGATAAGAAAGGAAAAAAAAAAAACAAATACTACGTATGTACATACATATATATACCTATACATATATATATATATATACATATACATACCTTTAATACCTTACCTTACCTTTTTAATACCCGGTTAAAAATCTGTATAATTAAAAAATCCGTTAGCTGTGTATGTCGTGTGGTATGTAATAAATAAGTATAATTGGCTCGTGTCTTGTTTAAGGAAAAAGAAACTGATATTTAATAAAAAGAAAACATAATGCCAATTAAAAAGAATACAGACAGATGGCTGTGTAGTTTCGACATGAACCTACCTGTAGTCGTAAGTTCTGTAAAATGTACCATGCGATATCATGCGCGAATGGTAGGAGTACACTTGCAGCATTTAACATAAAAACGTATTCACTTAAAAAAAAACCATGAAATTAAATTATATCAAAATGTGACTGAATTGAGAACCTTCGGATTCTTTGAAGTTCCTTAAATCGCCTTGATGAAAAGTATGTTACGAAGGTAGATATTTATTACTTAGCCAAGAATGGTCACTATGATCTTTAACAAAATGAATATTTCAACTAAAAGAGATTAATTACAATTATCTGTAAAATAATTGACTGCTCCATCCCCGTATCGATCAAAACATTTAACGTTGGAAAATCGGTGAACGAATAAATATAAATATTTTTGGCTTGAACAAATTATTCATTAGTTTTGTTTAAACATTAATGACTAATTAGTTCATTTTTACATTAATTTATTCATTTATACATTCATACATGTATATAAACCTATCATTGTGCGCACTACAGTGGCTGTGGTTTCAACCCATTAATGGCCCATTACTGGGCACGGGTCTAGAGGAGGCCTAGAGCATACTCCACCACGCTGCTCCAGTGCGAATTGGCGGAGTGGTGGTGCGCACTACAGTACGGTAAACCAACTATTAACTGTAGGTAATATCGCACATTTTTTAACCATCTTCTGAGCAGACTGACCACAGTAACCTGATGGTAAGCAGTCATCACCGCTCCTTGACGTACCTAACATTACATCACCAGCAGTCAAGAACGAGGAGAACCCGTTTTTTCCGTCTTTTCAAAGAACACAAACCTTAAAAATATAATATAAAAGCAACCAAATATTGTTACCTCGAGCATTTGAACCATTGTAGCAGTGTATTTGTAAATACCTACTACTTTGGATAAAATACAAAGGAATGCATGGATTTCCATCATCCTTGTATATATTAGTATGTGGATAGCTTAGTACAATCTATAATAGCGTTCAACTCGTAGTTTAATGCTATAGCTGTTTAATAATTACATTACGAACATTCAACAATGTCGGTGGCATTCATATAGAAACTGCTCAGTAACTACTGAACGGAATTTGGACATATAGGTATCTTTGGAATCGTCATAAGATCTTCTTTCCGAATATTACATTAGATTAGAGATTCGTGATAATCTAATTTTTAATATTTTTGACAACTTATAGTTCATTCAAAGCATAGACTAAATTAGTTTACATTGCGTTCTGATATCATCATATTTGCCAGACGTTTGTCTATGGTGATACATTCTTTTATTTGTTTCTCCGCAATTAAACATCCGTTTTAAAATGTACTTATATATTTTCGCATAGAAAATTATTAGTAACATTTCCAGTATAAACAATTTAATAATTTCAATTATCATAAATCATTATATTAACTGAAGTCTGTGGCTGTTGAACATTTTATAGTCTGCAATCGTTGACTGATGTACGGTTCCATAGATCGATGAATGGTTATCGACCGGATTGTTGAATCAGTTCGGCTCAAGCACTTGCGTTGGATACGCGCGTCGTCCTGCGCAAGGAGCCGGCTCATTTTAGACGGCAAAAAGGCCCCGTAATGGCCGCCGCCATTATTCTTTAAAATGTACTTTACTTGATCCTTTTCTGTAGTTGCGAGTGCGCTTCTCGCGATGTTTAATCTGCCATAATCAGGCTGGGTCGCCACCCGCTGTTTTTGTTGTAACTTAGTCAACGTAATAGTAACTTTTCACGCGATGCGCCACGAGGCCGCCGCCATTAAAATCTTGTAACCGCGCTTCGCGACTTCACTTCTTCTACGTGGTAGACCGGATTCCTGTCTCGCCTCGCGAACGCGAGATCATCAGCTGGAGTGGATTTCATCTTCTCAAGATACGGGTGACGTATACGACAGAAGGTCGGACGAGTACTCACCACGCCCCGTCACACCACGACAGCTTCGCTTTTGGGCATGTCGCCATCCGCAGGGCTAGCTCGCTAGTGCCCACTGGGCATCCCAGCCAGTAGGTGATCCCAAGGATTCGTCGTGTTCCACTGCTACCGCTGGCATCTTCTTGCATGATCACGCCACGCCCTGCACTGCGCGGTTTCTAACCCGCCTGCCTGCGCCTGCGATCCTGGATGCAGCTACGATCATTGCCATCGTGCTTCAGCTTCAGAGCTCGTCGCGAGGAGGCGTCACGACCGGTGAGCGAACGAGCCTCCGTTCGTCCATAGTGTGAGTGCGAATCGAGGCGTGCATGGTACCATGTAAGTCGCTTTGAATATATTGTTATCTGGCCAGAAATTGTAGAATCAGTGCGCGTCGTATTCCATGGGCACCGTTGCCTTATCGCTCTCGCGGGTAGCATAATTTAGACTTTTAAGACATAACTTGGTGCATGCCTAAATATTGTGAATGCGGACCGAGCCGCCATGTAAGCGCGATTTTATCAATACAAGATATTGTTCTAATTTCCATCTTTTATTTCGAATAGACATCCCACAGGATAAGCCTGCAAGAGGTCCTTGAACCAATAGTTCAATGTGTCTACGAGAGCCGAAGGAGCTGACCCTGTATTTCAATTCACACCTTTACTTAAACTCATTAAATATCACTTCAAATTCCAATTTTAAATTCTTTTTTTTTTTTTCTTTTTTTTATATGCGACAATTGGCGCCCGAACCTATCTAATTATCCTTATCCTGTGGAATCTATTTGAAATAATTCTTTTGTAGAATTTTTTTGGCATTTGTTAAAATTACCAAATGATAATTTTTTGATTTGTCATATTTTTGTACGAGAGTAATTCTTTCTCACGTATCGTCTGATAACTAAACAGTGACTTTTGTTTGCATTTTTTGGAATGTTTCCTTAACGGAACATTAATTTTTACAAACATACAAGTTTGTATACTTTTTTAACAGTCGCAAACAATAATTATAATACTTTATTATTGTACTTGCAATTGTATTTTTCTCTTTTCTGGGTATTACAGCCTCTGTCTATATAGTTAGCGAGGTCTTAAATAAACCAGCCTATTTTTTGCAAACACTGTTTATTTATCAACACTAAAGTTTATTACAATTTTGTTATAATGGCGACCCCACTTGAAACTTTTCACGATTCAAGCGACAACTTAACTGATGATCCAGACTTAAAGGAATCTTTTAGTAATGTGACGCATAGGCATAAACTCATCTCACAGCCACAAACATCAGCCTCTTTGTTTCAAGGTTCAAATTTTGATCAACCTGTCCAAGGTCAACCTGATAACAGAGTTACCTATGTGATAAGGGATGACAACCTAAAATCGTGGAATTTAAAGTTTACAGGCGATTCAAGTTTAGTGGATTTTTTCTTGCGGATTAATGATTGTATGAGATGTAGGGATATTTCAGAATCAAAAGTCGTCAAATGTTTTTCGGATCTTTTAGGAGGCAAGGCCCTCGATTATTATAGGCAAATTAGGGATTCTGTAGTCACATTAGATGATCTACATAATAAATTTAAAACATTCTTTACAGCCTTCGATAGTGACTATGTTTTAGAAAAACAAATTAGGGATCATAAACAAAGCCCAAGCCAACCTTTACATATGTACATTTTAGATATGCAAACAATGAATTCAAGGCTGACTTCACCTCTGTCGGAAAGCACCCTTATTGAAATCATTAAACATAATTTGTTACCCGTCTATGCACAACTTTTGGCTGTCAATGATATAGACACCATTGACAGATTAATTTCTTTAGGTAAACGTTACGAGGCATACGCTGTCTCACCTTCTTCTAGTTTCAATAACAAATCTTCTAAAAGTCAAAAGCAGATCACCGTTGTCAACACACAATTTCAAAAGAAATTTAATTCTTCTATTATATGCCTTAAATGTAAAAAATCGGGTCATTCATATAAACACTGTAAGACAATACGTGATATTGTTTGTTTCAAATGTAAGGCAAAAGGTACACTTACTTCCGCTTGTCCTAAGTGTAACCCTCCCTTAGCTACCCACCCGAATAAAGAGCAACCTTCAAAATCAAAAAATGTAACTACTTTAGGAATATCTAGTTCTAACTCAGAAAAACGCCTAGGTACAGTTACACCAGGCATTTCATCAACAAATCATGACAACAGAATTTTTCTTGAATTTTCTATAAAGAATTTTACATACAAAGGACTTTTAGATACTGGTGCTAATCTTTCGGTTATCGGTAACGGCTACCATAATAAACTTTTCGAATTAGGTTTTGAGTTACAGTCAACTGACTTAAGTGCTAAATCTGCTAACGGCTCTGAAGTAAAAACAATAGGAATTATGTTAGTACCTATTAATTACAAGGGTAAAATTTTAAACATAACATTTATGGTTATACCGGATATATCGGATAACTTTATTTTGGGCATGGATTTTGTTTATCAATCTGGAATTTTTAACTCGTTCAACTGCAACAATGTAGCATCTACAGAAGATATTCATAATAATCACTATCAACTTTTAAATAAATTTTGTGCTATAATTTCTAAGAGCGAACTCCCTCCATTGGAATCAATTGAGTTAGACAAAATGATCGAAAAATTTAGAACTATTGATACTGAAACTAATGGTTTAGGTAAAACCGATATAATTGAACATAGAATTATAACAACAGGACCACCAATCAAACAAAAATACTATCCTTTATCTCCAGCAAAATTACAAGCATTAAATTCTGAAGTAGATAAAATGTTACAATTAGGTGTGATTGCGCCATCAAAATCACCATGGTCAAATCCTGTTGTTATGACTCCAAAAAAGGATGGTTCGCTTAGATTTTGTCTCGACGCTAGAAAGTTGAACGACGTCACTATTAAAGACTCTTACCCATTACCTTATATATCCTCAATATTAGATAACCTCAGAGGCGCTCGTTACTTAACTTCAATCGACTTGTCAGCAGCGTACTGGCAAATTTCACTTTGTGATTCAGATAATACAGATGGATCTGGTACGTCTTGTCAAAAGACTGCCTTTGTTGTACCTAATCGTGGTCTTTTTGAATTTAAAAGAATGCCCTTTGGTTTGTGCAATGCCGGTTGTGACATGCAGCGCTTGATTGACTCTTTATTTGAACACAAGTATGGCGAAAAAATTTTCGGATACTGCGATGATCTTTTAATTGCAACCAGCACCTTTAAGGAACATCTAGACATTTTAAATGTGGTTTTTGAAAATTTAAGTAAAGCAGGTTTGACTATTAACTTTGATAAATGTAAATTTTGCAAGGATGAACTCCGTTATTTAGGTTATGTTGTAAGCTCACAAGGTCTGCAAACAGATCCAAAGAAATTAGACTGTATTAGACAATTTCCAAGGCCAACTTCAGCAAAACAATTACGTGCTTTTATAGGTTTATGTTCCTATTACCGTAGGTTCGTTAATAATTTTTCTACAATAATCGCTCCAATGACAGCTTTAATCGGTAAGAAAAAGGGAAAAGATGCAATTGCTTGGGGTGATGATGCTGAACAGTCATTTTTGACACTAAAAGAAGCTCTCACTCAGGCACCAGTACTTGCTTGCCCCGACTTCTCCATACCATTTCAAATTCACACCGATGCTTCATCAGTGGGAATTGTTAGTGTTCTTGTCCAAGAAATAGATGGTATAGAACATCCTATAGCTTTTCATTCTCGTTTACTGTCAAAAACGGAGAGAAATTATAGCACCACTGAGCGTGAATTATTAGCAGTGGTGGACTCTGTCTTACATTTTAGGCCTTATATAGATTGTTCTCATTTTATTTTAGTAACTGACCATATGAGTCTTAAGTGGTTAAAAACACTAAACAACCCTTCTGGACGTTTAGCTCGTTGGTCCATGCAATTAGCATGTTTTGATTTTGAAATCCGACATAGAAAAGGTACATCACATATAATCCCAGATACTTTATCTAGAATGGAGGTTAGTGCTATCACATTCACCGGAGGTAATTCTTCTAAGGATGAATGGTATAATACATTATTTAGAAATGTTAAAATAAATCCTATGTTTCATAAAAATTATCAAATTAAAGATAATATTTTATTTAGGTATAATAAACCGACATCTAAATTGCAAGAGGAAAACTCGTGGAAAATCGTTCTTCCTCACGAATTGGTACAAGAATGCATAAAGCAGAATCATGAAATAAGCGCAGTACATCCCGGTGTACTTAAAACAGTAGCAAAAATAAAGGAAAACTATTTTTGGAAGAATATGTATGCGGATATTAAAAACTATGTGTCTAACTGTGAGAAGTGTAAGGCTTACAAACACTCAAACAGCATACCACACGGTCACATGACAAACCAAAAAAAGGTTGACCGTCCGATGCATACACTTTCTATAGATATTATAGGCCCTCTCGCTAAGTCATATTCGGGTCATGTTTACATTCTTTCAGTCGTAGATGTTTTTTCAAAATTTTGCTGGCTCCATCCTCTTAGAACTGCTACTACCAAAACTGTCACTTCCTTTCTTGAGTCGGAAATTTTATTTAAAGAAGGCACTCCGTGTGTTGTTATTTGTGATAATGCTAAAATTTTTCAAAGTAAGGATTTCAAAAACTTCTGTTCAAAATACTCAATTCCCAAAATTTTTTATAATGCATATTATGCACCCCAGTCTAATACTGTTGAGCGATACAACCAAACAATTGAAACTTGCTTAGCTATTTTAGTTGAAGAGGATCATAGGAGGTGGTCGACATTCCTTCCTCAAATACAATTATACTTGAATACCACAATTAACCTTGCTACTGGTTATACACCATACTTCTTGGCTCGAGGTCGCGAACTCGTCGCCGACGGTGCAATGCACATCTTAAGAGGCAGTGCTCCACATTCGGTTGATGAACTCGAAACCGCACCTAGGAACATAACAGCTCAAGCCTTAAATGACCTTTCAGATATCTTCCAACGTGTAAGCTGTGCATTGACCAAAGCGTACAAACAAAACGCTCAGAGATATAACCGACGCCGCCGTGAGCTCAGGCTAAGCGTAGGTGACATAGTGTGGAGGCGTAACTTTGTACAGTCGAACGCAGCAAAGTTTTTCTCAGCTAAACTAGCACCGAGGTTTGTCAAGTGTAAAATAGTTGACAAACTATCTGATGTTGTTTACCAATTAGAGGAAATTGACACAAAAAATATTGGGAAGTATCATGTAAAGGACATTATAAAAGTGCCACAAGGTGTGTAACATGAGCAAGTATTTTTTTTCCATATTTTATGTGACAATTTTTTTTACACATTTTGAAAATTTTTTTTTGGTCACACTTTTTAGGACAAAACTTAAAAGTCTTTGTACCTGTGTGGTACAAGGAACTCAGTACTGTTTGTCTGATCAAAATCGGTTCAGTACTTTTCTTTAAACAATTGAAATTAAGTTTTCACTTGTTTCATTTTTGGGTACTTAAATGTACATTTTTCTCACTATTCATGAAAATGAAAAGTGGTGTGTGTATAAATATTTTTTTTCGTCTTTGGATACACACATATTTTTTTCCTTGTATACACATATTTTTTTACCTTAGAAACAAACTTCAAATCAGTTTGGATCTTTTATTGTTCCCACAAGGATGGAGAACAAGATTATTTGTGAGATAATTAAGATTATCTTAATCTCTTATTCTTTACTGACAATTCTTTGAATGAGTACTCATGCAATACTTACTTACAACTTTCTGGACTTTGACAATAACCCAGCCATCATTTCATGATGGGCTGACGTTATCTTTTCCCAGTCGCCTGATCAGCACTGTGGTTTCCTTTAAAAGTATATCATACATATGTAAATGTATTATTATACTTACATAGTAGTTCTTAATACACTTAGTATGTTTAAGCTTGCTTAAGTTAGTTGGTATTATTTACCATACCTTTCTGTCAATAAATAGTATTAATACTAGATTTATTATTTTAGGATTACTTTAGGTAATACTCAATAGCAGCTTAATGCACACATATTAAGTATGTATAGTATATAGTAACCATAATACTTTTAAGATAGCATACCTTAGTTCTTATATAATTGTAGTTTTAAATGAGGATCCTCTGTTAATCTAGATTATCTAGTTAGGTATTGTTACTAGTTTAAGACATTAGTCTTAAAACATTATAAGCTTAGGTTTCAGTACTTTTAGACATTAGTTGTTAGGTTTAGTTCTTAACGAAAGTAAAAACTTTACAATAGTGTTAAAAGTTTTTTTTTCTTGGTTACCCCGGCTGTGTCGGCTAACCGGCAGTTAGCCTCTTTTGTTCGAAGAGGGGTATTGTAGCAGTGTATTTGTAAATACCTACTACTTTGGATAAAATACAACGGAATGCATGGATTTCCATCATCCTTGTATATATTAGTATGTGGATAGCTTAGTACAATCTATAATAGCGTTCAACTCGTAGTTTAATGCTATAGCTGTTTAATAATTACATTACGAACATTCAACAATGTCGGTGGCATTCATATAGAAACTGCTCAGTAACTACTGAACGGAATTTGGACATATAGGTATCTTTGGAATCGTCATAAGATCTTCTTTCCGAATATTACATTAGATTAGAGATTCGTGATAATCTAATTTTTAATATTTTTGACAACTTATAGTTCATTCAAAGCATAGACTAAATTAGTTTACATTGCGTTCTGATATCATCATATTTGCCAGACGTTTGTCTATGGTGATACATTCTTTTATTTGTTTCTCCGCAATTAAACATCCGTTTTAAAATGTACTTATATATTTTCGCATAGAAAATTATTAGTAACATTTCCAGTATAAACAATTTAATAATTTCAATTATCATAAATCATTATATTAACTGAAGTCTGTGGCTGTTGAACATTTTATAGTCTGCAATCGTTGACTGATGTACGGTTCCATAGATCGATGAATGGTTATCGACCGGATTGTTGAATCAGTTCGGCTCAAGCACTTGCGTTGGATACGCGCGTCGTCCTGCGCAAGGAGCCGGCTCATTTTAGACGGCAAAAAGGCCCCGTAATGGCCGCCGCCATTATTCTTTAAAATGTACTTTACTTGATCCTTTTCTGTAGTTGCGAGTGCGCTTCTCGCGATGTTTAATCTGCCATAATCAGGCTGGGTCGCCACCCGCTGTTTTTGTTGTAACTTAGTCAACGTAATAGTAACTTTTCACGCGATGCGCCACGAGGCCGCCGCCATTAAAATCTTGTAACCGCGCTTCGCGACTTCACTTCTTCTACGTGGTAGACCGGATTCCTGTCTCGCCTCGCGAACGCGAGATCATCAGCTGGAGTGGATTTCATCTTCTCAAGATACGGGTGACGTATACGACAGAAGGTCGGACGAGTACTCACCACGCCCCGTCACACCACGACAGCTTCGCTTTTGGGCATGTCGCCATCCGCAGGGCTAGCTCGCTAGTGCCCACTGGGCATCCCAGCCAGTAGGTGATCCCAAGGATTCGTCGTGTTCCACTGCTACCGCTGGCATCTTCTTGCATGATCACGCCACGCCCTGCACTGCGCGGTTTCTAACCCGCCTGCCTGCGCCTGCGATCCTGGATGCAGCTACGATCATTGCCATCGTGCTTCAGCTTCAGAGCTCGTCGCGAGGAGGCGTCACGACCGGTGAGCGAACGAGCCTCCGTTCGTCCATAGTGTGAGTGCGAATCGAGGCGTGCATGGTACCATGTAAGTCGCTTTGAATATATTGTTATCTGGCCAGAAATTGTAGAATCAGTGCGCGTCGTATTCCATGGGCACCGTTGCCTTATCGCTCTCGCGGGTAGCATAATTTAGACTTTTAAGACATAACTTGGTGCATGCCTAAATATTGTGAATGCGGACCGAGCCGCCATGTAAGCGCGATTTTATCAATACAAGATATTGTTCTAATTTCCATCTTTTATTTCGAATAGACATCCCACAGGATAAGCCTGCAAGAGGTCCTTGAACCAATAGTTCAATGTGTCTACGAGAGCCGAAGGAGCTGACCCTGTATTTCAATTCACACCTTTACTTAAACTCATTAAATATCACTTCAAATTCCATACATACTTTGTCGCATACCATCCCATTTAAAATCTTTTTTTTTTTTCTTTTTTTATATGCGACACCATGTTTTTATAAAATTCAACGTTAACATCAGCGCCATCTTTAACTGAATAATTGGAAAACTGATGGATTGACGTATTAATCCGACATTGACGACTTGATAACTGACGATTTGCGTAGATATTGCGGTGCATGAATGATATCACAGACATCTGTGAATGATATATACTGAGCTGTTGCTACGAGTGGCCAAGTTTAACTTAAATTTTTTTACGTAATGGCATAGCATTTTTTATAACTAAATAGGATAGGTATTTATTTTTATTTAGTAAGCAAATGTGTAAGACGTTATTCATAATATGTATCTGTATTATAGTTATGTAGTTGTAACTGATGATAAACCTACACTTTACGACACGGCGACTGAAGCAAATACATAGGTAAATTTCCATAAATTTCCATGCAACTGCTGATAGACAAAGGTCATCTACCTACATAATTATGTCCTTAATACTGGTATACTTATTCCTATCAACTGATTCTAACCAGTAAAAATCTTCTTTATGCACCATGGGTAACTTAACAAGTAGATTTTACAATTTTATTTTACCTCTTTAAATTACTTACGCAATGAAAACAAACAGCGGCTTTAAAGTTTCCTTTAAATCACTATAAAACTATATTTAAGGATTTCCTTGTTCAGTCAGAGTGATTTGATAGACGTATCTCGAATTACAAGACGTTGAACAAGAAGTGAACTAATCCAACTGAAAATTTTGTTCATCGTACTAATATTATACTTGTGAAGGTTTGTATGGATATTTGTTACTGTTTAACGCAAAAGCTGCTGAACAGATATTCATGAAATTTAACGCACAGATAGACCATGATTTGGAATAAGATATGGGGTACTTATTATCAGAGAAAACGCGGGCAGAGCCACGGGCGGAACACTAGTCTGTCCATTATTTCATATTGACATTTTATTTATTTTGTATTTTATTACCATTCTCTGCTGTATTTTTAAAATGTATTTTGTTTGCTTTGGACAACTAAACGTGGAATTCAAAAAGTCTCTTTGTTGTTGGCATTTCACTTAATCTTTTGTTCGTTATAAAGCGGTGGCGTTCCGAAGGATTAGCTTTGAGACGAGCAAAGGGCTTGCACAAAGCCAAAGTGTCGTTTTGCGATCGACTCGCTAACCCCGGTAGGTAGCTGCTTTACTATTCTCTTTGTAAATTATTTGAATAAATATCAATTGTTTATCTATGACATTTCAAGATTTAAATATGTACCTATATCGGAGCATGCAGATGTTGGGTGACAATGTCGATTCATAATTGGAACGAAGTTCCTTATCGCGCGTTGTGAAAGGGAGCTAGACGGAAAATTACGACACTTTTTGATTCTTACGAATGACGACACTTTTTTTGAAGTGATTCAGAGAGTTGTACAGAGATGGCGCTGTACAACAAAACAATACTTAAATCGAAAGGAACTTCGTTCCATCCGGGTATCCCTTGACACTTCTCATGTTTTTTTTATTTTATTACAATCGTAAATAAAAAATAACACCTCAGTGCACTTCCGTAATGGTTCACTAATTATTTGAAATTATATACCAACACTTTTAAGAATAATAGCTATTAAAATGGATTTGTGAATTATCGCCGATCCGTCAATGACAAGCAACTCCCATGGGGTCCAATAGATTGTCACCACAAGATGGCTGCTCGTCTGACGTTCCGCAAGAGTGACAATGACGTCTGACTCTTTCAATCTTGCTGCAACGATGACAGCGTCATTGTCGCGTTGTCACATATAACATAATTAGCAACCTGAGTTATAGTCCCCACGAACTAAGAATGCATATTTGTCATTTGTCATCGCAGTGACACTAGAGATGTACAAAAAAAATCGATTCACGAAAGAACCAATTTTTGCAACAAATCGATTCAAAATTGTAAGACTTTCTAATCGATTCAATAATTAAATTGTAAATTCTAAAAACCGAAACATTTAGATATCCACAAGTAACTGGAATGATACTGCTTCCATTGAGCTACTTAAGTTATTTTACCATACCTATACGCTCAATAATTATGTATTTACGACTATAATAAAATATTTTTTTCCTAAAAAACTCACTGTTAATTCGTCCGCGCCGCATCCAGCGTATGAAATTTGGGTTTCGGTTGAATAATGAATATTCTAACCGTATTTTAATCAGTTCAAATGGCTGCGGTTAGAGATTATCGTAATAAACACTTTTGGTCATGTTCTTATAGAAGAGAAGAAATTAAATTATTTAATTGTTAAACACAAAGAAAGAAATAAAATAAATTCATTTTTATTTTAAGTTTCGATTATAGTAATGTATCGATTATTATGGTTTTATAAGTGGTTTCATGCCGTCACATCACTTAACGTCAGTGTAGATTTTGTCATCTTCATATAACATTGATTCGACGCCTTATTTTTTTATTCAATTTTGTATAAATTATGATGTGATGGGATTTTTACTAGATTATAACGTTTAATATGATTTATAAATAACGTCAATACGAATACGATACAATACGAATAGGGATTTTTAACAAATTTTGGCAAAATCCTTTGTTCGTAAGTAACCAACTATTCATGTCAATTAAATAATTGTTCCATTTTGCTCAAAGACGTACGTACAAGGTTGGTTCATATTAATAAATGGCATCTATCATTAATGCGTTCTTAGATAATTTTGAGTATAGCAACTTACACTATTACCTTCATCCTGAGCTATGATACACTGCGGTTATGAAAATTCTAATACGGATACTATTATACTATTATATCAAATTATGTTTCATTATTAAAAATGTATAAAGTTTAAAATACTGCACCTATAATACAGTGCCAGATTTATATTTTTTATCAGTGTAGGCCAATTTATTTCCGCCGCCCCATGTACCTTTCTAAAATAATAATTTTCCATTCATAGTAAGGAAGGCACTGAATTAGTCACTAAGTAAGTGCTAAAAAAACAAAAATTTCATGTTTTCACGACACTTTTTAATAGCAAAATCATCTATAACACTGGTCGGCATCAAAAAAGAGCAAAAAAATTTATATGTGGACGTAATACATATGGATACGTTAAATCCAAATATGTATTTAGAATTCACCTAGCACGTCTAATTTCGACGCAATACCACTTTTTGTTTACACTACAACGGCTTGGAGACTCTTCATCGACTCATCCAAACTGAGCCTGAAAGCAGTGTTGCTACACAATGGAAATCAATATCCGTCAGTTCCATTAGCTCATGCAGTAAACATGAAAGAAACCTACGAAAACATGAAGTTCTTACTGGATAAAATTCAATATAAACGCTATTTATGGAATTTATGTGCCGATTTAAAAGTAGTGGCGATACTGACAGGATTACAAGGTGGATACACAAAATTTTGTTGTTTTTTATGCGAGTGGGATAGTAGGGCAAAAGCGAGTCATTATGTTCAAAAAAATCGGCCCTTAAGGTCACATGTGATTCTCCTGGAATCACATGTAAAAACATCGTCAATGAGCCTTTAGTTGACAGCCAAAAAATAATTTTGCCGCCACTACACATAAAGCTAGGCTTAATAAAAAGTCTGAAAATTACACAGAGCTGATAGATGAACTGATTTCGTCGTATCATCAACTTCGATGCAATATAGGTCTTTAAAAATTCACTTCTTGCATTCGCATTTAGATTTTTTCCCAGAAAATCTTGGTGCTGTCTCTAATGAACATGGTGAAAAGTTCCACCAAGACAATGCACATATGGAAAAAAGATACAGCGGCAAGTGGACCCCAGCAATGCTAGCTGATTTATGCTGGGAAATAAATCGAGAAACAGCAGATAAAATTTATAAAAGAATCTATCTACCAAATAATTACCATTTTTTATGTTTTTTTAATATTTTTGAATTCATATGTTATTTTAATTTGTGCTGTAATAGTCATTAGTCAGTGGATTTTTTTTCTTTCTAAAATAAATACATGTTTATTTTAGATTAAGACCAGTATTTTATTTAAGTGTAAATATCTGAAAATCTAGACGTGATAGAAGGAATCTGTAAACAGATTTGGACTCAGCAAACCAATGCCAATAGAAATCACATAGTAAACTCTTTGCTCCCTGATTTTTATTTTTTTTTGCCGACCAGTGTAATATATCATCTTCTGAAATCTGCCGCCCCTAGGACGCTGCCGCCCTTAGGCCGCGGCCTATACGGCCTATTGACAAATCCGGGACTGCTATAATATATAATGACATACTCGTATACTAGGGTCGATTTGCATCCGAAACAAATGTAAACAAACCATAAAAATCGTTTTCTAGGGTTTTCACCAACTGACATGAATTTGTACACCAAATGCGTTTTATTTGGAGAAACTACTCACTATGGTATTTGTGATTTCTTTAATAAGTACTTATTGATCGATAACAATTATAAACTCCGAGTAAATGTGGAAACAAACAAAATTAAATAACTCTGTCATCATTCAAACACTTTGCTGTGACAACCTTATTTCCATGAAGCAATTTGAAACCTTTCAACATAATGTACTATTTTGCGTATGCCTATAAATAGAAATGACTACCAAAGTCTTTACAGATTAATGGTGCTAACATACGTTGCAATTTGGTTGTATTATTTTCCGAAGTACGGAATATAAGTAATCTGTGGTATGGACGACACTGATTGGCTGACGAGTGACGACCTGCCTGACGTCGCGTCGTGCATCATCCCTCGTCCGCCATTTGCGGCATTTGCCGAGCCTTCTGTTTTGTTTTTATGATAGTGTAATTGTTTTGTTATCGACTTGTTGTTAAATCAAATAATATCACAGAGTACTTAATCACTACGTTATAATATCTGTTCTTGACTGTCGTTGCAATGTGCAATCAACCCGGGCCAAGCGGCATTGCAAAGCAAAGCAAAGCAGCAACCCAAAATTGTCCCACTGCTGGGCTCGGGGTCTCCTCTCACAATGTGAGGGGTACAGGCCATAGACTACCACGCTGGCCAAGTGCGGATTGGTAGACTTCACACACCTTTGAGAACATTATGGAGAACTCTCAGGTGTGCAGGTTTCCTCACGATGTTTTCCTTCACCGAAGCAAGTGATAATAGGTACAAGGATAGGTGCAAGTGGTAAGCGGCATTGACGCCATAAGAACAATCTGAACATTTTCTTCGCCACAGACGAAACGGCAGAAAAGAACTACACTCGCCGAAGAGATGTGGCCAAAAGACCAATATTTATACAAAAAAGATGTGGGATTAAAAACTGCTGAGACCGCTGGTGTTAACCTGACTACAGTGTACCAGGTAATAAGAGATTACAAAGAGGAACACCGAGTATGCTCACCACTTCCATCTCCAAAGAGAAGTAAACAGAGACCAACTTACAGATTTTGAATTGAGTGGGATTCGTCGCAAAGTATATGAGTTCTTTTTTAGAAATGAAGTACCTACCATTCAAAAGGTATTACAATCAGTGAATCACCCCAAACAACTCGCAAACTTCAAACGACAAGTATTTCGGGACATAATAAGCAAACTTAAAATAAAATATTTGAAAAGGTCGAGAAGTTCTCATATAGAAAAACGTGAATGTTATGTGAAGGCGAAAATACTTATATCTCATCGCTAAAATGAGCGAAGAAGGCATAAAATATATTATACTGATGAAACATGGCTTAACAAAGGTACATATTCACTAATTTATATAGGTATTATTTAATAGATATTCACAATCAATCCTTTTAAAATTAAAGCTCCTCGTAATTAATTCAGACTATTAATGCCTTGACAAAGTGTGACTTCAATGTCTTTGAGAACTATTATGCAGGTTTACTTGCTATTATGTCTTGATATATATGCCTATCCGCACATGGCCAGTGTGGTGGACTATGGCCTAAACTTCTCATTCTAATAGAAGACCCATGCTCAATAGTGGGCCTTGATGGGTCGAAATTATGATGATGTCTTGATATCATAATATGACAGTAATATGTAAGAAAGATTTAATATAATGTTTTAAGCAACACTTTAATGGAGCTAAACCTGTGGGTAATTTTTTGTGAAAAATATAATATAATTATGTGATAATCTACTTCAGATAATATAATATATTTATTCTCATTTAAAAACCATACATTCTTTATTTTTTAGGTCATACAAAAAGTAAGGTCTGGCAAGATTTGAGCATTATATCAAGCCGTGAAGCTTTCCGAGAAGGGAAGTGGTGGAGTATGCTACGGGCCTCCTCAATTGTGAAGAAGTAATTATATATGTGCAAGAAAGTGGCCTGCTACAACAATCATTTATGCCAGACTGGACTGCTCTATCCAAAAGCAGAGTAAATTAGCCATAGGAATAAAATTGTATAATGTATAATCTAATAATACATAAGTATAGATTAAAATAAAATTGTTACTAACAATCTGTGGTTGCACCAACGTGTGATAAAGTTTTGTATATTTATTCATGTTTCTATTGCTGTCCAATGAATTTGAAGAGTTTAAAAATTTATAGTCTCATTTTACTGTAATAGTCATATTTGTGAAATCATAATTTTGAAATAAAATTGTAAAAAATATACTTTTTTGTTATTTCACCCTATCACTATAATTGCAACCGTATACCACCAACAACTCAGTGGCTCATAACAGGGCACAGGTCTCTTCATAGCTGAGATCTATGCGCACACCTCAATGATGCTTCAGTGCGGAGCACCTCTACTGAGGAGGGAGGTTAGTAGGCAATCTTGATGCTTTAATAATGTCGACTATTTAACTAATGAGAATATACTGCTCATAAGGTCGACCAAGAAGTTTTTTTTTGCCACTACAGTCGTTTATTCATTATTCCAAATGCCGGCCGTACCATAGCAAGCAATGCTGAACTTTTACTATTGGAACTCGCCACCTCTAGAGGCGAAGCTCTCGTGGTCCCGTTTTACAACATTATTCAAGTAAAGTACACATAAAATAAGTATATTAGTAGGTATAGTAGTTTATCTTTGAAAGTAAAACAATGTCATTACGTACGTAAACTATTTTAAGGTTAGGATATAAAGGTTTAAATATGAAACCAATATTTATGTTACTATGCCTTTTAATATATTTTTTGCATTAACTTATCATTAAATTAGTCACTTGATTTATTAGTAGCAACGATAAATAAATAAAGGAAAAAATAAATATACTCATAAAACCACAAAAAGTTTTATGTCCCTGGTTGTCAGTGGTTGCTATGCAACGGTTTGTTGTTAAACATTTCGGATCCAAGTCGCCCCTAGTATAGATAGGATGAAAGGCTTTGAATGGTGAAAGTTTTTAGTGGGTAGAAGAAATCATGCGTCGGAATAGTTGAATAACAGATAGGGAGTGTTTTCATTGTTGAGACTACTGATTTAGGATTTATGCTCGTTGGGGATTATGCTCGTGGGGACATAGTCTCGAGTATTATTGGTTTTAAGCCTGGAGGGTTAAAATGGTGATGTTATATTAAAATAGATGGTGATGCTTTTTTGCTAAAGTAAATCATAGTAACGATAGCTAGATATGCAGTGCAATGCTGTTTCACAACCTCTGCCTTAAAAAGGGTACTAATTAGCGACGTACTACCTTCATGTTGGTGTTCAGCGTACCAAAATGCCTCTAATTGGTTGAACCAGCTAAAGTCTCGCTCCACGAATTTTGCTACGACGCAACAACGATCTCAAATGGGTGAAATACTCGTAGTCATAAGACGTTACATATACATAACTATTTTTATAATTATTATTCGCTCTATAATCTCTACTACTAAAGATGATTTATATTATTATTTTTGTTCAATTCTCGAGTGGTTATCTGAATATTAGTAAGGATTTTCATTGACATCAAACCTTTTAATAAACCTTTCTCATTAAACGAGATTAATTCGCCCGTAATAATTTTAAATGGTCCGTAAATTCAAATCGAAATCAATTCCTCAATTCTGTATAAAGTCCTTTTAAACCCAGAATACAATCTGCGAGCCGGAAATTAGAAAAAACTTAGAAGGCCGTGTCACTTGATGGAAAAGCGACACTTTTTGCATTGCCCTACTCACAGTTAATCCGACGACAAAGCCTCTTTCCAACAAAGGGCGATGTTCTTAAGTGAAACAGACACTGTATTATAATGCGCAGATAATTGTGTTGAGGGAATTGTTTGTGTTACAGCTTTAGAGAGTAAATCGAGCCTTTAGTATATGACAACGCAATTTACAAAAAATACATTGACGCGTGAAGATACAGCCCCCATTAATCCACGCAACTATGGCGATGCCGAAGATCCAATGTTTGAATTATTTAAAAGAAAATCATGTAATCTAATTGTTGCCTAAGTGCACTCATTTCGATCCAAGATTTACTCAAAAAGTAACATACATAGTATACATGTGGAGATTTCTGGTATGGAATTAACCCGGAGCACGGCAAATAGTTTATGATCATTATTAAATGCATAGGTGTATAAAATTATAAAATTTTATGTCTGTAATGTTATCCGTATGTACATATTATGTAATCGAGGAGTTTGGTTTTGGTATTGCTGATGTCCAGGGTATACCGATAGCCACTTACCACGATAGCCACTTACCATCAAGTGGATCGTCAGATCGTTTGCCGAATTTTTTTTAAAAGGCTAATTTTCTCTAGTATTGAGAAGCAACAACTAAAGATCTAGTTAGGCCATGCCATCAAAGTTTCATTCACACTTGATTGGGTCATACTAACGGTAATAACAGCTGTTGGAAAAGAGTTTGCAAAAGAGAAATGGCACGCTTTTGTATTTTGCATGTCGTTTTTCTAACGTTCGCGCGTTCGAACTATCAACGCCTACAGTACTATAGAGCGTCTTTGCTAATTAGAAGCACAAAAGGCAACTGACACGCTAAGACCCAGCGTTCAAATTATCAACACCTTGCATACATACTCAGGTATGTATTTGGAGTTATATGGGTGAGGCCTTCAACAAAAAAAATATTAAAAAAGAAAAATCCCAGCTGCGTACAAAAACTAAGAATACAAGCCCAGCAGTTAAAAATGTTGTTAAAAAGTAATACTGAATAAATACGAGTAGGTATGCCATACAAAGATTAAGGTCCCATTACTTTATGTGAATTCAACGATACCCCATTTCACTTAGTTCGTCGATCTATGTTTTTTTTTTCATTTTGACAATATCACTATTGTCGCTGTGATGAATTTTGATTGTTGTCTTGTCTTTAGTGACACTTGCAAGATCGAATCGATTGACGTAAGAATCAACAAAACCGGTCAACACGTTTGATCTCTACAAAGCCATATAGGAACATACATACATAGACTGATAGACACATCCCTCGCGTCGCGTAGTCGGGTGAAAAATGGAATAATAGGCTACTTACTATTTATTTTTGCTTTCATCAGCAGATTATACAGTAAACATAATCTTTAAATTGGTGCTCGATGAAAGTTGTTAATTATGAGTTATTCCGCTCTGATCCCCCAAACCGATCCACTGCAAATTAAATCGTTAAACAGAAATTCGTTTTCGCCTTAAATTATTAATTATAATTTGTCTTTGAATTCATTTCATTTCCCGTCAGCCTTATTTTTAAATGACTAATTACGAAAAAAAGACTAACATTCTTTAGCAAATAGGAATCATCTAAAAATACTGTGGTTATTTATAACTTAAGTGTTAGTTACACTGAAATGTTTACGTACACTTCACTGATTTCAGTTCAAAGCAATATTAATTTAACATCGTCGCTATAGGCATCTGGCCTCAACTAAAGGTGGCAGTCTACTTAATTAGATTTCACTGCAATTTTCCAGCGACCAGTAAACCTTAATGGAACTGGAAAACTTAATAAATTGAGTTAGAGCGGCAGTACGTCATAATTGTATGATTTAATTATTTTTAATTATTGAGAGAGCATTCGCTATTGACCCTTTTTAGGGTTCAGAAGTAAAATCGGAACACTTATATTTTCGTCATGTCTGTCCGTCCGTCTGTTCGAAGCTAAGCACTGAGACCCTTAGTGCTAGAAGGCTGTAATTTGGTTTGTATATACACATTTATTAAAACTCTAGAATCATAAAACAAAAATTTGAAAAGTATTTTTTTCATGGTTCCTCCCCTACAAGTAACGTGAGGATGAATTTTCAATTCATCGCGTACCCTATAGTATGGAATGTCGTTGAAAAGGTCTTTCAAAAATATTATGGGACTTTTGGCTTTAAAATGCTAATTTTGGTTAGAGTCAAGTGTCCTCCCCCCCTGCTGTCTAAACAGTTGGAGTTGGGGAAGTGAAAAAATTCTCAAAAATAGTTTATATGATGAATTTACAATAAAAACTATCACAGCTATGTTAGCATAAGTAGTTAATGAGTAATAGTCGATAAACTTACTAATTCGGATGTACATTGCGACCCTACATTGCGCGTAAACTGACACGCACTTTTCCGATTTTCCATTATATCCGAGAGAGATGGAAGGGTGGAGTGAGTGAGACAGTGGCATGTCATCTACATTGTTATGCACTACATCCAATTGTTATCTAGACTTATAAAATACTTGTACCCTCGCGCTAGGATATCATGTATGGACATCTTTGTTTTGTCTTCGATGTTATATCGAAGGATATCCTTTAATCACGGTTCGCATGGTAATTATGGACAACTTAACAAAATCAGACACTATTAACACTCACAACCCAGAACAAATATATCTCTCACGTAAATATTTGCCTCAGTTAGGACTTGAACCCGAGACCGCTCGCAGCAGGCAGTGTTTTCACGAAATGGGTTACGAAGTGACATAATATCTTAACTTTACAAAACTATTATATGGCTACAATTATGTACTGTTATGTCTTCTATGGCATGGCTAAGACCTCTGCGTAGTATAATAATAGTAAAGATGTTACTTGAAATAGATAGCTTGAGTCAACATTATTTAAAACATGCGCTTCACGTTTCGATTTCTTATTTTTGACGTTATTCCTATCAGTTTTAAATATTCATGTCAGGTTTTTTTTATGGAAATAGCTGGCAAACGAGCTGACGATCCACCTGATGGTAAGTGGCTATCGTCGCCCATGAACATCAGCAACACCAAAGGCATCACTGATGCGTTACCGGCCGAGAAAGATAGAAGAAAAAGAAAGAAAGAACTGGCCAAGCCTCAAGCCCCCAGCCGGAACACGACGAGTCGTTTGGCAGGTATTCGAAACCTTTTAAATTACATCGATACATAAAAAGATACATTATAATAAAATTCACAATTCCATTTATCTCTAACAAGAAATAAATTTACTTGACTTCTGAAGCGACCGGAGTTTAATTAAAATGGCTATGAGCAGACATTATAAATATGTCAACTTGTTAAAACGCTTCGCATAAAAAAGGCTTTCTTTCATTGAAATTATGAGTCAAATATACCCAAATCGAAGTGTACTGTGTATTTATAAAATAATACGTTATATACATTGTATTCGCACATATAAAATCCGAATTTGTTTTTTAAAGGTAATACCTACTTCAGCAAATGCAAATAATAAGCACCGTTTAGGTATAAAACATAAAATTCTCAAAAAGAAAGTGAAAGTCAATTCACAAAATTACTATTACCAAGAAAATAAAAGATTAAAGGTTCTTCAAAAAAGGTGTAAAAAGAGTCCTTCTTCAGGGCCGGCGATGCATTGGCGACTCCTCTGGTATTGCTCATGTCCATAGGCGACGGTGACCACTTACCATCAGGTGGCCCGTATGCTGTTTCCTCTGCCCTTCAGGCTATAAAAAAGACCCCAAGAAAATATTCAAAAGTCGACAATCTAAGTCTGAAAACCTGCGTCTCACTATATATATATTCTACAATGCTAGAGTAGGTATAGTTTCCCAAGATATAACTTTTAGGGCGCCGTGGATCCTAGACATGATCACCTAACTTAGTGCAAGGTCTGCCTCAGCTAAACTTTACTTGCGAACCAAACCAGAGCGTTAAAAACGACGCTTGATATTGTTAACAACACTTGTTATGTGTTGTCTTGTTGTGTGTTGTGTATTATTGTATTGTGTACTATTGTAGTGGAAGGCTGTACCTACATAAGCGTAAAAATATTTTTTGGTTCTGATGAATGATGATTTATGAGGTATGGATGGAACTCTTAGACACATTATAAGTACAAATTACTTTAGATAATATACGGCAATTTTGATATTATGTTCAGCGAAAATTTAGATGTCCTTTTTCGAAAACGATTTACTAAAAAGTAAAAGTATAACATTATGTCTTTTACATACACAAAAAAATCGGTATTATCGAAATTTACTCATTGTCAGTATTACCCCGATGTACTTATCAAATAATATCCAATACCTCTAAAGTTTGATGATAAAAGACACCACCGGTGAAATTTCTTACAAAAGATAAACCGGGTCAGTGGTTCTCAAAGCACGAACTATAAATTAATAATATGAAGAGGAAAGGCGAAGTTGCCGCGCCAATTCCCTAATGGCTGCAATGAATCCGACTCATAGACGGAAAGGTGAATTTTCATACTGAGCGGGAGCCCACAACACAAATTACTAAATGTGTGACGTTAATAAAATAATAATGAATGCAACTTATCATTTATCTTTCCTCAATATCTTTTAACTCTCTTTTGTTACTATGCTATGTCTTATCCGTATGTTTTTTTTCTTTATTTAATTGTTTTACGAGCAGACGGGTCACCTGATGGTAAGTCGTCACCACCGTCCATGGTCATTAGCAACACGAGGGACGTCACCAATGAACCAATTCTCAGGGTTGAACTGGACTAAATTTAGTCTGCCCCATTCCGAGACCAACTCCAGAGATGTCTCGACTTCAGACACAAGTTTCATCTTATCCTCAATCCGCACCCGAGAAAGATGTGCTCGGTCTGTATAATGAGCATCACCCATCTGTCATCAGCATAGCAATAGATGGTGTCCATCCAAAGAATTAATTCTGTAAAGTCACCGTTTCAAAAGTTAACTCCGCATTGGGATTATAATGGTTAATTCAAACATAATAATTAATTATGAAAGAAAAAAAGAAAGAAAGAAACACTTTATTTTACACTAAAATACGCTGCAGGGCAGGCATAGGGCTTAATACATAGTGGTAGGTACATAATATGTTTCTTACACAAACTACACAATTGTACAGCCGGTAGGTATATTTCGAGGATTATTGCTACGTCTAATTGCCTGCGCTGCAGAGCTATACTGTAAAAAGGGACTTCACTCAGCTTGTGCTGCAGTTTCTAGAAGGCCTGCAGCGCTGGTTTTCTGTGAAACCCCAAGAGCTGTAGTACGGGCAGTGCCGAGGTTGTTAATTTATAAATACTATATAATATATAAATGCGACTGTTTAACGTTAGTATATATATTCAATATTTACAATTACATATTGGTTATGTTAACAATAATGGACCCAACCGAGAAATCAGCTGTGAATCCGATTTGTAGGTCATAATTTAAATACGCGATTATAACTCTATTAGTTCCAATAATGATAAAACTGTAGTAATCGCTTAAATGTAGATTCTATACTTTATTCATTCATTAAAATAAACTTTAACCGAGATATCCCTAAGTGTCTTATTCAAAAAGTGCAACTCTAACACAAACTTGAAAAGATTTTCTGTTCTCTAAAATAAATGTACCTATTCAACAATATCAAAAGTTACAATTTATTTTTAAATGTTAAAGGCTCATGATATTTTCTGTCTACAAGCAATGAACCATTGGGATTGTGAATCGCTGAAAATACACTTAAATCGGAATGAATTAAGTCACAGGAAAATTTTGTAAAAAGTTTAACTTCTCTGGGACCTTTTAAAAAGAAAATTTTATGAAAATATGAGTTTAATGGTAATGGATAAAAAAGCCGATTGCTTCCATAATAGGAACAAAAGGGAATTTGAGAAAGTTTGTTTGTGAGGAAAATATTGTAGATAAAGGAGAAGTTATATTCTATGGTATTCATTATTCAATAATATTCAATAATATGTGATCGCTAATATAATCTCATAGAATGTCTCACGTATGTTCCAATAGATTGCCATATTCCTTATTCTATAAACTTTTCATATTAAGTTTTTCTTCATGACTCTTCTTGTATGATAACATCTGACGGTAGAGAGAGGTAGCTCAGACAGGATCAGAGGCAGCTCACGGCGAGCACTTTAAATAACCCACAATGTCTTATAAGTGTTTTATTAGTTTCTGATTCGATCAACAAAATCAAGTGGTTGAAAGTTTTCACCATAAAAACGGTCATTATCCAAATTCCAATCATCATACAACCCCATCATCATACAAACTTTGTTCCCATGATTGTTGAATCCAATTAAATGCATATACGAGTAAATCTAACAAAAAACAACAAATATCAACTGACTTCATACTAAACGTCATCATGTATAATTTGAATTTAAAATTTGACTAAAATTATTTTATGTAATGATTGTTGTTAATAAAGTTTCGTTTTCTTTTAAATTTTTTTCGGAATTCTCGACGACTTCTTTATGAAACTTTGAATTCCTTCGTGCTGCACGAAATCATTGAATACTTTAGACATGACCTTTGAGCTGTACATACCTACGAGTACATATTAGTAGTTCTACTAAAGGCATAACTTGTTAAAAAATACCGTCGGCCTGGTTTGGATTAGTTATCGGCCAAAACATACTTATTTTGTAATTTTGTCTGTCTGTATACAAGGCGGAAACCACAGCGAAGATTTTGATCATAATTTTATTGTCATATTTTGTAATTTACAGTACGAGTATACGAGTATGCCATACTTTTATAGCTGTTGTTTACGTTAGGATCTAGAATCAAGAGTTTCCATTTCATTTATGGTCATAAATTTATAGATATACTTTATATTTCTTCACCGGAATGTATGTGTGTATGAATGAGATATTCGACATCTACATTATAACTCAAGCACTAACTTGAAATTATAATAATGCATATCATTACCATATTTATTATTGCCATAAACAGAAAAAATAGATTTATCATTACCATTCATAGCAGTTTCCCACAGTTGTACAATGCAGTCTGATGCCATGCGCCAATTCCTAGTTTGAAATTCCTCTCATACAGTTCAAGTAGCAAAATTATATTTGTATACAAAATAGAGTTCATAGAACACACAATAAATTATCCTATAACTCTTATACTATTGGCAACACACGCAGGCTGTGCACCGCCGAGCAAATAAATGGCGGCGTTTATTATGTGGAAAACTAAATTACAAGAAATACAGTGCAAAACATCACGAAGTGTTATTACAATAAAATTGTAATAGTATTAGGTTTTTTTAATTAATGTGACGTGTACAGTTTATGAAGTACCTCCAATATTTTCCAGACCATAAATACACCTTAAAACTTCAGTCGCGTCGTCTTTCATTATAATTTGGGTGTGTAAATAGGCTTTTACAAGTTATTGTGCTTACTGTCTTGAACTACATCGCCACTTAACATCAGGTGGGATTATTTTACAATAATGAAGTTGTGATTTACATCACCCTATTTTGTAAAACCAGTTTTTCTGATAAATAAATAAAAAGTATAAACTAACTACCGGAATTGAAGTATGTATTCAGATTATCTTAATATTTATAACGTTACTAATTGCCAAAACATTACATTTATTGTCGAATGTACTTTAGTGACATATTTCTGTAAACTGATCAAAAAACATCAATGAGAAGTTTCTACAAGTTAACGAACCTCGTAAACAAGAATGACAGGCTTTTATCGGCATACTCTTCTGATTAAGGAAATACCCGGAAAATGACACAAAATACCCTCCGATGCCGAAAATCTTGCCGTTCTGCCAGCGTACGGTGATGTAATGGACCCGGGATGTTATAGACGGCGGAAAATATTTCCATCTGGTAACGGGTAGATTGTTTTAGTAAAACAAATACATTGATATTTTCTTTTTGATTTTGATGCAGAGAGTATGATCCAAATGAGCAGGTGAAAAGTGCTGCTTAGAATCTATGCTTCCCCTGTTTGTGGTCTAACCCTGTAAAATGATAATTTATAAGGTTTTAACTTTTAACATAAAACCTATTTTTTACGGTCGATGTAAGTATTTAAGATGATTATGCAAGCCAAAGCCCAAAGGCTTATAATCTACTGTCTTAATCTTTTCCTTTTTCTTTTTACAATTTCAAATTGATTATCACCTTTTTAGAAGGTGGTTAAAAATATAAGTGTTTATATTTTCCTCGCTCGCCAGTGTACCTAAAATCGACGACTGCACAATTTAGTTAGTGTGTCCCTTACTGCACGCTCAACAACGCGAGTTGGCGCCGGACCAAATTCCGTGCTGTTACAAATACTGTGTTTAGACTTAAACCCAAAATTATGGTCGTAAACGGAATTGTAAATTTACACTATTGTTTTGTAGAAGGCATGATGATCATATGATTTGATTGACGGTCCTATTTTTTGATGAAAACTACTATTCTTCTCATTGCGACGTCTGTTGTAGTTATACAGGGCTCTATTAACTAACAGAATATTTGTAAAGCATTAAGTATAACAATTTAATCTTCTACGAGTAATAAATTCCATAGAACCTCAAAAAACGGAAAGAAAAAAAACCAGTATAAGCATTTTGTTGCAATATTAAAGTATAATGTAAGTAGCTATATAACAAATGATTTGTTTTGACAATGGTGTAATATTTGGATATTTCAGTGTTTGAATAAAGTCTAGAATCCATTAAAGGTACGCTGCCTCGTATAAACGAGGTTCGTAAAATGCACTCTATACCTATTAAACTGCGAAAATTTTGGAATGACTTTAATAAATCTTAAACAGCCCATTTATTACCCCGCGCGTTCAGGCTCATTGCCATTAATATTAATATTTCTCAATATAAGTTTATAACGCAGCTCCGTTCATAATTCAATAATAAAATGCTGCTCTTAATCAGCATAATTAGCGTAAATAATGGGGCCTCGTAAAATCGGTTCGCTTTTCGGACGATAATGATATGTTATCAATTCATACTAGCTGTCACTGACGTAAAAATTTATGCAGAAATATAAGGATTTATTATCAAACTCTTTAGAATCTTTGGCATCTCATATAACTAGGCTATGAATTTCAAAGCTTCCGAAGTATCTAATAAAAGCGATACGATAAAATTGATATTCTTTTCCCTTTTCCTTATTCCTTCTATATTGGAAACTATTTTAGGTATATAAAATGCATGAATACGAGTGTTATGTATGTCTTTTTAGTCCATGTTGCTCAAAACAATACTGCATTCTACTAGTGAAAGAATTTTTGTAATCGGTCCAGTAGTTTTTGATTTTATCCATTACAAACAAACAAAAAAATCTAAACTTTATTCTTATTTTATGATATTATATTATAATAGTTTAGATTTAGGTATCCACACATGCTATGTAATAGTAGCTGTGTATATTAATATTAATACGTATTTAGATACAATTTAAAAATCAAATTACACTAATGGATATTATTTTAAAATCCTTTTATTTTGATGACATTGAAGATCTTTGTTTGTGACATAAATTTAATTCCCAGCTCAAGAATTTAGCCCGTAAGTTACCAAAGCTACGTACTCCGAGTAGGTCCATCCCCTATCCCCGGTCAAGATAAAATTAAGCTAACAAATATTTAACTTCTCCAACTGGCCAGATACTCGTACTTACCGTAAATGTAATCGAATCACTACATCAGCTCCACCCCGTAGTAAATAAGCCATATCGTGTGACGAGGTGCCTCTAATTGGATAGGCTGAGCCATTAATTTCAGCTCTAATGATATTATGTGGCATCTGCTAGAGCACGTAAACTGCGATGTGAAATTTATGACGCGTTCCGTCACTGGCGATGACGGTCTAACTCACTGGAATGTTATTACCGTTTGGTATTGTATGATGATCATTACGGTGTTGTGTTAGGTTGAAATTTTGCTGTTTAGCCAATATTTGTTGTCTCATTATCATCAACATGACCCATAAATGTCGTATTGCTGGGCTCGGGTCTTCATACACAATTTTAAATGTTCAGGTCATAGTCCACCACGCTGGTAAACCACAGCTTAGCAGAAGTACGCAGGTATTCTGACGATATTTTAATCCACGTATCAAATTATATAATTAGCTTCTAGGACAGAAATAACTTAAAAATAACCACGTGCAATTTAGGGTTCCGTAGTTATTATATTCATCGACATCAACAGTGTGCAGAGCGCACTGGTAAAATTGTATAAATTAGATTAAATTGGTATAATTAAGTAAGGGCAAAGTTTCGGGAACGACTTATTAATATTGTTCACTTCATATAGCAACTTGGCTCATAACAGTTACCTTAACTTAGTAGTTTTGTTGAAACCTAACTGATACTTGATACCGCATCGTATACTGAGAACCGAAGTTAATGACGGATCTAGGAGCTAATAATGAGTAAGTGCTATATACTACACATGCATGAGGTTTTTTTTGTATAAAATTAAGGTAGCCGGGGACATTTGAACTATACTCCCGTCCACCAACAAAGGGAAAAGGAGTGGTTGAAAAACAGCGCTGCATAGGACCACTATCCTACAAGTCCACAAGCTGAGCCACTTCCTTTTGCCCACAAACCTTTTTGTAACTTTTTCTTTCACTTATTGTAACGTTAAATCTATGTGTGTGGCAATAAATAATAATAATTATTATTATTATTATTATTATTATATAATAATAATTATTATTATTATTATACTCGTATAAGCATTAAAAATGACTATCTTTCGTATAACACACGGGGTTTTGTGCTCTTTGTGGCCATGACAAAAATATAACGTATAATCTAGAGATTATAAAGATTATACGATGTATTTTCGTACTCCAGTATCAATTCAAACGTTCGATCACAAAACGTTTATCGTCCACATCGAGCCCCTGTGGTTTTTTCATATCAGCGTAACAGAAATCGTGTTTGAATTTTGCTCAGTAAACAAAGACGTCATCAGAGCATCGAAATACCTACAAAGCAAGGAAATAATCATAATATTTAATTATGAAGTGGGGGTTTTAGCTAGTGAGAAAGTATTTTTTTTTGTGTACGTAATTGTGAGTCGTGAAGAGACAGAAAACATGGATTTAAAAACACCTTGTAGGTTAAGGAATTCTTTGCTGGTCGATTTAATATTATCAAAGTTGAGTAGAGTTATCCATTCCGTTTTTGGGCAACGTGGTATTTTAGTTCTAGTACTAATGGTTCTCATTCTGCTAGAAAAAGAAAGTAAACATACCTCTTACAATGGGAAGAACACTGATTTTACATTTTCTTTGTTGCTGAATTAAACATTTTCTGTACAAGTAATTTCGTAATCTTTTGATGAAATAAGAGTTTATAAATCTCCATCCGACTGAAGTTATTCCATTATTTATGCACACCCACACCGGACACATCACAAGCAAGAGTGTAAAATGATGGATAGATGATGATAATGATAAAACCTTACATCAATACTGAATCAACGATTTCATTTGCATTATACTTACATAAATTGTAATGATAAACGCAATAATAAGCTTCAAAAACAACGACTGCCTTAAATGATGTTTTTCCCGGAATTCCAATCCGTTATATATTTAATTGTGTAAATGTTTATGTTAAATGTTGTTAAATAATTTTAATAGATTTCAATTTAGTGGTTGTCATTTAATCACTACGCTGTGAAGTATTTTAATGACGGTTACATTCTGTTCTGTCCTGTTTCATGTCCATTGAAATTCATTGCACAGTTCTGTTTAATTATGTGTACCTAACACTTGTCACATTGAATGAATTTCACTACCAAGTATTTTTTAATTTACCTGAGTTTAAAATGTTAAGTTTGTTTCTATACGCTTCAAAAACTAGAAAAGTTGTTTACCGATTGAACTCATGACACAATATACATTATACATACTATATGCTTCAAAGATTGTTAAAGTAAAATTATCTACGCAGACCAATTCGCAGGCAAAAGCTAGTGTTCCATAAAATTTTTGTCATGCCATGTCATTTCTGTTGACGAAATCAAACCCTCAAAAAGTTAGCTTAAAATAATATTTTAAATGTCCGATAAATATTTTCATAAAGTACCCTAAATAAATCGAAAAAGCTATCGTTTATATTCCGGCAATGGAGAAACGCTGTCTGTGGAATTTTCAGTTTCAATTGTTCTCAAAACTTTGGATAAACGATTGTTTTACATCTCTATTTCCGAATTCAAATTTAATCGAAATAATTATTATAAAAGACAGTCATTACAAAAAGAATTCACTTTAATGTATTTTGTATCTGATAAAAATTGAATAATAATTTTTAACCGAGATCAAATTACCTACCTAATAAATCACCAAAATATTAATTTGTTTGGCCTCTAGATTTGAAGCATACATCCTTCATTTTTGATGTCGTGTTACTACAGGGCTAATGAGCACATTATTCAAGACAGAAAAATAATTACAGTAAAATCAAAATTTAGTGTCAGTTTAAACCAAGTCATATAGCTATGTTTATTATGTTATAAACGTACTTAAACACATAAAGACAATAGAATAGAGTGATTTCCCCATAATAGAGAAAATAAAAAATCTTACATCTTATTAAGAAAATTAAGCATAATAAAACATTTTATCAATTACAACTTTAGGTATGTTACTACCATACAATAGTCAATACATACCAACAAAGCTCTGTTAATATCCGAAATGCAGAGGTCCTAGATAAAACAGGCGTTATACCGTGAAGTCCATATTCAACCCTACGTTAGTTAATGCAGTTTTAGCTAAATTTGACCGTACGTCGTCGCGCAAACTAATTACATTTTAGAGGGTGGACAGGTTAATAATAACCCCGCATGTATTACGTCGGGTGGTTACCACGGGTCAGAGGTTAGAGTTCGCGCGTAGCGTAGGACGGTTCTAGGATAGGACTTAAGCTGAATACACACCATGTTCGTAGAGTTTTCTTATGCACCTAACTAAACAATCCACACGATGGTTAGTAGGTATCGTCGGTAGACATCATTAACACTAAAGGCATCACTAAATAAACAATGAAAATAGTGTTAGAGATCTCAAATAAAAAAAAAGAGATAAAGCGCGTGCTACACAGTGCAGGCGAGCTAATCCACGCCTATTCACGACATGCAAAATAAGTTACGTGCGCTCGTAATCTTGAATATGTTGCAAATTATATTGACATTTCAGTTACTACACAGAACTACTTGTTTCATACTTAGGTGTCATTGGAAATAGCGTTTTGCGTACAGAATGAATTCTAAAAATTTTCAACCGATGAATATATCTTTGTGAGTTTCGATCTCCTAATCGGAGCATTAAATACCGCAAGCATCTAATAATAGATTTAAGATAAATAGGGTCTGTCTATAGCGATAATCCCACGTGATGCCAATTAAGATATTACCGCAGAAGATATAATCGTACATTGTACGCAACGCCAATGCTAAAATCGGAAGTAAATTTGTTTGTTAAAAAAAGTGTTTCTCCCACTTACAATAATATTGTTGTATGATATTAACGATTATAATGTATTCTTCGGTAAAGGAAAATATTGTGAAGAAATCACAGAACCTACTCCAGAACTTATGTCCGCATCGATAAAATACATCAAAAAACCAGTGAAGAAGGCAAACTTCAGAAGCACTCATAAAAAGAGTGATATTTACATTGCGGTCGAAGCTGTTGTTTCTTTAGTCCATAACCTCGATTCACTATACATAGTTACATAAACAAACTGTTATTGTACTTTTATTGCTTAACTATTTGGAAGTTTTCTTCTTCACCACAGAACTTTGTGACTTTATGCCTCGTTTAGAAACTAGTTAAGTCTTATAAAATACAGTAAGAATGGTACTTAAAGTACCTATTAGTAGGTAAGTCAAGACATGAATCTAAAAGTAAATGATAAAAATCTTCTACAAAAGATCAATGGAAAAAACTTGGTCAATAGAAACAAAAATAAAAAAAATTGGTTTTCGTAAAGGTACATAATTATAAGTTAGACCCAGGCCATGGCTACAAACTCACGTCAGTTATCTATTAATTTATTCTCCAAAAATAATAATCCCTTTACCAGTAAGATCAGTAAATAGAGGTCGTAGAATAACTGTATTAAATTCAACAGAAGGACGTCCTGTGCAATGTCCATCGCGAAGGTAAGAGGTTAAGCTTAATTCCTCACACCACCACGAGCATACCTCTAATCCTTAGATCCTTAATGACTAGTAAACTAGCCGTTCTTCCAGATCCCAACGATCACACCGAATTTAAATCCTGTACTCATGGGACAGAGAACAATTGAACTCCTAATGTACCGACCGAGGTATGAACATTCAAGATTACGGAGACATGTTAAGATTTGAGTAGAAAACAAGAACATCGCAAGCAAAATAAACCCGCACTGGCTTGAGCTCGTAATTAGTGAGCGGTGATAACACCAGACGGAGGGGGGAGGGGGAGTGGAAAGAGAAAGGGGGAAGAGCGGAGATCGTATAGGGGTCCTTGGCGCCAGTTTAGCAAAATTAGTTACATTTTCGCTGGCGTGAGCACGAGCTGAAAATTGAAACGTTGTTTTTCTTATGGAATTTTCAGTAGTTTCTTAACCTCCGAGTACAGGTTTTAGTTTAATTTAACATGGCAAGAAAATTTCTACTTGGAGTAGTTTTATATTTCAAAATTTATTTATTACATTGATATATACCTTGCATTTTGTTCCTTAGTAGAATTTGATTTGCCATTTATATTAAATTTAGTACTATTATGTTAAGCCAAACCCTAGATTTTACAGGCACAATAATTGCATTTCCTGTGCGTTACATATCAGTATCACTCACTGTATTGTGTATCAGTTTTATTGTTATATTATACATTTCTAATGGAATTTTAAAAGTAAAGTGACTGCGTTTTTATTAATAAATTATCTACAAAGTGGAATAAATTCAGCATAATTACAAATCCTCATAAATAGGTAATTTAAAGTAGTACCACATATACTTCACAGCTAACAGAAACTATTATATTTATTAGGTGAATTACGAAGAGCTGATTCCAAAATTCTTAATTGTAAGTTGTTGCTTACAGCAAGTTATGAAGAGAGCTCATTTACGGATCTTAGCAGTTACTTTTGCAACTAGTTAACTGAATCTACTCAACAGTTATTAAGTTATTAAGTTTAAGTTATTAACGTCGATGTTAAAAATATAAGGTAAGTTTGCAATAATATATTAAGAAACATAACAGAACTGTATTAGCGATTTTGAATCTGAACTTTAAGTGGAGGTATTTAAACTAGCGCTCTGTCTGCGGTTTTGGTCGCATTTTCCGGGTTCCCTATATGTTATTCTTGATCATTGTCTACATGTGAGCTAAATTTCATAAAAATCAGTTCAGTAGTTTTGTCTGAAAGAATAACACATCCATACGTCCTCACAAAGAAAAACTTTCACATTTATAATATCAGTAGCATTCCATGAAATTTAATATTAGTGGTGATAATGATTTGAATTCAGTCTCTAACACGGGGGACTTGAATTCAATTTAATTATTGAAAGTAAATATTGAACAATAATACAAAATGAAACAACAATTCGACAACAAATCAAATGTCCGAGAGATGTTTCCGCTGGAAGATCTTAAGGCAAAATTAATTTGAGCTCGTGTTTCGCAAATTTTTATACACCTTAACTTGGGTTATTCTTTATTTTTACCAAAATTCCTTGAAGTATAATATATAAAATAACAGTAGCTACATGGTGACATCCAAGAACTTTATATATTCAAGCAAGCTTGTAAGAGCTACCTGAAGACAGATCACGTGTCATTGCATGAATTGTTTATACAATGTCTCACAATCTTTCCAAAAAACAACACCAAACCATCGCGTCTAAGTTTTCAAATGTATTTAGTATTGATTAATAATTTATTTAATTTATACAGTCAAATCAAGGTGATTTCATTACTTAGATGCAATCAATTCAAGGCACTGATTGCCATGTAGGCTTTTCGATGGTAAAGGTAATGAATTTTCTAACAACGTGGTGAAACAGCAGCTTAATAATAATACAATACATAAAACAAACACCTATATTATCGTAACGGGAGATTTTAATACAGATTTGTTAAAGACTGAAAACTAAAGTTAAGTTTAGAGTTTATCACTATTCGACAACCAGCTAACACCATTTTGTAACCACATTTATGCAAATAAATTTCTATTTCATTTTGTTTCAATGTGCAAACACGTAATAGATCAAAGATACGTCGCGGTCAAATGGCCGCTATTAATTAACGTCTACATCCATTATGGTAAGTTATCCAACTGGGATATGTAGTTTGAGCTATCAGATGTATATAGAAACATGTAGCGGTAATGTAGGCTCCGCCTCGCTGGAGGGAAATTACCGCACTACAAGGGTCAACTGCGTAAGGACTCTCAAAAAAGGGTTAAACAATGAAAATGTCTGCAACAATTTTTTTTTCTTAGATTTACCAGTAGTAGATTCGAAATTGTTGGAAAAAACGTTTAATGTCAAATGAAATTCAACAGTTGAATCCATCCTGGAGTCCAGCCACCTCTCCTCGCCACTAGAAACTGTTAAAGCCACACACAGCAATTTTATCCCGATTCCTAAGTACCAATCACCGTTCTATACTAAGTCACCAAAATATTTCAACGTGTTTCTATCAGTTAGCGAACAGGCTAAACAAAGCAGATTCCAAACTTGATGACGTCTTTGCAGCTATGGATATACATTGGCAGCAGTGACCATTTAATTTGAGGTCGACGTCTGTACATTAAAAATGGTTGCCTGTGGATTCCGGGTTCTTCCTACGTCTTAATTGCTTTAAATGTAGCTGGTGTGCATGACTTTTGTATCATATTGATCTTTTACTGCTACATAATTCATACTGCTACATAACTGCTACTGCTACATAATACGGCGAGACATTGGCTTCAACCCATTAATGGCCTACTACTGGGCACGGGTCTTTACTCTTAAGGAGGACTAGAGCATACTCCACCACGCTGCTTCATTGCGGATTGGTGGAGGGGTTAGTGGCCAAGCCGAGTGTCGGAAGTTTTTAAACCGCCTGAGGGCCTCCAACATTATCTTATGATAAAAACCGAGATCGACGGCTTTATTATTTTTTAATTAATTTTTTATGTTTTATTTTCAAATTATATTTCTGCGTCAAGATATATATTATAGATTCAAGGATTAAAAGATAATTAACTTGTTTCAGATTGTCGTCATTGAAGATTCTGATATGAAATGGGCAGTCGAGCACGATGGTGCGGGTTTTGGTTTATCGTTCTGTTCGTGAATCACTCCGGAAGCGATTGGCTGAACTGCGCTCATATCCCCGAGTGCAACTGCAAGTGGTCATCTGGGAAGAAGACCGCGACATGCATCGCCGCCGGCTTGATCCGCGTGCCGCACCTAGCCACAGACATCCAAGTTCTCGACCTACACAACAATCCACTAAGGACCCTGGACCAAGACGCCTTCGCTGGCATAGAACTCCTAAACTTGCAACGATTGAACCTCAGCTCCACAAACCTGAGGTCATTACACCCGAATGCTTTCCGCGAACTTCGTATATTAATAGAATTAGACATCTCGAGAAACGAACTTACGCAACTCTCACCTAACACGTTCAAAGGAAACGACCGCTTGCGGCTTCTAGTTCTCAACGACAACCCTTTGAACGAATTAGTTGCCGAGCAATTTCCTCCATTGCAACATTTGAAGAAGCTACAACTTTCGAGATGTCGACTACGAAAAGTTCACCCTTTCGCCTTTATTAACTTACGAGCCTTGGAAACAGTTAATGTTCATCAGAATTTACTGACATTTCTTCATCAAGACACATTCAATCTTCCCGTTCTGAAAACGCTGACTTTATCCGACAACCCTTGGTACTGTGACTGCAGGTTGAGAGAGTTTCATACGTGGTTTCTGAACAGTAATTTGGGTAACGAGGAAGTTGTGTGTGGAGGACCCGATAAGCTTGCTCACCTTTCCTGGCGTCACCTGAAGGAAAAGGATATGGTCTGTCCACCGTCAGCCATCACAGCTCCTACCGTTATAAGAACAGAATCTGGTGCCGAAATTTCTTTCGGATGTTTTGTGCGCGGAGATCCTAATCCCTCAGTCTCTTGGAATTTTCACGAAATGGAAGTTCACAACGGTACTAGCAAACACAGTGAACTATTTATTTATAAGTATCAGATTGAACACTTTGGTCAGTACAGTGATGATTTTTCAAACAAAAGTGCACAGTGGGTGAATGTGACAATAATAAACGTTACAAGTGACTTGTCGGGGGAGTGGAAGTGTATAGCTAAGAGTTCCGTAGGTGAAGCTAGTGCACGTCTAACGTTGTTCCTGCCTAAAGCGAGAACGGCAACTGCCCGAGTTGCACCGGACTACTCGGCTTTCTTTTGGATTGGAGGATCCATGCTCGCCATGACCAGCGCTGGTTTTGTCGCTGCGTGCGTCTGTTGGAAAACTAAACGTCGGAGAGTACCTCCGAGTAGAAGCTTCACGGACCAAGAGAAAAAACTGTTAGATACTTCTTTAGCTGTAAGCTGCGATAGAACTAGTGTTGATTTAGGATCGTCGTACGGTCTCGAAATGTTCGATAGGTCGATGTCGATGGGAAGCGGGGACACCCAACGGTGCATGGAACCAGTGCAAATCACCATTGAAGGTCCGCCGTGCTCATTTCCCCCACCGCCCGCCGAGTTTGCGATACCAGCACCTTATGGAAACATTTTCATATCAGTCCAAGTTTCTGGGCATAATGAAAAGTATCCAGATTTACTGAGCGGTGGTTCCACGTTACCTCGACGAAGTAGGACGTGTTTCCTGAAATCGGCGTACGACAACATGGGTCCTAGAGTAACGGCGGCTGGTAGTTCCACTTGGTCCCTCCCAAGTGCTAATGTAGATAGCACAGGTACTGATACTCCTAACATGCCATTGTCGACTTTTTCAACTGAATTTACTGCTCTGTAAAATAATGTAAAATTACTATGGTACTTGATAAATTTCATCGCTATGATGTGACTCAATCCTCGACCTAGATATTCCTGCATTTTCAGTATTTACGTAATTTTGACATTGTTTAATTTTAGTTTTAAGCTAAAATTGTTCCAATTTAGTGTCCATTATTTACATTATTCCTTTTATGTAGCAGTGGAATTTTATACAAAATTAATTAATAATGGATTTTTAAAGATTAAATAAGTGATAAGATTTTAATTGTGTGCAGTCTGTTATTTGGAGTTCTAAAGGTTGATTGGAATTAATGCGTATGAATGAATTGTAAAATATTACATATCAAATTCACAAGCGTAATTTATTGCTTTTTGTTCGTAAGTATGTATTATTATATAATCAAGATTCTTTCTTTACCTCACATCGAATGTTTCTAAAAATATAATGTACATTTTGTTTGAAACATCTTTCGTATTAATTTGAGCTGTTAGGTACCATTATTTTTCATTGCGTTTACACTTTAAGACACAAGTTAACTGTTATCTGTGTTGATCACCTTATTTACACGAAATAAATAAGCTTGATTTTTAGTATCTAAATGACGCTGTCAAATATAAACTAAATTAAATAGGGGGTACCTATCATAAGGTCGAAAAATATTTGACCGAATTTCATTTCACCGAAAACTTTTCAACTATTATTGTTTCATTTTTTTACTTCATGTTAGTCACGTCTGCCACTGTATCAGTTGACCTAATGTCAATTCGATGTTTTCGTTACTCCGACGTTTCATTTGGTCAGAAAACTTTTTACCGGATTTACATTTAGCCGAAATAACATTTGACGTATAAGTCAATCCAGCAGATTGGCCCAAAACATAAAAAACGTGGTCAAACTCCTCGCGTATATGTCTGAAATAGGTTTTTGGACGTACAAGGTCTAAATTAATGCTACGTAGGCTGTTATACTGAAGTAAAAAATAGTGTTTCTATGCAGAAATTACTTTTTTAAAGCTCACCTGATTAATAACATCGATAAGATGCTTTCATAATAAAATAGTCAAAATGGCTAAATTGTTGGTTTGGCCCATACTCGTATACATAGGACCCATCGATGTAACTACATAACTATGTAGCCCCACGATCCGATGCTGAAGTAAATGACGCAAGCATTGCAGCATTGGGACGCGACATTAGCGTAGGAGGAATTCGACGTGCGTTGGACTCTTCTATTTACAACACCATTAAGACATAATAGTTATATTTGACAGCGTTATAAAGTTAATGTTTCATAGAAGAGCGGTCATGACAATTACGGTATGTGTGTGTGTAATATTCGAAAGTTGTTAAGAATCTCAATGATAACAAAGCATGGTAAAAATGCGAGGATTCAAATGCTTTTCCACGAATCCTCGCAAGCTTACTTCTATAGAGATTTCAGTGGCATCTCTTCTACGAAACCTATCAAATGTTAACTAAATATTAATTTCACGTTAAAATTGTGGTTGAAAATCTACACTTGGTTTCATTATTCTGTGCTATTATGTAATTATTGTACTTACTTGGTAATTTTCAGCATTTTAGATCGTTCGTTATTTTAAAGAATTAAACGTTAAAATCAAATACGCACAAGGGCAAACAATAAAATATTAGATAGTAATTTGTAAAACTTGTAAACTGTGAACAATTTAAAAAATTTAGCATTTCACCAAACGTTACGAAACGAGTTATGCAATTTGGTAGATAATATTTTATTTTTTGCCCTTATGTGTATTCGACCTTATTCGTTTGAAATCAATTTTAACTAGATTACAAAAATAGTAACTTTTTGAAAAGCAGTTGCTTAAGATTTTATGAGAGAATAAAAACTGATAAATACGTTTGTAGTTTTATTTTTCAAAGGCATATGAATGTTTATTGAGAATGTTATCGAGAGTTATAATATCCTAAATATTTAACACTGAGAAAATGTAGCCGCTAAAATACTTAAGAATGAGCATAACCATTCAACGTTGAACAGAATTGAACGGAAAACACTTATTTTCCAGATAACGCGCAATTAATGTGCGCTGTTTCGTTTTTAGGTTCTACGAATGTGGAGCAACAAAAGTAAAATATTGAAATGACAGAAAATAACACTGTTAGAAAATTAAATGAATTTTTTTTATAAATTCTGATAATAACAAACTACGTGTAACATCTTTGTTAGACTAAGATACTAATGTCAAAGTAATTAACAAAACTCATAAGTAGTTCACAAAACTCATAAATAGTTGTTCTCTCCTGAATACATTGTGACTTAGTGAGCCAGAAAGCTACGGGCTTGTCATTTGGCAAAGCATCATCGTAATCAAAATGTTGGGTGTAACAGGCATCATCCATCCATTTTCAAACATGAACATTAAAACTTGCAATCCCACCTGATGATTAAAGGTGATGAAGTCCTAGATCACAAGCGTAGTAAATGCCATGCTCTCTTTTTTCTTGAAGACCCGCATCATACTGATAATTATTATTATTATAGTACCCAAACCAATTTACTCAGCTCGCGGTGTATCCTGGTGAATAAAGTACCAGTGACTGGTGAACTTGGCCTAATGGAGTTCACTGGGGCGATGTTAAGTAAGTTACCTACTATAAGTTACTACCAGACCAAGGTAAGCTAACGACGACGGTAAGACAACTCCTAAAGTGGATCGTATCTATACAGATTCAACGTTTGATCATAAAAACTACAAGCGTGGGGTCGTCAGTTGACGTGTGAACTAACAAACGCTGTGTATAGATTGTGAGTAAATATGCGAAAATTGTTCTGTTCTAAGCAAAATACACAAACGACACACGAATGGCCGGTGCACTGCGTGATGGAATATATGAATTTGTTACTAGTGTTGAATAGGTTTGTTAATACTTTACATAACTATTAATATTCAGCTCTGTTGGCCGTAAGAGGAATAATGTTGTACCGTCCGACCATTTTTCTTCATGAGGGACATTTGAAAGTTCGACCATTTTCCATAAGAATTGTCGTGTTTGAATGTTTGTGGGTTATTTATATTAAAAAATTCCCCTGTTTAATAATACTATAATTGTGAAGGTTAAATAAGATGTATGGATGTATTCCATTCCAGTTGTTTTGTGGTTGGCTAGGTCTTAGCGTTCCATGATATAATGGGACTTTTAAAACTAAAATATTGGTCTCACTTGTCCCATGGGACTAGTAAATTTTGATTTAATTAATTGTGTTTCGGGTTTCCTTCAACCCTTCAATAGCGCTGAGCATAGGTGATAGATCCTTTTGACCTCCTCAAAAGGATCCTAAAGCAAGGCTCGGAACCGAAGCGGATCCGAAGGATCGGTACATAACATTATGGGATAGTTATATTATATTATTTTGAAAACGACCGTAAATGTCTTCTTCCTAGGAGATCTCTTGAGTCATTTACTTCGAGCGAACAGTTAGCTGGTTATCACTGCACCCTGATATAATTATATAACCTGACTGGCAGGGAAGGTTTTGTTTTTCGCACGTATCTTGTATAAATATATGTATGTATGTATGTAATATTCTTTATTAGCTTCAACCCATTAATGGCCCACTACTGGGCACGGATCTCTACTCTTGAGGAGGCCTGGAGCATACTCCACCCGAGGACCTCCGACTGGATTAACGACTGTTATCTTATGATAACAACCGGGACCGACGGCTTTACGTGCCCTCCGAAGCACAGAAACGCTCAAGATTTTTTTTGTCACTAGCGGCCATCCATCCAACAACCGACCGCGCCCGCTGTTGCTTAAATTTGTCGATCACTTAGGATCGACGCAAGCCGCCGGGCTGTAAGCGCTTTTATTTATTACCTCATACATATTAAGATATCCTTAGATTCGTATTGATAACCCAAGTGTTATGTAAATGAAATAAAAAACAAAAACTATGTTATATAAAAATATGGTAGCGGTGTGTGTGTGTATTTGAATTATCAAAAAATAAAAATAAATCGAATATCGCAATATCGCAATAAGAGCATCAAAAAATAAAAATAAATCGAATATCGAAGCTTTTTTAATAGCAGGCGGGTATTTTTTTAATTTTCAAATTTATACTAGTCTTTCATTTTGTGTGTTCATTCCCTTTTGTATGTTCCTTCTGTAAAAACTGCGAGATTTTTTTTTGAATGGTGCGCTAACGTCGCTGTCGGTATTCTGCGTAAAAAAAGGGTATCGGTAGTCACTAGGCAACATGTGACTTGCATTTTAACCGAACGGATAAAACGTATTCAACTCCTGAATATTTCACACACGCATTGAATGTATGTAATAAATATAAATGTTTTGCATAAATACGTAGTTTTATGGCGGCTTGATGTTTGTTTACTGAATTGATTACATGGTATTTCGTTTAATTATTTCTGGTGTGGACGAAAACTCTGTAGATAGGTGTTGAAACCTGCTGTTGGATAATCTTGATTTGTTTGATTACTGTTGAAGTAAATTTACGAGATAAGTAATTTTCTTTTTGTCAGTTCTTACTTTACTGTCATGGATTAAGCAGGTACACTTATCAAAGAATTTTAATCAGCTAATGACATCCATATTGATACAAAAATTGATTAAAATAACAAATTATTTAATAAAAATTACTAAATAAATTTGAAAAAAATAGTCGAGTGGACTTGCACTTTAAATTCATTTTTTTCGAAAATGAAACTGAAGTGCGTTTTACCATTTTACCTAGTTATTGAGGGGAGACTACTCTACAATATAATATTATAAAAATCAACGGACCCTGTGGTTCCCAAGTTTGGTACTCCCCTTGTTAGTTACTTGATGTTAAAAAAGTTATTAAATTATTTGACTCGCCATTGTTATCAAGCATTAATTAACTTATTTGAATTAAGTAACTGAAATAAAAGCTTAACGTTAGTTACTGAAGTCTCCAAAGTAATACTTAGTGAAGAATACGACAATTTCAGGGCAGATTGACGATTGTTAATTTTTCCAAAAGTATTCCATTTATATTCTTAACCATTCTGCTGCTGATTTCCCTTGACAATCTATTTCATCACAATGCTTAAGGGCTAAAGTCGTACTCATTTAGATTTTTATGGAATATTTCATTGGGACATTTGTCCGCTGTTCAAGCGTCTCTACTGGGCTATGTTCTCACAATTTCTAAGTCTGTGGTAAAAAGTTCTCTAGAGGAGGCTTAGATCATGCTCTACCACGCTGCTCCAGTGCGGATTGGTGGAGGGGTTAGTGTTCAACCTGAGAGTAATTTACGTGAGAATCGTTCTGAATAGGGGTACCAAGAAATAAATTTCCTAAAACTAGGTTTGAATGAGAATTTATTAAGCGCTTTTATTGAGGTGTTAAGTTTTATAAAGGTGCTAAAACTTCAAAAAATAAAAAAGCCGTAGTCAAAGTCCACTCCGTAAAAACATGTATTTTCTCAGTTTCCAGGAAAACGTCGAGGTAATAAAATTTAAGTTATAAAATTACATACAAATAATAAACGAGCCAGATGTTTCTATTTACCCGTCAGAACCTCAGCTAGTTTATAATTTATTAATATTAAAACAACGGTAAAAAGGTAGCACGCTTTTTCTTAACTGTAAAGATCAAAATCACAAAATGTTATCAAATTATCATCATCATGTGAAACGTACAGAGCTAATGAAGATTACAAAAACGAATCAAATGGAATCATAAATAGAAATAAATAAGTCTTGACCAAAGGTACTTAGTTCGTTTTTTTTTCAGAGTACAGGTGGTGGAATCTCCTTTTCCACCTCAGTTCCTCCTTATATAAATTAACCATTAACTATTTTAAAGTGTTTCGATTGCAGTGTTGGAGAATCAGTGAACTTTCTTCTCCGCGAGCTTTCTTGTAATTAAATTTCATTTTAGGAGGCAACGCTTCGTTAAAGCTCGGATTGCGAATAGACATAGACTATAGCAACCATTTAAAATTGTTATTTATGTAATTTATTATTACTATTTCTTGAGTAAATTTGATTATATAAATCCTTAGTGACGACCCTATAGCCTAGTTGGTAGCGACCCGACGAAGCGAGGGTCCCATGTTCGGTTCTCGGGTGCAGGGTATTATTGTATATTTTTTCTTTCTTTTTCATTGTGATGTGTTATACATATATGTGGTCCATGCGACCAGTGACACAGGTATAAAACTACTGCGGGAGTATGAGTATGTAAGCGCACTGAAAATCGGAGGACGTAGAAAGTGCCTGCTGCTTGCTATGCCGTACTCTGAGTGCGAGCGACCCTTTTCCGGCATGTTGGTGGCTGCAACTCCGAATACAATTTGTAATTGTTGTTATAAGTAATAGTTTTTTAACATTGTTGCAGTGCATATGTCGGATTAAATGTTTCTTTCTTTCTTTCTTTCTTTCTTTCTATCTTTAAGCGTTTTAAAACATTTAGTGATTGATTAACAAAAGAAAATTAATGATTCTATATTTGATATTATATTCATTTAACATTTGACAAGCAATGGTATCGTTTTCTTTTTACTCTTTCTTGATACGTATGGGTGTCACTGATGTCGTATGTCTTCAGTTTAAGTTCGAGTTCCGCTTGAAATATTCTAGGTACATATTTATTTCTGACCTATTTTCATTTGGAAGAAAAGTATAATAAATTTAGAAATCGTTTACAGGTAGGTACTGCCTAACTGACCAAGTATTTTTCACAGTCATACGTCTATTAGTTTACTGTATGTGACTACGAAATTATTTAATTTAATAATTAATTTGATTTTTTCAATACGAATATCCAGACGCCGCCAATACGACGAATTCTCTAAATGTGAACGGAACATTTTACTGATTTCCCTCGGCGACTCGTTTCATTGCACATATCTCAAACGTTTATGGGCCGTCGTAATTTTTATTATTAAGAGGGTTATACACCATCGAATGTTATCCAGATGTTTTACAAAGCGAGATCGTAAAAGACCGTTGAAATTCAGTGTATGGTAAACGATAACATCTTGATCTTGAAGCATAACGCATTTAAATATTGCGTGTCTTTTACCATCTACTCAACATCCTAATTACTGTGTATAATGCCTATCTAACATACAAAAATATCCGACGCCGCTTGTCTCAACCGGAGTTTTTTTTACATCAATAACAAATGAACAGACAGGCGATATGGTGGAAAGTGATGGTTTTCTCAGTGACATGTTGCCAGCCAAGAAACAAGCTATTCTGCTGATAACAAGCTAATCGCAATCACACAGAAATAGATAAAAAAATTGATTCGGTTGGATTTATACAGGCAAAAATAAGTGAGGTCCTTGAAAGGAGACCACGCCTTGATAAAAGGAGCACAAGACAGTTGAAGAAGACAGCGGTATCCACTGGGTTCAGAAGTCTAAGGACCGGTCAGAGGGACACATGTAAGAGAGGTCAATGTCCAGTGGTAGCCTCCAAAGGCTGATGGATGGATGGATAAAATAATAAACGACGTCCCTGCTTTCGTCTTGGCCTGTGTGTCAATTGTGCCTGTGATGTTACTAATTTCTTTGGAAGACGTTGACCATATTCAGAAGGTCCTTTAGGTCGTTTATCCAATATTTTCGTTAAAAAATGTGGACTGGGAGCTTGACAAGGTAAACAGTAAAGAATCCTTGCAAACCTTAAAACCTTGCAACACCAAATACGATTAGAGCAACATTTCATAATATGTATAATACTTTCATCAAAATTTACATTACCAAAATCAGATGTCGAATGTAAAACTTTCGTACGATGCATAATCCACTTACAAGGCAGCGTTTAACGATGTTGACACACCACACGTCCTGGTGATGTTTGGAGTCTGTAAGAAATATGTTTGTTTATATTGTCCATGCACATCTGCGTCGTGTCCGCTAGCTTTGGTAATGTTCGGTAAAAACACTGGAGTAAATGATCTACGGTGCTGTAATTCATTCGCTTCAGGCGATTCTTGTTAGAAACTTGTTTGCATACGTAAATTCTGCTGGTGATTTGTGAAGCTGATAGTACGTGTATTTAACCATTGAATTTGTTCGTGTTATTTGTAGTTCCTTTTCCGATCAGTCTTTCGAATGGTGTAGAAAAATCTGGTAAATAAATCACGCTAGTTAAATTAATTCTGTAAAACAATACCATTTGATGGCAAGTGATAATATAATTTCTAGTGGTAAATTTAGACTTATTTAGTAAACCGATATTGATAGTAGCCAACTGTTATAATTGGATCCTAGCGGCAAACTAGTAGAAGTTTTTCAAGGAATTCAGTAGGAAATTTAGCTAAAGTAATACAACCTATATTAGTCTATATTATATTATTATATAGAAGCGCTCGTAGCCCTGCGGCTTGCGTCGATCCCAAGTGACCGCTAGTGGCAAAAAATACTTGAGGGTTTCCGTGCTTCTTAGGGCACGTAAAGCCGTCGGTCCCGGTTGTTATCATTAAATAACAGTCATTAAGCCATGTTAGAGGCCTTTTTTAGTATAATACGGGTACTCACGATATATATTTTATACGCCGATATTTCGACCCAGTTACAGGGATCGTGGTCACGACTAGACTGCGGTGGCGCGGAGAAACTCTTGACAGGTCGACACCGCGCCACCGCAGTCTAGCCGTGACCACGATCCCTGTAACTGGGTCGAAATATCGGCGTATAAAATATATATCATGAGTACCCGTATTATACAAAATAATGTTTACAGTCCGCGATGAGTTGAGTTTAAAATCATGTTAGAGGCCCTCGGGCGGTTGAAAACTTCCGACACTCGGGTTGGCCACTAACCTCTCCACCAATCCGCACTGGAGCAGCGTGGTGGAGTATGCTTTAGGCCTCCTCAAGAGGAGAGACCCGTGCCCAGTAGTGGGACATTAATGGGTTGAAGCCAATACGACCTATACTGCTTACCTACAAAATATTGGAATGGAACAACGGTAGACAAAATTTAATGATCTTAAGACAATACTACTTTATTTAACTAACTTACACGTGACTTAGAATTGTTAAAACTAATTTAGTTTTTTTTGGCCTTTCAAAATGAATGCAACCGCGTTTTTTGTTCTTTAAAAGCTCCACGTTGAAATTTGCTTTGACAAATTTACGCGTCTAGATATTCCTCGGAGCGTGGCTGAGATATCTTCCATGTTTCCGCTCCAGTCATTTGATGCAACGTCTGATCTAGATAAAAAGGACAATTGCAGCATGAGAAAAAGTGGCTTTTAGATCCATCCAGTCTAGATTTTATCACAATTTTCTTTTCAGGAATTCAGCCAGCTAGAAGCGTGATATTAGCTTAGGGTAATCTCTCTAGTTATGCTTTTTTATTTTTAAGTGTTGGAGAACGAAGAAATGAGCATTTATCATTATGCATTAAGTTTTACAAGGCTTAGTGACTTCCAACAGAACTTCGGGATATTATTTTGTTCAATGATCAACCGGGTACACAGTAGGGGAAATTGACTTGAACCCAATAAATATATCGCATTAGACTCAAATCTGCTTTTATTACTGTTAGATTCACTCCTTATTTAAGTCCACTGTTAAATATATTTTGCTTTTTAATGGTCGGTCTTTGGCATATTTTCTTACCTTACTTAAAGCTTGCATGCGTCAAATATCACGATACTATGGAATACTTCAACTCCAACTGCTTTTACAAGATCAAAAAGCACACAGGATTTCAAAGTTATTTCCACAGTAGGATATCGCGCTCTAGATCAGGTCAATTTGCTATCGAGACCAGCTTTTTGTAAGCAGAAAATGAGAAATTTACTTTACGTTGGAAGTTCGTTGATTTTAGTTCATAGTTGAGATTATTATTTTAAAGCGAGAATGGTTTAGTCATACTGGTTTAAGATATTGGTCTAGTTTATTAAGTGTAGATCAAACAGCGGAGAGGCCACTTGATGGTCAATGGTCGTTATTCCTTAGCAACATCATCGTGATCGTAAGAGTCATCAATAGGACGTGGACCCTGGAGGGAAACGATTAAGTCACCTTTCAGACAAAAAAAACTAGATTAAAATCAGTTCATCCGATTGAAGCTACCTTACATATTGATACACATACACGTCAAACTTAAAACACCCCTCTTCTTTGTCGGGGGTTAAAAAGAAAATTTCGTTGAATTATCAGATCATTTAGAAATAATCTTAGTTCTGCTTCGCATTGTTTTTCATCAGGGATATGCATTGCAATAAACACATACACAGGTCGTTTAATTTGACGAACAAAATTAAATATTTAGATTATAATACATAAATAGAATTTGTCTCATCCTTACTTACCTCGTGGATGATAAGAATCCTGTTTATCAAGAAAAGTTGCAAAAAGTATACGCTAACGAATACCAACTCTTATTATCCAATCCGATGAATCTAAACAGTGAACGATGCCGTATAATAATAGGGATGTTGACTAATTTTAGGATTTAATTTAATTTTGTGGATAGAACCTTAATGTTCAGGAAAAAATTTTTATAAAAATTATAATGTTCAATTTAAAATCAAAAATTGATAAACAAAAATCAATATTCCAGATAAATTCACTAACCGATATTCAATACTAATGTTGTATTGACGTCATATATTTAAAGTAGCGTTTGAGGTAACATGATAGTGAGTACTATTTTTAACATTTTAAATTAATGATATTTAATTTATTGTGATTAATTACGATTAAAGAATAATATTCTAGGTGTTTACCATTAATACTCTAAATGTAAATTTATATTAATTTACAGTTACTGTCAAGTTGTCAACATCCCTATTGTAAATATTCATATGCCAACTGTATTTGTTTCGCTCGCCAAATCATTAGCATCACCACAATTTGAAAACACATATTAATCCTTTCCAAGTGTGTCCTGGTACAGATATAACGGTGGCAGTTGATAAAATGCTAAGTTTCCACGTCAATTAGCACAAAAATGCTAAGCAACATCAGTCCACACGTATTTCCAACGGAAAATTGCAGCTTAGGTGAGTTTAAATGTAAAAAGTCGTATTAAAAGGAACCACATAATTAAAGCTAAGGAAATACTGCCAAATTGCTTTTCAACACGATGGGCGCAAAATGGCGGGGATCTAGATTACGTAAGGGTATTACTGCATTGGGGTCATCATTTGCAAACGATTATTTATTACTAATTAGTATATTGTTGTGTAAAATTGTTAACGAGTAGAAAGCTGCCCGATGTATAATTGTTTGAAAAACTGACTTTAATTGGATTATTAAAAATTTTCGTATTTATCTTTAACGTTGTTCCTGTTAATTTCAGAAACAGCTTTACCTATGTGGATGCGGTTATTGCTGACGATTTGTAGTAAACGTGAGGAAAAATTTAGTTTGTTAACCGGCTTCAAAAAAAGGAAGAGATTCTCCATTCGACTTTTTTATATTTGTTACCTCAGAACTTTTGACTGGCTGAATTCTGATTCTTTTTTTAGGCAGTAAGAAACTTACGAGTTCTTTTTTTTTTCTTACAGGTACAGATAGCACTTGTTATTATTGGTCAGCAATCCATGCAATAAATCGCTAATACATTAATACAACCGACGTAGTTGCGCGACACATTGAAAATAATCCACAATCCTATTATTCCACCGTTCACAATAATTTATGCAATTCATTAGGTCATCCACTGATTGAAACAAATTCATTGCTGTGTAGATTGTTAATGGATTAATTTAATTCCACCGAAGCACGCATCTAATCAGTCACATTTATTTAACAATTTCCAATTGATTCAAACACCAAATATTTTATTGTTAAACCCCTATGTCAGTAGCATATTACATCTGTGGTCCACGGTAATAACTGTATTTCATAATCTAACACTAAGGTTGTTCAGTCGAAAATGGCATGCAAATATCCATGTCAACTGTGTGTCATGTTATTTTGCCCTGGTTGGGTAACCCGGGCCCATTTTATAGACATGGTCGTAGTGACTATTTAATAATAATATTATAAATAACGCTTTACACTCATAGCCCCACACTAGAATTCCCTGTGTCGTGGGTACCATGGACAACACACAAAGACAAGGACATTTACACCCAGACTAAGAACAGAAATTCAAACTCATCGTTTAAATTTCCGCCACGCTGGGAACCGAACCCAAGACCCTTGGCGCGGCTATCCGGCGTGGTAACCATTGCGCCACACGGGTTTATAATATCTATCTGGGGTGACTATGTCGAAGTTCTACGAAGTCCCATACCAGCACTAAAATAATATACAATACCTTACAAATTATCCTGCTTTGGAGCACATCGATACCTCTAAAATGTTTTTTTATCTAACTACCCTCTTTCAAGGTCTTTAGCACCCAAGAGGCGCTTCTTTCTAAGATGGTTGTGACCCTGCGTATTTTAAAAGATTCCGCCATTAATACCACCAGGGAAATCAACAAATTGCGACGTATTATTTACAGCTATTTAATGATCTACCATCTTTTGTTTAAGGAAACCATCTGTCATAATTTCAAATCATTATGTGGTATAATATTATAATATTAGGTGGTTTAAATCGGCCCGTTGCTCTACTGAGGTATGTACATTGTACACCACAAGTTATTGATTTTGTTAAATTATAATAATATGATAATAAGTAAATAGAAATGATTTCTTTATGCATAAACTCCTATATTTTGAGTTGTATCGTGCTCCATTCATCCCTGTGTATCTCATAACGTGTTACATACCTACGTTATATATATCACTGTCATGGTGAACAACAAATTGGCGATCCCTCTTATACGTCGAATGTTACCTTTTGGCGGAACCAAACATCAATATCTGCTAAAAATGGTGGTTACACAAAAGAAAAAAATTATCATATTTTGATAATAAGTTTTCTATGTCTTATTGGAGAATACGGTCTACTTTGTACTGAATTTCATAAAAATCTATTCAGTAGTTGTTGCGTGAAAGATTTATAAACGTCTGAACAAACTTTGACATTGATAATACATATTTGTAGAATTAAATAATAAATAAACGTTTACATACTCATACCTCCGCAGTATGTTTTCAACTGTGTCGCGAGTCGCATGGACTACACATACATATGTATAACACATCACAATAACACCCATGGCCCGAGTACAAATATTTATCTGTCACATAAATAACTGTCCATCCGGGAATCGAACCCGGAACCCTTTGTTTCGCAGGCAGGGTCGCTACCAACTAGGCTACAGGGTATCAAATTATAGTGCGCTACAGTACTGATACATCCCTACGCAAAAGTATTAAAACGGCTCGCACCTACCATCTCCTGCTGCTCAATTAAACATAACAAAACAAATCCTAGACTAGGTTTAAACCAAACAGTCGATTGATTAAATTATGCTGAACGATTTGGTCGCAACGAACAAACAATAAACAGGAGGGGGTTTTAATGTATTTCATTTGAATGTCCATAATTCAACCATTAACTCGCGTATTTTAACCGCAGGCGTATGCTTATTTGACTTTGTTTAACACATTTATTTAATTAATATAAAGTCTAAATTTTATTATTTATTAACCAGCATACCAGGTACAGCTTTCGAAAAATATTCACACAAAATTTGCCTTGATTTCCTTTTCTTCCAAAATGTTGAAAATAGTTTATTATTCATTTATTTAAGCAAGCATAGTTTGTTGTTAAGATATCGGTAGATTTAACAAAAAAACATACAAATATTTCATCACGTTCCCAAGGAAACTATTTTTTTTTGTGAAATATTCCCTAATTAAATTCTTAGTCTAATGAACTCAAGCCACGTGTTTTATACAAGTGCACTTGATGAAATATATCAATTTAATTTGTTGTTGTTAAGAGCAACCTTACATTTCTTTAATCTAAGAACCTTACATAGCTGGTTTTCCTCACGGGAAAAATTCAAGCTGTATAGTCCTTCTCTTTAAAGTTTCACCAAAAATCTTTAATAACTTATTTAAACCGCGATCTATTTTACTTTATAAAAATAAGTTAACCCACAAAATGTAACAATCATTAAAATATACTTTTCAATGTTTGTTGGTACATCTGCAACTTCTTTTCTCGCAAAACTTTGTTTATTATCCGGCGTTTGCAAAAGAGTCTGACCTGCTAGCACTAGGAGCGGGACTAGCGGGTGAATCCCCTGGTAAACGAGGTTGAAGAACCGAGTGAATCCGGTTAAGACTGCAAGGCAGCAACAAAACTGATTTAACTTTCGTAGTAATAGTTTCTACAGCCGACACAAATCGTAAGACTCTATTTAAACTAACGAGATTGTAGCGATTTAGTTATCAGTCTATAATTATCTAATTTAATGTATGTTTTTCTCTAATAATGCTTAAATTAGAAGGACATTAAATATGTACTTTGTAAAAAACATGTCTCTAAATAAAAAAAATCAATTAAGTACAAAACATATATACTGAACCTACACAAGCTACTCGTATTAAATACAATTACATAGTGACATGTTCAATTTATGAAGTAAAGTTACTTAAATGATAATTTTTAATTTATCATCATAATTGCAAATGTGTGTGTGTGTGTGTTAGTGTGTAGGTATAAGGATTTGTGCAATTTGTGCATGTATAAGTGTATGTGTGTGTGTGTATTTATGTGTACATGATAGTTGATATTTTGTGTAAAATGTGATTTTTATACTAACACTGTATTAATTTTATGAGTAAGATACAAAATTTAAGCCCCTCGATATTGAAACTGAAACTAGATGTATTAAATAAAATGACAATATCGTTATATTATCGTCAAGTCAAGATACCGCATGGTACAGTAGGTACAGTAAGTACAGGCTCAGAGCAATACACAAGGTAACAAAGATCGCAACTTCGCAACTCACAACTTAATCTGTCAAAGTGACATTGATTGATGGCTTTGCTGGCTGGTTCATTGTAACTAGTATTCGGTATCTGCAAAAACTTATTTGTATATACAATCGTCGTATACATAATGCTGGCCATACATAATCAAGTATACTTGTCAAGTTTGCAGCGGACTTGACGCGGCATCCAGTAAACTTGACGGTGTATGGCTACAGTATGGCTATCTGGCTATATGGCTATATGGCTATCTCATGCAAACTGGATGCCGCATCAAGCCAAACTGCAAATTGACAAGTACACTAAATCACTTAATCGTGTACCTACGGCCAGCTTAATACATCGTATACATCTAGATCGCTGCATACGTAACGTGGACTGGACGGGGACGGGACGTGGACGGGACGTGGACGGGACGTGGACGGGGTATAAATATACGTGCGTGCCCCGTTCCTGTTACGTACGTGCCTCCGTGGCGTATGCGCTATCGTTTACATTTTCTATGAAAGGTTTCTAAAATTTCACGTCCCATCCCGTACGGAGTAAAAACACGTTACGTATGCATCGACCTTAAGTTTGGCCAGATAAGTTGTACCGAATAAAATATGAAAAACTTATTGAAGTGCTGGTAGCTGGTAAGCATTCAAAGTCAAAGTCAAAATATTTTATTCATATAGGTATCATTGATACACTTATGCACGTCATTTTTTGGCTTTTCGGAAGGTGCTTTGTCATGGAGGAGAAGAAAAGCCTAAAGAAACTCCTCAGCACATCTTTTAAAAAAAATATTACAAAAATGATATTATCATACAAAAGTTATTGCTCGTCAATCCTTAAAATTGGTAACTTTATAACTAGGTATGGGCTTGAATAAATATGATGAAGCTGTAGAAATGACCACCTGCAGACCACCATAACGGTAAATGATCCCGTCGTCAATGGGCATAAGTAACAGCAAAGATTGCCGATCAGAAGAACAATGGGGTCCGATATTATTCTTGGCTTTCGGTAATTTTTGGGTACAATTTAGATTATTATTTATTTGATCACGTTCCTCTATAGGTACCGTAGAATGTTTATTAAACAATCAGCTCACAGAATCCCAACCAAACATTGAATATACAATATGACACACTTCATCAAATTTTTATGTTACCGATCATAACATAAGATTTACATACAATGAAAACAACTTTCATAAATCTCTTACCGCGTAAAATAAAGTTGTGCCGTAAATTCTTGAGATAAAAGCTTAAACTGAGTTTTGTTGGAAATAAACCTTTATTCACTGTTCATTTCATGGCTTTTGTATTACCTATTTTCTTTTAACATAAACTACCCTAGTTCTGTAATGATTGTAGAAGTACTAGGAGTTACAATTTGTTATCTGGTAGAAATATATGGACACAATATAATATTACTTAAGGATGAGCAAAACGAATTATACGAATTATCTACGGCTACTAATTAAGGTTCCATCCATCCATCCATCCATCAGCCCTTGGAGGTCCACTGCTGGACATAGGCCTCCCCTAACTTGCGCCACTCTGACCGGTCCTGAGCCTTCTGAATGGCGCCCGCGTCTCGGAAAGCGAAGTACAGGACGCCCCCCGACAAGATGGACCGACGACCTGAAGAAGACAGCGGGCATCCGCTGGATTCAGAATTAAGGTTCACTCGGAGTTAAATATTAGTTATTGAAATATCTAACAATGAAATAATGGCGTAGTCACTGCATTGAAAATTACTGAAGATGGCCCCTTTGCTTGTTTGTGCTATTTACATTGATGGTGATTGTAATTATTTACCCGAGCTCGAAATACTCGGGAATCGAGTATTAGTATTAGTAGTTTTGAACCCGGTTTCCGAAACTGGTGGAAACGGTGGTGACGAATCGAATCGAACATGGACGTTTTTTTTAAATGATTTTCGGGATTTTAGTGTCCCTTTCTGGATAATACACAGCAATCAACAAAATGGGAATCCACCAACTTGTCCATCGCGTAGTCGATATTCGATCGATACCTCGGCACCGAGAAGGTTTTAGCTGTTGTTCTGCGTTGCACCAGAACCTTAACTTCACTCAGTAGCCCGTATAGTAGAAAGATCTTTGATAAAATAAAAATATAGTCATAAAAGGATAAATTATTTACCTTTTTATATTACGAGATAGTATTCAATTGTCGAGTTTGGTCTCGCAATGAGAAATAAAAGGCTGGGAAAATTGGATTGTTCTAAAAGCAAATATGCCTACAATTTCAATACGAACTAGACAGTATTCCCCCCATGTGACTCCCGGGGGTGTTCTCATATTTATCGTGTTGATAACGGTTAACAGTTGGCTTGTTCCATTGGGCATGTTATGTTTTATATTTCATTCATTTAAGCAAATAATCGTCATACTAAATTGTTGTTTGTCTAGCAAAAATAAACAATTATCTGTTAAGCAATTATTTGTGTCTTTTATTTTCATAATATAGATCTTTTTCTTGTTTTACCACTTTCTATCTTATATCTTTAAACGAGCAATTCTTGTATATATATATATAATTGGAATCTCGGAATCGGCTCCAACGATTTTCATGAAATTTAGTATAAAGGGGGTTTCGGGGACGATAAATCGATCTAGCTAGGATTCATTTTTAGAAAATGTCGTTTTATCGGTGTTTTCAGGCAATGATAAACTTCTACAATATACTCTTCCTAACATCTATTGGCAAGTAGCAATACTAAAGCTACTTCAGTAAATGGCATTGTTAAGCAACACTAAACCGAGCAAAGCTCGGTCATCCGGGTACTTAACTATTACAAGAACATTGTGATAAACGATCCACAACGCGTTGCAAGCTGACAAACGGATATATATATATATAGATATTTTTTATATCCATTGACATGTCAATCGAATTACGCAAAATTTATCTGTTGTCATAATAACTCGAAACCCTGCTTGTGGACTTTAATACTTACTTCTGCTCACTTCACCACATCTCCCTCTACTCACCACTTCTCGCTTACGTGTGCTTTAAATTCATAATACTATATGTATAACGTTTGTCTATCGTTATAAGAAAACGAAAAAGTGTAAAAGCTCCCAAAAGCAAAACTATAGTAAATGTTGAGTGGCAAAAAAGCAAGAGACAAAAGTATTTGTGTCATTTGATTGACGAATTCACTCATGTCCTTTGAAATATATTCACCAATACTAAATGAAATGTTCTGTTACCGATATAAGTATTATGAATTACATTATTTCTGATATAGTTTTTTTCTCAAAGATCTATCTATGTTACATTTTTATTAGTCGTGTCTGTATGTTTCGCGTAATCTTTTGTCAGTAGAGAACTTATTTAAAATTGTAGGTACATAACCATCAACCATGACCAACTGAGTTAACAATAAATAAATAAATTAAACATTATTTACGAATGTTTTATTTAGATTTCATCTACAAACAGAATTAAATATCAAATAAGTTATTAATGTATTTTAATTATAACAATAACTTTTATGGAAAAATCAATATCATCATATTTTCTATCTACCCTATTGGTCGTGATCACGATTTTCATTTCATATAATATACTATAAGGTAAGTAGGTATACTTATTTAAAATATTATATAAATACATTTCATCACAGTATTACAAGGTAACATAAAATATAACTTATTGCACACACAAAATAAATAGTAAAATTAAGTTAAGTAGCGAAACATTAGACGATCGTCATAACATATTTAATTTTGTCTTTTTTGTAACATTTAGTGAAAGATAACTTATCAAACTTTACCAATTATCGATTAAATTAAACTACAATAAAATTATATTATAATAAATAATTAGTTAAAACAAAGTAGTTGTCCTGGACCTGGTTCATTTAAGATTTTGATGCATGTGATTGGGTACCGGCCCAGGCTAATCACTTTAAAAATTATAATGGGAAACACCATCATTGATTGTTGTAGTGGCACACATCTTAAAATATTGAATTATAAAGTAAAAATAATAATTAGTGCTAATTTACTGGCAATATTCAAATATTAATAAGTCACAGCGCGTGCGAATTTAAACTAATTTACATTTATAGTAAATACCTACGTAGGCGTGTTTTTATGAAGGTTTCTCACGTACTCAGAGTAATCCAATGTTATCATAATAAAAATATCGTATTGGAAGAAATCTATGCTGATTGGGGCTGAATGTTTGTGGATTTTTCTCTTTTTCCTCGACTGCCAGGAAGGGATAAGTTTTTCGCGTATATCTTGTATGTAATTAGGTTTGTATATATATTCTTTATTACTTTGTACCTTCCTAACCGCTGAATGGACTTATATATATAATTAAGATATCGTTAGATTCGTCTTGATAACTCAATTGTTCTTAGATAAGTTAAAAGCGGTTCTATCGTCATCTTCTTGGCCGGCAACGCGTTGACGACGCCCCTGGTGTCGCTAATGTCCATGGGCGGCGGTGATCAATTACCATCAGGTGACCCGTCTGCTCGTTTGCCTGCTCACAGCATAAAAAAAATATTATGGTGGCTATTAAGATGATACCTATTGATTGAAGTATCAAAAAAGAAAAATAAATCGAATAATACAATATCGGTATCAAATTAAAGAGATCACTATAAGTATTTCAAAAAGGTATATCATGATAGGTTTTTTGACAGCAGGCGGGTTTTATTTAATTTTTAAATTTATACTATGTAGTTATTTACTTCGCAGTTTCTGGGAACAGCCCATTCGCGGTCCATCGACAAGCATCACTTTCGACATTGGTCTACCCCGTGACACAAAGGTAGCTTTCGACTGTCAAAAACTCAATACATTGAGGACTTAGTTCTTGTCATCTAACCCACTAACATATCCTGATATTATAGTTAACTAACTAATTGTAAACGGCCGTGAAGAGGGTTAATGTGAGCACTTAAAATAAATTGTAGTTAATATGTAAATAGGAAATTAAATACTTTCTAATTTTCTATGCTACCAAAATCTGCTTGTCCATCTTGGTGGGGTACACGAAGCTGATGTCAGTGGCCTGGACATCGGAGCCTGGGGTGCGTTCCAGGATCTCGGCTCGCTCCCTCTCCAGCTGGACTGCGTAGATGTAGTACACCAGGATGAAGTAAGCAGCAAGACCTAGAAATTAAAACAAATACTTGGTGATGGTCAAATAGTTTGTGGTTTTTCCCGCTCTGAGCAAAATTCCGAGTCAAACAAGGGTACAACAAGGGTTTTCGGTTTGAGTGATAGGAAAATAAGTTAAATAGGTTTGATGATTAGGCGATAATAATTATAATTTAATCATCTATCCATCAGCCCTTGGAGGTCTATTGCTGGACAAATACCTCACCTAATTTACGCCATTCTTACTGGTCCTGAACTTTCTGAATCCAGTGGATGCCCATTGCCTTCTTCAGGTCTTTAGTTCGGTCGTTCTGGTCGGTGAGCGTTCTATACTTACTACTTATTCCAAGACGGCGCAGTACAAAGACCCTTTCTTCTCCAAAGATTATATTATCGATCCTACGAACTATGAGGCCAGCCTATTGCCACTTCAGTCAGTGTATTCGCTTATAATAATTAACACGTGGAATTAGCGTCTGTTATACAGGATGTGACAACTTTTGTTATTACGTAATTCATCACAACCCATAATATTGTTCTACCGCTTGGATGGAGTTCCTTTCGCAAGGAGATGGTGACAAAGTCTGCCATGTTGGCCAAATACGATTGGAAGACTTCATAAACTGAAGAGGTGAATTAATGTATATTTTTAAAGCAGATTATTCAATACACTTATAGCAGTTTCATTAGGAACAACGAGATTGTATGTCAAATATTTGGCAACACCCTGTACAGTTGGTACTATCATTAGATACGCGCACCACAGTTGTAGCAAAGTAGCTGTCCCATAAAGTATTCCCCTTGACATGTTAACATGAAGATCTTAGTAAATGTACAGAAAACGTCATAAATTGGCAAACGCGCTCCGTTTCCGAAACGTCGCACGGAGTAGTGCAATGAAATATCTGTTACAGTAACTTGTACAGAGGCTTATGTTTCTAGAAGAAAACAATATTCTAGAAATCTAGAAGAATGTACGTTTTTACAAGGTTTGTACCGTTTGCCTGGCTGTAAAACTTGCCAATTATGATGTGTGTGTGTTAGGGTAAACAATATAGACGATTTCATTTTAAATAGCATAATATCAGGAACTTTTTATAATGAAACGTTTCATGACAGATTCTGCACCATTGTTGTCATCACAAATACAATGCTATTTTGTACTATTGGCCTCAATATTGTGAATAAGACTTGATACCCGTATTGCACATACATAATTTGTAATGGAAAATGGCATTTAGAAATAAGTATTTAAATTAACTAACAACTTCAATTTTGTTTCTTTTCGTGTCGTTTTACTTTATTGCATTAAATATATTGATAGAAACTGCTACGAAACACTAAGTTATCGTAAGTTTTGTTTCAGAAATAATCTGCATTAGGAACTTAACACCAGCTGAATGAAACTAAGAACATTATCTTAACATTGCTGTCCCTCTGAAGCTGATCTTACCCAGGTCAGCGCTGTGTGTGACCAGGGTCTGTGTGTTGGCGCCGGCAGTGGTGGTGAGGTAAACGAAGCCGGTCAGGGAGAGCAGCAGGCGGGCGGTCGCGAAGCCCACGTACACGCGGATTGGACCAGGATGTCTCTGAAAGTAATTATAGCTTGTGATAAACTTGCCCATCTTGGTGTTTATCTCCAAGTTCATCTTCAAGTTAAGAGTAAGTAAGTTCTGGAATCGAAACAGTTTCGCCATGTCCATGGAGATCAATGGACGAATAAATATTCGTCTGTAAATCAGCGGCTTTTCACAGAAACTCTTAGTAGTAGAAAGCTGTAATTTGGCAGAACAGAGCAGATATTTATGATCCCGAAAATTAGGGTACCTTCTCCACATGTAAAGTGGGGATAATTTGTGTCCCAATCTTATGTGTATCGTTTGGGTTGTCGTAAGTAATTATTAGATATTAAATTAATTAATGTGGATGTAATTGTTTATTTACCTTATGAAGCCCCACGAGACAAGCCACATTGATCACCAGCCACGCAACGTTGGCGCAGAGCACCACCATGAGCAGGATCCCGATCTGGTTGAGGAAGGGTTTCTCCACAGACTCGATCTCTGGCACCTGGTCGGAGAACTGGCGCGGTTCCTTATCGAAGTGGTCGAAGCCGTGGGTTGAGATGCCGATGTAGGTGGTCAGGGTTAGCAGCGCCAGGGTGTGGAAGGTGTTGAATACCTGTGGAAGAAGGAAAAAATTACGTTTTTATTCCTCCACTGCTGTTTGAAAATAGATAATATTATGTAAACGGTAAGGTCAATCTAAATGTCAAGCATAAAGAAAAGACTGAGCTGAAGAATAGGCGCGCGGCTTCGGCATGAAAATTTAAATAAAATTTTAAATTATGTAGTGTATCGAATGTAATTGAATATTTTCTAATAACCCTTACAAGTAGTTATAATGTCTTGAAGTACGTAAATCTACTAAGTAATTTGTTATACACTAGAGAATATGCTTTGCTGTTATAAAATTGTTATGAACAACCCTTAATTTGTCTTTGTGCCGTACTCGCGTTTTAAATTGGAATTTATGAATACATTTTGTTCTAAAAAAGGGCACATTCCAGAATATTATAATTCAGTAGAAGCAGTTTTCAGTGCTTGAAATACGGCCTAATTTTAACTAACAGTAATGAATAGGTTATTCTAACTGGGCCAACATGCCTACTATAATTATGTCGTCTAAGATATTTTATCACTCAACACCAAAAATTCTCACACATTTTAATGATTTAAATGGCACCTATAAGGAATTTTGGTACACAAGAAATCTTCACAATATTATGCATCTTGGCGCAGGGTTTCGGTAGTTCAAGGATTCGGTAGATTGTAACCCATTTGGAACTGTCCATGTTGCTTGTAGGATATTTTAATCCAAACAAAAATAACAAAACAAAGTTTCAAATGTACAAAAATTGTACCAGTTAATCCATAAGAATTCCTCTTTAACACCAAAAAACAAAAACAATTTCTCTAAAAGTTGCTCCAAAAATTAAAATATCCCCAATTTGCAATTTTAAAGTGGGATTTAAAAATCTAAACCACAATCCGTTCCGGGCGGTATCTCGCGGACGGTGGACGGGTGGACGGTCACGCCGCAGTGAGCCAAAACAAGAAACTTTTCGAATATGATGTCATTCTACAAGCTGTTGTAAAAAAACTTAAAAGTAACCTCAATTTATGAACCACATACGTTGTATATCAGCTTGAAAAAAGCGACTGTGAAATTCCCTACGCGAGCTTTTCTGAGTAGGGCTGTGCGCGAGTTTCTAAATAACTAATGCGATGGCAATTGCCGAGGTTTTCTTAGGTTGCGTATATCACCCATATTATTATTTTATTAAAAAAAATTGTCATAAAGGTATCTGTTTAATTGATAAATAATAATGTATAATAAACACTTATTTAATTACACAATAACACTTAGAAAATCCCTGCCACCACGAATGAGTACCGTCGGGATTAAAATCGGTGTTAATGGGCATTAATACCTCTAGCAGGATGGATATAATACTATATATGTATATCCATTACTCAGTAGTGTTCACCATGTTCGGAAGAGATTGTCTTGGACTCGGGAATGGAAGAAGCTACTTGTATTATACCAAAATAAAGACAGCCTAAGTAAGCATTTAATTCATGGTTATTAATTTATGAAGATCTATAGAAACAATAGTAAAATAAACGATTAACATTTAAAAAATAATCTCTTTAACCTAATATAAATATCCAAAATCTAGTGTTAAAAATAATTTGCACAACGTATGAATTTAAGTTCAATGTATAAAAATTTAACCTTCTATAAATGTTTCATGAATTTAATAAAGTCTACACTGCATAATTTCATTGCATACTTTTCATTTTATCGACAACCCTACCCGTGACGTATTTTTACTCCGACAATTTTAGATTTTCCACGGCACCACTTGGCTTGAATTCTTTTCAATAGAAAGTTACAGTTGTGACACAGTACATCACGGCTCCGATCTTTGGTGCATTTCAGGTGCATTAGTCTTTGAGACTCGCACAAAGAATGTTATAAAATGGTGATAAATATCGAAAGATCTTTAAAGATCTTTTTGTCTTTTCAATTGTATGTTGCATTGCAGTGGCCTGTTCTCAGAATTTGAGATGAAACCTAAACTCAGCAGTAGGACAATTTATGAGCTATACAGTTATATTTTTGTTTCTAACTATAACTATAACAAAGTATCCATACTAACTTGCACCCCCTTAATTAACCCTTTAGGGGACGATTTTTCGAAAAAACGTAATACTTTAGATTTTTGTTTCTAATCTGGAGCTAATATATAAATTTTCATGTTTTTAACTTCAAAAACATAGTTGCATACTAAGTTCCATCCCCTAATTTAATCCTTTATGGAATTATTTTCCATAAAATTGTGTTAGAAACAAAAATGTTAATTTTTGTTTCTAACTTTAAACGTAAAAAAAATTAATTTATAACTCTAAAACTGACGAAGTTGGTTTGTACGAAAGTGACTTCCAACTCCTATTTTTACCCCTTAAGGGATGCATTTCCAAAAATCCGATAGCACGTACAAATAATGTAGCTTTCTATGTAAAAGAATTTTCAAAATCAATTCAGTAGATCCAGAGATTACCCTCTACAACATCATAAATTCACAAACTTTACTTCTTTGTAATATAAGTATGGATTGTAAACGAAGAGTGTTTCCAAAACGGCTTAAAACACAGACTGTCCAACAACAGCTTACGTCCTTGTATTTAATTACAGACCTCACAACACACAAAAATAAGAAACGCCTCAATTTTCACGGAGAAAATTTCACCCACAATTACATAATGTGACCATGGAATTTGTCATAGTCGATCTGTTATTGTCAATTTTGTCAATACAGAACTTTTACGCTTATAAGTAGCTCATAACTTGCTTCCTAACACATACTCGAATTACTTAAATCAGTAGCACATTAACACCGTTTTTTGTCTTTAATATTCATATACTAATTATTTCATTTAATAAAATCCCGAGATTCTAATTTGGAACCAATGTTGTCGGACAAAATCAGACAAATCAGATAGATTGCTTCTTTTAATTTAAAACAGCCATATTGGGGTGGCTTAGTAGCCGTGTTGGGGCGGCTTAGAATACTAACCCCAATCACACGCCGGATGGGTGTCGTAAGAGGCGACTAAATCTAGTCCGTTGGTGGTAGGGCCCTCCGAGGGATTATATTGGCAGTATTGAATTTAATTGTTAATGAATACCATTATTACTATTATTATTTCTCCAAGGGTTCGCCTGGATAGCTACCACCCTCGAGATGAGTCAGCCGCCAAACGACTTGTCGTGCCAATTCTTTCTTTCTTTTTCTTCTTTCTTTCTTGGCCAACAACGCATCAATGGTGCCTTTGGTGTTGCTGATGTTCATGGGCGGCGATAGCCACTTACCATCAGGTGGATGGTCAGCTCGTTTGCCGGCTATTTCCATAAAAAATACAATGTTTTGTGCAATGTAACCACAGTCAAATATATTGCAATTAATTTCAGAACCTTTGTGACACTGGCACCTCAACCGCTCCGTAAGCTTCCACTGACAATTGACGCATAACAGCAAGCGGCAGAAAAATCAAGAAGTAGCGTACGAACCAAGAAGCAGCATACAGTCAAGCAGCATACGCACCAAGTTCATGTACCCCAGTATGAAGCAGCCGACCCGCAGCGGGATACAGCAGCAACACTTGGTGAACATCGGCTCCGAGCGCGACGTCGTCGACACACTGACAACAATATTTATTATTATTATGTAGTTAGTTAACGTTGGATGGGGTTCGTGGCGACACAGCCACGAACCCCATCCAATTGCAGAGAGGTGTCAGGCAAGGGGACGTTATATCCCCAAAACTGTTTACCGCTGCATTGGAAGATGTGTTCAAGCTGATGGAGTGGAAACGACGTGGCATTAACATCAATGGCGAATACATCACACACCTGCGATATGCCGATGATATAGTCATCCTGGCAGGATCCCTGGAGGAACTAGGTACAATGCTCGGGGACTTGAACAGCGCCTCACAACGGGTGGGTCTTAAGATGAACATGGACAAGACGAAAATCATGTCAAATGTCCATGTTACACCCGTACCGGTTGTTGTTGATGGCGCTGCTCTCGAAGTTGTAGACGAATACAATTACCTGGGACAAGTGATCCAGATGGGTAAGTCCAACTTCGAGAAAGAAGTCACTCGTAGAATCCAACTCGGATGGGCTGCGTTCGGGAAACTGCGTCATATCTTGTCGTCCAAAACACTACCTCAGTGCCTGAAGTCGAAGGTGTTCGAGCAGTGTGTGTTGCCAGTGATAACATACGGATCCGAGACGTGGTGCTTCACTATTGGCCTAATCCACAAGCTCAGGGTAGCACAGCGGGCTATGGAGAGGGCTATGCTCGGTATTTCTCTACGTGATCGTATCAGAAACGAGGAGATCCGTAGACGAACAAGGGTGACCGACATAGCTCAAAGAATTAGCCGGCTGAAGTGGCAATGGGCTGGCCATATAGTACGAAGGACCGATAACCGTTGGGGAAGAAAGGTCCTCGAATGGCGCCCGCGTCTCGGAAAGCGAAGTACAGGACGCCCCCCGACAAGATGGACTGACGACCTGAAGAAGACAGCGGGCATCCGCTGGATTCAGAAGGCTCAGGACCGGTCAGAGTGGCGCAAGTTAGGGGAGGCCTATGTCCAGCAGTGGACCTCCAAGGGCTGATGGATGGATGGATGGAGTTAGTTAACACGGATAAACCAATTACTGTAATTAACAATTATACATGGTTCAGTTTGAGCAATATGCAATTTATAAACATAAAAATAATAACAGTCTATGACAATACATTCTGTTAAACATTGTTTCCATTGCCTGAGGTTATCAGTCAAAGATATCGTTTGTTGAACATGATATATGTAATATTATCATATTTTGGTACTAATGGTATTAATACGGACTCCCACTTTCTTTTCGTCAACAATCAGTAATGACTGAGCTTTTACTCTTTTAATTCTAGTTATTTTATATTAATTAAGGACCTCACTTATTGCAAGTGGTAATAAATATTGCCCAGTGTTTTGGTATAACCTCTAATGAATTTTAAAGGAAAAAGTAGAAGCAAGAAGTATGAGGAAAGGATTAAATAAAATATGTTTTAGAATACACTATATCGCAATAATCAAAACTAAATCAAATTATTCACTATCGAAATAACGATAGTAAGATACCATGTTTTTTAAAGATATTTGCATGTTAATACGAGTAGCTGTAATTGGTTAAAAAACAGTTAAACACAAAAAAAGGATGTATGTGGGACCAAGCTCTAAATTAGAGCCTTTAACAGTAATTGACCACGATTTTCGGTTTAATCACACGTTTGCTTACAGTTTGCACCGTTCAAGAATAAACACTGTAAGCAAGCATTGAAACAAAACGCGTGCAATGGAAACAAACATTTAAAAAAGTGAATTTTACCTGCCATTGTCCCTGTAGTTAGTGACTTCCCGCAGTTCCGGCGAAAAGTTTTAGAGCTTTTGTGCAATGGAAAAGTGGTTTGTGACAAAGAACTTTATTATTGAAAGTTTCGTTACTGCTTTTATACAAACTGATTTAATTTAAAATAAATTTCCTTTTAATAATTGTCGTGGAGAAACATTTTGAATTTAGTGTAAAAATGAGCTTCACTGTGACTATGTGACCAGTAATTGGGCAATGCGGTGCCCAATGGATTCAACATTTTATGTATCAAGCAGAAAAACGAACAGACGAGCCATCTGATGGTAAGCGGTCAACGTCGCCGGGACATCAGAGACACCAAGGTGTTGCAAGCCAAATAACTGTACATTTTAAAAATCCCTGAGCCTTGAAAAAAATTATTTTCTGTAAAGTCGGTTTACGGACGGTAGTTTAACCTGACAACGTCATGATAAAACATTGATGAAGTAGTGCTCGAATATAATATTATCTCTGAAAATTAACTTATGATTAGAAACTTTTATCTTTATGCTACAACGCCATCTAGAACTCCCGAACTAAACTATTTTTTCAGCAAGTTCCTTTCTGAATTAATTGTGTATATAGCTTTGTGTATATAGCTCGCGTAACGCGACAGATGAGTCATGCTTTTTCATGCGTGCGGCCGGCATCGTTTTAATAGACGTTATCACGTCAAAAAATTACTGATTGCCTTGAAATGCCTGAATAGATCTTCATAAATTAGAGCTAAGAACCATGTCGACCACGTCAGCTTTCATATAAAAAATGCATCGTAATCAATCCATTCGCTTAGGAGCTACGATGCAAAGAACAAACACACAGACACGTTAAACTTAAAACACCTCTCTTTTTAATAACTGTTCTCATTAAAGAAAACATTCGGGCTTATGAAAAGAATAGCCACAGAAATAATAACACTGACTTTAAACCCTTATTACTGTCATAAGTTAACAAACGCGACTTGAACAATAAAACAAATGTCTTGTTTGTTCATATTGTTTCACAATTCTATTCAAGCTTATATTAAACATTAATCAAGCTCAGGACGAGATGCTCATAAAAACAGGCTTTCATGGTCCTGCAACACTGCCAGGGTGACCACTCCGTTACAATTATTCCGGACTATTGACCAGCGGGTAACCTCTGCTTAGTACCCGCTTTAAACAATTTTAAGATCGCACTTACATATCATGTTTTGACTAATTCTAATTAATAGTTTTATTAATGAAATAGATGAAAGATTTTGTACACATTATGTTCTTAACTTACTGCAATACTTTCGTAAAAACCGAATCTAAATTATGCGCAAAGAGACAAAAATTCTGTGTCCGCAGGTGGTAATTACCGCACTTACAATATTAGAGTAAATATTTTTCACATAAATTGCCTTTGTTGAAAATCTCACAGTCGACCCAATAATCGACTCAGTTGAACGAGCTAACTCTTATAAACAGTCTCATGGCGACAAGAATACCAAGAAAATAATTATGTAGTTTGTAACCGAGTAAAAAAAAATTATGACAAACAAACTTCAACATAATATTTAAGTATCTTAAAATGTTTGAATTGTCCTATTGCCAACTTTAAAAGCATACTTGTCCTCTCGAATATTGTAACGTGAACCCCCTGTTCCTGAATTAAGTAATCATGTTATCTCCGTCCGCTCAGACTAGTTTCCAGTTATTGGAATGAAATTGTGTAAAAAGTGTTTGAATTGTATTACTTTCCTCGTTACCTGGATATTATTGAATTTCGTTCAGCTTCATTAGCTTCTGAGGGAGTTTGTATTAATATCAATACCAGTATTTCCAACATCGTACTGAAAAAAATTATCAATATTGGTATGGATTAATCCAACTGTGCTCTGGAGAATTTGTAACGTGATACTATAGAGGCTTTGATAATAGATTGTGAGGTAATAATTTGTAATGCACATAATAATAAATTTATGTCTCCATCTATGCCTCATTTCGATCAAATTACTGATTAATATTCGTCCCATATTTGCGAGATTTATGGTGAACGCACATTTATCGGCATCGTCCTCGCCGTCCGCATCGCATTTGTATGAAATCATATGAGAGCGCGATGCGGATGACAGATGCGTCGGCATATGTCATCCGCACCGACCGCACGCATTTCTGAAAATGCGGAAGGTAACCGAGAAACGTTTTATAGTAAACTAATCCTGTGAGAAGCTCTCGCCTTCGTGTTTATGCCTATACATCGTTGTTTTCGGACATTCGACAATAATATACATATAATGGTCAATACTTGACAATTGATAGCAAACTATAGCTATACACGGAAATAAACTGACACAGAACTAGTGGGATTTTTTTCCCACCAGTACTGTCAACAGGACATTAAACTTCACACAGACTTAAACAGGACTGTAAACGAATGACATCGCACCGTTTTACACTAGAGGTTGGGAAAAACTGCAAAAATTGTTGACAATAATAAAATTTTCGTACGGCGAATCCGGACATATGTGCGAAGCTATCGGTATACGGAGCGTCCGGCGCGGACGATGGCAATATAATATGTGCGTTCACCATTAAGGCCCTAAAGTGTAGTATAACGTATGAAAGTAGGTTCGTATTGAAAGGCGTATAAGGATGACTTTATTTAGACTGTCTTAATCTATGATGTATGCAACTTATTACATTCAGACACTACAATAGCTAAATGCGGATTATCAAAACATTTTTCCCACTTCGATGGATCTGGATCATGATTATACTGATCTGCTATTATTATATTTTTGCAGTGGCACATACATTGTTAGGGCGATATTTACAAATACATGTATGGATAAAACGATTATCCAACCGAAGTGACCCAAACTGATTTCATTTGAAATGTTGCTGAGTTCAATATTTATCCTGAGCTTCCACAGCGTCACCCGTACACAGCGATGGCTCTCCTCCATACATACATATACTCCATGGTTTTACTCAATCATAAAATGTCAAACTAGATTGTCAGTGACGGATGTAACCGAGCCGGTACACAGGTTTCAAAACATAAGAAGAACCTTCCTAAAATAAACTATTTATGTTCCGATGTCACCGAAAAAAAGACTATGTATGTGATTTATTTTAAAAACTATTGTGTAGGTACCTATGATCCATAATAAATTATCTTTATCTTTAAAAACATTTATAGTATGAAAAACTGTAAGTGCAGGATTTTGATTTGAATAACCTTACGACGAGATCATATAAAAGTTAAAACATTTCGCAACTAATTTTAGAAGTATGGCTGTAAGTTAAAGTACCTCATAACGACGTTGACTCAAATAAAAACAAGTAAACTGGGAGTAAAGCTAACAAAGTGTAAAATGCTTGTTGCAGAATAAACTGGTTGGGTGGTGGTTCGGGAAATAATAACAACAGTGGGCATTTACATCACTTTAGTCAGAAACTCCTCTTAACACAGGTTTTACACAAATCCAACACGCGATTAGAACTGATTGTCGTCAATTATCCGAGCAACAAATAAATAAGGGCCGATGGCCCAGTGATCTCCAACCACCCCTTACAATCACCCCAAGCCTCGCATAATGGTCGGATTCCGTTACTGGTCAATCTGCTATCCATGTCTACTTAAAAATAACTATGATCCGCTCAACTCGAGGGCTATTTCCGAAGTGTCGCAATTCGCATAGTGTTGCCTGCCATCTTCATAATTTGAATACACCCAAGCCTGGCTCGGCTTGACGTTCCATTTTATGATCTCCGACATGCTCAAGGAAGTGTACACAATTTTTGTCGGCATGGTTGAGCTACCAATTAAGATATCTATATTTATCTCATAGATAAATATTTGTATTCGGATCATAGGTGACAAAATGATGTCTTATTTGTGTAATCCAGGCCACCCGCAACACAGGGAATCCTAGGCCCTTATTAATAAAAGACCTCTGCGATCTCAAGATTCCGTTTGACATGCTAAAATATGTCACATTGTATGTAAAATGATATTTGTAAGATCAGAGATCGCAATCTTGAGCCGAAATCGGTTTATTACGGACCCTAGTGCGAAAGTATGTGTGCAAGCATTTTATAATAGCCATGCAACCTGTTAATTGTAGTATACTCGTTAAATATATACGACACAGTCATCGTCCGGCCAACATCAGGCAATCAGTTGGGCCGCTGATAATCTCGTAATGCGGCAATTAAATTCCCCAGGGCTGTCACCTGTCATATTATACAGTACAAGTAAGTTGCGGCATCTCAACGCGATTCCCTTAACAGCGTCTCCAATGACTTAAGTTGTTATTTCATTGGTACTTGGCATTTCATTTTCGTAAAATTAGTCAAAATTTCCAAGACATTTGATGCTAAAATATAAATGTGATATTTCCAAACAGCAGGCACGGAAATTAAATTATCATTCTTTTGTTTAAGAATCTTACAAATATTTTTTAGTCTTATGTCTGTGGCCGACAAAATAATAATCTGAGGATTCACCAGATGGTAAATGCCTATCATCGCTAAGACATCGGGGTAAAAAAGAAAAAAATTATGAAACTTTCTTTGTTGTTATAATCCCAAGAAAGGATAAATCCTAATAGAGGCCGTACACAATCATGTGTACTTGATTAAGCGTCAAGCGGACTTGATGCGGCATCCAGTATACTTGATCGTGTATGGGCACGGTAAGCTATCTGGCTATATTGTTATCTCATGCACACTGGGTAGCGCGTCAAGTCAAACTGCAAATTTGACAAGTCAAACTGCAGACTTAATCAAGTACACTCGTGTATGGCATCCATAAATACGTTGGTTAAGTACAAAATGTACATCGTTGTTGCACCCAAAATACAATGCAAGACAAAGTGTACAAGCAAATGATTTGTTTACCTCACAGGGACGCAGGAATGCACGTACCACCTTGTTTATAAACGGTAATTGTCTTTTGTTTTGAGATACGCCATTGTTATTTTAAAAACTGAACCTTTTACGAGTACGTTTTTTAAACAGCGTGGTGGTTTCATTTTTTATTTCAGACCAACTCATAACTTCTCTTCCAAGTGGTTTTTATTTGATTACGTTTGAAGGCAAAGCGAATATTTAATGAAGTCGAGCTCTCGCTCTGCATTGGGAAATCAATGTCTTTGTACTCGCAGTCTACATGGAAAAAGTGTGGGGGTGTATTTTAACGCGATTCAACAATAATTATATTTGAGTTTCTTGTTGGTCTCGTCTGTGCTTCCCTATGCAAATACTCTAGGTATACCTACAGGTTAAGGGGTGTTATAGATACATATACCTATTTAAACAAAAACAAAGACAATCGTTAAATTGCGAATGAAGAAAGAATTTCCCGTACATACTTAATTACAATGATGGATAAAGTCCGGGTCGAGCTATATACAAATAACAAAATGAAGTGTATTCTCAAAGTAATAATATCATCAATCTTAAAAGTCCCAAGCGCCAGTGCTGTAACAATTACGAGGCTGTAGAAAAAACAGTAAATCCTAAAGAAACAAAAGCCAAAAATAGATTAACAAAATTAAGCAATGCCTTAAAAGAACATAACTCGATTAAAGTACCGGCGTAATACTCGTTATACCATCTTTACGACAATTTTACACTAATTGTAGCATTAAATTTACAGGCAGCCTAATCACTATTATCATTTTTATATTTCAAAAATTTTTAACATTGTCTCAAGATTTTGTAGACTAAATGAATAGGCGATGATAAAGATTTCTTTTGTCTAATTTTTTTGGAATTACTATGGTAGAGAAATCGAGCGACTTGGGCCTAAATGATGGCATCCCGGACATCTATCAGCAAGACTATATATATGACAACCTGGTTGCCCAGTTGCTTTTAAAATCCAGTTGCCAAAACTGGAGCAGCTAGAGCTAAAGCAGACGTTATGTAATAAAATCCTTTCAGTAGTTTTTGCGTGAAAGAGTGACAAACATTCTCACAAACTTTGACATTTATAATATTAGTAGGGAATAAGATAAGGTACCTAGTCGGGCCAAAAATACTGTTACAAACACTTGACAATTTTTTTTTGGAGTTAATATTCTATGTATCTGTAAATCTATACTAATATTATAAATGCGAAAGTAACTCTGTCTGCTACTCAATAACGCCTAAAACACTGAACCGATTTTGATGAAATTTGGTACAGATATAGAATTGAGCTCGGGAATGAACATAGGATACTTTTTATCCCGGAAAATAGACGTGTTCCTGAGGGATAACTATTCCACGCCAAAAATACTGAACCGATTTTGCTGAAATTTGGTACAGATATAGAATTGAGCTCGGAAATGAACATAGGATACTTTTTATCCCGGAAAATAGACGTCTTCCTGAGGGATAACTATTCCACGCCAAAACCACTGAACCGATTTTGATGAAATTTGGTACAGATATAGAATTGAGCTCGGGAAAGGACATAGGATACTTTTTATCCCGGAAAATAGACCTGTTCCTGAGGGATAACTCTTTCAAGCCACTAAACCGATTTTGATGAAATTTGGTACAGATATAGAATTGAGCTCGGGAAAGGACATAGGATACTTTTTATCCCGCAAAATAGACCTGTTCCTGAGGGATAACTCTTTCAAGCCACTAAACCGATTTTGATGTTTGGTACAGATATAGAATTGAGCTCGGGAAAGGACATAGGATACTTTTTATCCCGGAAAATAGACCTGTTCCTGAGGGATAACTCTTTTAAACCACTAAACCGATTTTGATAAAATTTAGTACAGATATAGAATTGAGCTCGGTAAAGGACATAGGATACTTTTTATCCCGGAAAATGGACCTGTTCCTGAGGGATAACTCTTTCAAGCCACTAAACCGATTTTGATGAAATTTGGTACAGATATAGAATTGAGCTCGGGAACGGACATAGGATACTTTTTATCCCGGAAAATAGACCTGTTCCTGAGGGATAACTCTTTCAAGCCTCTAAACCGATTTTGATGAAATTTGGTACAGATATAGAATTGAGCTCGGGAAAGGACATAGGATACTTTTTATCCCGGAAAATAGACCTGTTCCTGAGGGATAAATAACTCTTTCAAGCCACTAAACCGATTTTGATGAAATTTGGTACAGATATAGAATTGAGCTCGGGAACGGACATAGGATACTTTTTATCCCGGAAAATAGACCTGTTGCTGAGGGATAACTCTTTCAAGCCACTAAACCGATTTTGATGAAATTTGGTACAGATATAGAATTGAGCTCGAGAAATGACATAGGATACTTTTTATCCCGGAAAATAGACCTGTTCCTGAGGGATAACTCTTTTAAGCCACTAAACCGATTTTGATGAAATTTGGTACAGATATAGAATTGAGCTCGGGAAAGGACATAGGATACTTTTTATCCCGAAAAATAGACCTGTTGCTGAGGGATAACTCTTTCAAGCCACTAAACCGATTTTGATGAAAATTGGTACAGATATAGAATTGAGCTCGAGAAAGGACATAGGATACTTTTTATCCCGGAAAATAGACCTGTTCCTGAGGGATAACTCTTTTAAGCCACTAAACCGATTTTGATAAAATTTAGTACAGATATAGAATTGAGCTCGGGAAAGGACATAGGATACTTTTTATCCCAGAAAATAGACCTGTTCCTGAGTGATAACTCTTTCAAGCCACTAAACCAATTTTGATGAAATTTGGTACAGATATAGAATTGAGCTCGGGAATGGACATAGGATACTTTTTATCCCGGAAAATAGACCTGTTCCTGAGGGATAACTCTTTCAAGCCACTAAACCGATTTTGATGAAATTTGGTACAGATATAGAATTGAGCTCGGGAATGGACATAGGATACTTTTTGTCCCGGAAAATAGACCTGTTCCTGAGGGATAACTCTTTCAAGTCACTAAATCGATTTTGATGAAATTTGGTTCAGATATAGAATTGAGCTCGGGAAAGGACATAGGATACTTTTTATCCCGGAAAATAGACCTGTTCCTGAGGGATAACTCTTTCAAGCCACTAAATCGATTTTGATGAAATTTGGTACAGATATAGAATTGAGCTCGAGAAAGGACATAGGATACTTTTTATCCCGGAAAACAGACCTGTTCCTGAGGGATAAGGTCAAATTTTGTTATATGTAGTTGATAGATTCGTTATATTTTATGAAGCGATTTTTATGACCCTTTTTAGGGTTCCGAAGTCAAAACAGAATTCTCATAGTTTCATCATGCCCGTCCGTCCGTCCGTCCATCCGTCCGTCCGTAGCATAGCGCAGAGGCCCTTAGTGCTAGAAAGCTGTAATTTAGCAAGGATATACATGTTTATTTAAACTTCTGGTAGAATAACATTTTCAAAAATATGTTTTTAATTTTTATTGCGAAATATTCGTAAGTGTTAGACACGTAAAAAATTCATGTTTATACGAAACTCCGTCATTTTTAGGGTTCTGAAGTAAAATCGGAACCCTAATAGCTTCGTCATGTCCGTTCGTCAGTCTGTCCGTCTGTCCAAAGCAAAGCGCCGAGACCCAGTGCTAGAAAGCTATAATTTGGCATGGATATACATATTTATTAAAACTCCAAAATCGTAGAATAAACTACTGAAAAAACTTTTTTTTTCGTGGTACCTCCACTACAGGTAACGTGAGCATTATTTTTTTATTCATTCCTATAGTGTGGGGTATCGTTGAAAAGTTTTTTCAAAAATATTATTCTTTTGAGACCATTTTTGGATGTAGAGTTCCGTTTGCGAAATATTTGGCTTGAAAGTGCTAATTTTGGGTACCCAAGTCAAGTCAAGTGTCCCCCCTAACGGCTAAACGGTTGGAGCTGGACAAGTGAAAACATTCTCAAAAATAGGTTATACGATGGATTTATAAGGAAAACTAGCAAGGTTATGTTAACATACGTATCGTAGTTAATGAGTAATAGTCAATAAACTTACTACTTTGGAACCCAATATTGCACGTGGCCTGACACGCATTTGCCCGGTTTTTTAAGGTAAAACTGTGAAAGTTGGTAGTTAGTATGTAATCTTACATAAAACAAAAATAACTGTAACATGATTGTTTGGTAATACATTCCCTAAGGGCTAAAACTAGAGGTTGTAAGCTTAGAGTATGTTTGAAGTAAGAAGTTGTAAAACGAACAGATGAGTCACCTCATGGTAAGTGGTCACTTTCGCCAATGTACATTAGCAACGCTAAAGGAATCTCTGATTTGCTGCTGCCCAAAAAGAAAAGAAAGATATTTTTTTGTGTATTCTGTAAAATTACAATGTAAATTTAAAATTCAAAAACTCTCAGGCCCTGACTTAAACCTCTAAATTCTAAAAAGTTTAATTATTTTGGGACCTTTTCTATGGGTAGGTCATTAATGGCTCATTACTGAACACTCACTCTTGAGGACGCCTAGAGCATACTCCACCACTTTGCTCCAGTGTGGATTGATGGAGGGATTAGAAATCAACCCAAGTGTCGGAAGTCATTACGCCGGGCGAGGACCTTCAATATGTCATAACGACTGTTACCTTACGACAACAACCGGGACCGACAGCCTTACGTGCCCTCCGAAGCTCGGAGAGCTCAAGAATTTTTTGCCACTAGCGGTCACCTATCCAACTACCGACCGGACTCGCTATTGTTTAACTTCATCGATTACTATTAGAACCGACACAAGCCGCTGCGCCCGGGCTATGAATTCTTCTCCCGATGGGCAATTAATGGGTTCTAAGAACATGCCACTTTTGCTGTAATTTTGGTGAAGAGTTTAGTATCTTGCTGACTACCAATCACGCTACAATATCAGATCGTAGTTATCATTTCATTATCAACACTAAAGATTTGTTTAATATTTTACTCATTTACATAATACGATATATATTATGTACTAAGTATAGGTGTTTTAGCTTCAACCCATAATGGATTATTACAAGGCACGGGTCTCCTCTCTTCATAGTATGGACAAGTTTGCTGTCAATTTATGAAAAACATGTTTTATACTGAAGGGATCTTTATTTTCGGCGTACGAAGTCGCGGGTAACAGCTAGTTAGTAATATAAAAACAAAGATAGTTAAATGTTAATAAAAAATTTATTTAGGTTATTCTAAATGCCCTCCGTGATTTCGAATAAAGGACCTCAATCTTCTAGGCCAGTCGTCAAATGTAGCACGCACGAGGCTCGTGTTTATATCATCCACTGCTTTCATCAGAGATGCTAAGAGAAACTCAAAATTCGGGTCAGATTTAGCGCAACTTCTCGGCTCCAATTTTTTCATAATTTACATATTTTGTATTTGGATGAAGTACTTATGTTATTTAAGCGGGACACTCGTCGTGCCTGATAAAGTAAATTTTATGAGCAATCAGCCAATGCCAAATTTTTGTGTCCTACTTTCAATAAGGATATCAAAAAGGTATATTGTGATAGCTTTTGTGATTGCAGGCGGTTTTTTTGTTATTTTTAAATTTATACTAATTTGTAACTTTCTCCAATGTCAAAAAAATTTTCGTTTGAAAAAGTCATCCCTTTAGCCTTTATTTTGTTAGAGGCTCATTGCAAAAATGCCATGTTTGTCGTCGATAAGCTCAGGGTCCACGGTCTTCATTTAACATTCATTTGATAGTAGTTTTTAAACCGACTGCGCGACGCAAGTGAGGGTAATGTGTTTATCAGACTATGTATGTATGTTTTTTCCTATGTGGCATTGTAGGGACCAAACGTGTTGACAGATTTTGATAATTGTTACGTCAACTGATTTTTTTTAACTTTGCGAGTGTCACTAAAGACATGGCAACAATCAAAATTCATCACAGCGGCAACCAGACGCTTGATTGTCAAAATGAAAAAACCTCCTTGTCGTACGAGGTAGGTTTCTTCTTCGTTCGTTTCTTTTATGGTCTTCGAAGCTCGTAACTTCAGGGAATCATTTAATGAGTACTATAAAAAAACTCATGAGTTATTTGACAAAGCAGCAGTTTAAAATCTCAATAGGTGCGTAGCTGCGGTGCAACTTAATAACCCGTCTGGGTCTTCTTTTTACGTCCACTCCTTTTCAGTAAATGGCACAAAATCTATTATTTTTTTATTTTAAAACAGTGTATCATCATTCATAATCAATCGAAACATTTCTTGCTACTATTTTATATTTAAATAAACAAGGCTGTGTAACAGTATTTATGGAAAGATTATGTATAGACGGCCAACAGGAACGGAAGGGATGGCGATACGTCCTAATGCAAGTGACAGCCCCCAGTCGTGCTTCTGCAAGACCACGACATTTGACAAGAATACCAAACTGGTGACCCGATTAAACATACATGGCAGCTATTCGCTTTCCACTTTTTATTACGTAAGTTAAGCTGGAATTACCACTGACATTCACCTTTTTAATTCATTTTACAGCACAAAAGTCTGCCGGCTCTCAACTCCTACCAGAGTATAAGCTTTGTGACGCAATCACGCGCTAATTTAACGTTGCCTTTATAGTTTTAATGAAAAATTCTCAAATACCATCATTCTTATGCTTGTTACTCGGAAAACATATTTTAGTCTGGTCGGAGATTTGAAAATATTTTAAAAACTAAATGCGGTAGTGAGGAAATTCTCACAACTTTCAATCATAAATCTAATCGAATTAAAATCAAAACTAGTTAAAATAGTTTTGTCATGTCCGTCCGTCCATCCATCTGTCCGTCTGTCCGAAGTAACGCGCCGAGGACCTTAGTGCTAGAAAGCTGTGATTTGTCATGGATATACATAATATGTATTTATTAAAACTCCAAAATAGTAGAATAATATTGAAAAATATTTTTTCAGGGTACAGAAAAAATATGTATTTTCAAAAATTATGGGTCTCCTAAGACAATTTTTGAATTTAGAGGTTCGTTTGCGAAATATTTGGCTTTAAAGTGCTAATTTTGGTTAGAGGCAAGTGTCCCCCGCCCTGCTGGCTAAACGGTTGGAGTTAGACAAGTGAAAAAATTCTCAAAAATAGTTTATTTGATTTATTTACAACGACAACTATCACGGCTATGTTAGCACCAGTAGTTATTGAAACAAGTCGATAAACTTACTAACTACTTAGGATTTCTATATCTTGCCCAGTTTTTGTTTTATATGGCGTCAGCGAATTCACCACTAGATTCGAAATAGGCATAACAATGATTGTGGTGATGTATGAATGTCTCAAGTACAACGATATGAATAAAATGACATGGAGTAAATCTCATATTTTGTACGATACTTTTGTATACAGATCAGCCGTATAGAAATATGAAAATTTCATAACTGTTCTAAACATTTTCCTACATTTGAGCTCTCTGTCTTATAATAATGAAGTACTACAAGCAGACAATTATACAGGTGTAAACATATCAAGTTCACGTATGCACACAAACAATGGGCACTGAATTCCACCTGCTTGGCACTTTCAAACGTTTTCCCTACTTTTAAATTAGTTATTTATTTATTTATTTGTCCATAAACATACTAACATTACAGGTCAGTAGCCTAATGGGTTAGTAATATTGATTTATTATATATTTTGTTAGTATAATGTTCCAATAGTTAACATAATCTTTATATTCTTAATTATAAAATTTATATCATTAAATTATATTCAATTTAACATAATATACAGTCAAATAATATATAACTAATCTCGACAGTTATTTAGAATGCTAATACTCGTATTGTCAAAACTTAAAAATGTCAACATAATTACATTCATACATATTATAATTCATAAGTCTCAATCTAATAACAATTAAAAATTCAATAAAATAACGATCAAATTATTAATAATAATAATGAAATAATACTTAATATTATGTCAATTAAATGTCAAATTATCAAAATCATTCATTCTTTAATTACAAAAAACTATTCATTAAGTATAAATTATTAAATTATCAATAACAAAACAAACAATTACAAATTAGTTGTCTAGTACTGTTTGAGTTTACAGATATATTGTATTTGAAAGCATAATAATATTAATATACTCGTATAATTATTGCACTGGGGCTGCCTTATTCAACGTCACAAATGAAATTAATACAATCCCAATGTACTTGGGTCTCCTTTTACCATGAAGTTAGTAATAAGTCCACCACACGCCAATTACAAACTGATAGTACCTAATCAAAAGAAGTGCAGGTTTCGGCACAATATTTTTTAATTTATCGAAGCAAACGTTAATTATTTTAAACTAGATTTCTCCCCGCGGCTTCGCCCGCGAAAAGGTGGTTGCGAACGTCCAAATTATTTCAAAGAAACCTTTAAATGAGAATGAAATCTATCGTTTTTTTAAGTCTGGACATGGTCTGTCTGTATGCCAAGTTTCATCTTAAACCAAACATCCAAATATATTCACAAAGTTTCGCATTTATACTCGTAATATTAATAGGTAGTGGGATATGTAAATCACTTTAAAACTTAGAGGTAGGTACGCAAACGGGATTCTATCACGAGCTTCCCGTTAGGGAGGTTGGCATTCGAAGCACTATCGGCCAGCTCCTATTACTCCTTTCGCAAAAAGACAGTGATAATTAATGATGATGAGTGATGAATTACACCACTATGATCATGGAGCTATGTCCATTGTATACTTGGTTATAGTCCAGCCAAATTCCTCTACGAGTATGCATATACATTAAGCAGTGATAGCCTAGCGGTTAGAACGTTGGTTTCCCGAACGCGGGTGCCAGAGTTCAAATCCTGGCACGCACCTCTGATTTTCAAACATTATGTGCGTATTAGAAGTTAATTATCACTTGCTTCGGTGAAGGAAAACATGATGAGGAAACTTACACACCAGAGAGTTCACCATAAAGTTCTTAAAGGTGTGTGAAGTCTACCAATGGCACTGGTCTGGCACCTAGCCAGCGTGGTAGACTATGGCCTGTACCCCTCACATTGTGAGAGGAGACCCCGAGCCCAGCCGTGGGACAATTATAGGTTGTTGCTTTTATTAACGCTGATATTTTGACTCTGTCTTATGATCATGGTCACACCGAGGCTGCGTGACTCGTGAGTATCCGTTGTATTTAAAATATTCAGTATCCGCGATGATATAAGTTTAAAATCATAAATGATAAGTACTTTTATCGGATACATCCATAGACACTAAAACAATACTCTAAAGTTGACGTAAGCATAAGACGTAAGCATAAAAAATGGATACAATAATTTTTTGTTTATCATAAAAAATAATAAATAAAACCAACTGCTTAAAAAACTAAAATGAAAAAAATAAGGCCATTAGTTTAGAATGTTGTTAAAATAACACTGTACGTAAATAATACCTTCTTTATTTTTTATCAGTAGGTACCTACCTAATGTCTTCTACTAGGCCAGGGTAATTCATTACGAAAATAGACAAACAAGTCAATAAAAAAACTAGTAACAGCATATAAGACACAACATTATGAAACAAAAATACAAGTATACACACGCCAAATAAAAAAACTTCAATATACAGGTGCTAGTAATACGAGTACAGGTATATGGACGATAAGTGATTAATAATAATCATATAAGAATAGTGTTAAGTGAGTAATAATCATATTAGAACGAAGACGCAAAACATTCGCTTAATTTCACTAGTGGCGCTTCAAACCTTACTCGAGATGCATTTTTATAAACAAGCCCTTGCATAATATGCATGGTCTCATTACAAGTTCACATTACAAATAGTCCTCAATACAGATTGAAAAACTGCAAACTAAAGAAAAAAACTCACGTGTCATAAGGCGGTGACGCTGTCATTGTTTATAAAAAACTAAAACGTTTGAGAACAGAATGCAATTCAAACTTGAAACTGGAACATGCGCTTGCGCAGGCCGGCGCGGTGACAGGTACTAACAATAGTAACAAGTAACTCGTCCGCAGATCGCGTGCGACAAACTCGTTTGTACTTTGATGACGTAACGGCATTATTCCGTAATTCAGCATAATTGTGGCTTAACTTAGTACAATTCAGTTGTCCACTTCGTCCAGCGTAAGTATTCATGGATAATTATCGTCAATATTATTCACTGTTTGACGGTTCAGAGACTATGCTTAGACTTTGGTACGTCTCAATGCCAAAAGGAGTGTTATAATTTCAGTCTGTATTATGTTGGTACAATACTTAGTTTCTTTCTTTTTCTGCCCTCTTTCTTGGCTAGAAACGCATGAGTGACTCTTTGGGTGTTGCTAATTTCCATAAGCGACTATAGCCACTAACCATCAGTTCGCTTTCCGGCTATGTCAGAGAAAAAAAACACTAGTAATAGTTTTATCTGGAGTACTAGAATCGTAGCAAACTAGCGGGTAATGCCTAACATCATGAATAAGAACCATCGGTACTAGGGTGGAAGATGAGAGCTGGACCTAGCGACGTCCAAAAAGACCTATCCCTGTCCTCTGATCAATACGATAAGTCTACAAATACTTGATAATAACCCACTAGGAGTAAATTTATTTAAATCAGAAGAGCTCGGAGTGAACTGCTTTTGTGTAATTAATACATATTTCGAATTTGAGAGTAATTATTTTCCATATTGTTAAATACCTAGATAATATTAACGTTCGCAATAATATTTTGATAGTAAATTAACTATTTACAAGCAACAATTTGCATTTAATTAATTAAAATAAATAAATTGTTACACGTTAATTACGTTTACTGCTGCCAGAACGAACCAAACGACAGATTTAATTAAAAAAATTTGTTTAATTAATTAAAAATTACATTAAAATCTTAAAACTATCCTAGTCTAGCTCATATCGATGTTGGTTTAGGAATGATTAATTCATTACAAAATTGATAATATGATTGACGTTGATGTCGATGTCGACAAGCACGTACCCAGGATTTTTTTTCGGGGGGGGTCCGTTTGGGTAAATGATTAAAGTACCTAAATTACACGTAAACGCTTCTCGGAAATAAATAGCAAATCAATTTTCACACGATAATTATTTAATAGATATTTTTAAAAATTACAGCATTAAATTTCTATCTGTAAAATGGGACATTTTTCAAGGGGGAGTAGGGATGGGGGAGGGAGGGGGAGACTTGTTGTTTTTAATGTCCTCGCATACAGGTAGGTACAACTTATACCAGTTTCAGAAAATTATAAAGCCGTTTCTCCCATACATTAAAATCTAGACTTAAATCTAGAATGAATGGACTAGTGCCAAAAGTAAAAAATTACACAATATTACAGCATTAAATTTATATTTTCACATTTGTCTTTAAATTCTTATAATAATTATTAGAAGAAATCAGTTAATTTTCGCTTATCTATTAGGTTCGACTGTAGTAGGGTTTGCTAATTCCCGACAATTTCAAAGTCCCGGGACACGAGACAGCCTACAATCGAAGTCCTGGGAATTCCCGGGACTAAAAATGATTACATAACAATTTCGACAATCTTGTCTCGTCTCGAGTCTCGACCGGAAATTAAAATTACGAAAAGTCCCGGGACTTCGAGACACGAGATGTCCCGGGAACCAAACCCTAGACTGTAGGTATAACACTTTCGGGGGGGGTCTGGACCCCTCGGACCCCCCCCCTGGGTACGTCCTTGGATGTCGAAATCACCAATTCGCAGTTTTTATTAGCTCGTGCTTGCACGTGTCGTGTCGGTGTCATCAGCGGTCCTCTTGGGGTTTTACTGCGTCTCGTTTAATGTTTATTATTATTGATGTTTAATAAACATAATATGATTCTCCTTTGCAAGATAAATGGAAATATTGGAAATGACAGTTAAATAAATTGGATAAAGTTATACATAAGTATACATCTGTAGCAGTGATAGCCTAGTGGTTAGAACGTTGGTCTCCCGAACGCGGGGGCCCGGGTTCAAATCCTGGCACGCACCTCTAATTTTCAAATATTATGAGCGTATTACAAATAAATTATCACTTGCTTCGGTGAAGGAAAACATCGTGAGGAAACCTGCACACCTGAGAGTTCTCCATAATGTTCTCAAAGGTGTGAAGTCTACCAATCCGCACTTGGCCAGCGTGGTAGACTATGGCCTGTACCCCTCACATTGTGAGAGAAGACCCCGAGCCCAGCAGTGGGATAATTATAGGTTGTTGCTTTGCTCTTTTTTTATACATAAGTACAGTATATGATGACATTATTTGACTTTTGAGGAGACCGAAAATACTGACCCAAATCCAAGGCTTAATAAGAGTCTCGTAAAAGGCGACAAAAGCCGACTGGCTTGGTGGTAGGGTTCAGCATAATAATCTTTTGTATAATATTATATTTCCGCGCCCTTCTTCGCATCATTGTTTCATCAACTATTCGAGGCATGTAACTTGATATTTGATCAAAACCACGTCAACACCCCGGCAAATTATTCCAGTCTTGCAAAGATCGTTCTTATTCCAGTATCAATGTCAAAGATCGTTGTTATTCCATTATCAATACCAATTATAATATTATTTTACTAGCTGTTGCCCGCAGCTTCGCACACGGAAATTATGCTTATCATATTTATCTCATATTTCATCCCCTTGGGTTTGAATTTTAAAATAAGCTTCCTTAATGGATGCCTAGGTCATATTAAGAGAAATACGTGTGCGAAATTTTAAGTTTCTAGCCTTAAGGGTTTGGCCTGTGCATTGATACAACAGTCAATCACTTTTGCCTTTTATATGTATACAGATATTAATACTTAATATCCATAAAGTTGCATTCCTGACAAAAACAGTTACACGTCAGATGCAAGATAGATATAACGAAGACAGAAAAATTTTTAATCTCTGGATTCAACGTTCATTGCGCGACATTTCCGAAGCCGCTGTCTTATTGTGGCCGCTAATAGGAATTCCCAACTGACGTTGTGATTCCACCGTCTGTGTGCCTGTAATGTCTAGCACGTTGGCCTTTGTTCCTCTTGAAAGAATTGCTATTGACTTACCGCAACTGAGCAGCGCAGAGCGTCCGAGGTGAGCGCAGAGCGGTCGATATTATTTATTGTTGGTCTTTTAATATCTACTGACAGTCTAGCAGATGTTAATATACAACATCTTAGGGTGAACCATGTAATTAAATAAATAAATTAACAGTCACACACTCAATAATATTGTAAATATAATAAATCTTTCATTCAAATTTCAAATATTTTTATTCAAAATTGGTTTGGTTTACAAACACTTTTTGAAAGTCATGCAAGCTACGCCAATGCTTCAACAAGGTCCTCCTGTGAGAGGGCTCGGGAGAAGAAGCAGCAAGAAACTATCGAGGTGTTTTTATTCCTACTCACAGTTACAGATAGCACTTATTAACTACGTTACTTACAATCTTTATTTATAAAACTCATGTCCAGGTAGTCTTGTTATTAAAATAATCATCTAATTTGTAATACCCTTTCGTCATAAGAATACTTTTTACATGGGTATGATGCCTGACTCGCTAACTACTACCCCTTGATTGTCAGCCGCCAAACGAATGGCCGTGTTTCGGCTAGGAGAGAAAGTTCTTCCTACCTCTTTCTTCTTTCTGTGTCGACAATCCATCGATGAATCCTTTGGTGTTACTGATCATCATGGGCGATGCAACGGTGGCCATTTATCATCAGGTGGATCGTCAGCAAATACATCCGCACTGGAGCAGCGTAGCGTTCTAGGTCTTCTTAATTTGCCTTTACCCTTTAACAGCCATCTACAACTTCCGGATTCTCCTCATAAGGAAGAGTCCTTGAACATTCTCTATCTCTCTGCTTTATTGATGAAGGGGCTCGTCAATAATGAGGAGAAAGTTCCACTAGTGGGACCCAAAACTGCTAACGAGTTGAAACCACTCATAAATAAATCCACTCATAAAAAGGTTTTTGTGTTAAAACTTGACATAATTATGTACAATAGAAATGTATCGTTTTTAGGGTTTCGAAATAAACTTTTACGTGATGTAACAGCGCGTTTTAATTTAATTTCCTACTATAATAAAGATTAAATAACTAAATAAATAAACGCTAAACACTCTTAGCCACATACTAGCCAATCCCTGTATTGTTGGTGATATGAACAACACACAAAGACAAGAACACACACATCCAGACTGAGACAGTAATTGAAACTCATAATTCAAACGGCCTCACAGGGAATCGAACCCAGGACTCTTCGAACTTCGGTCCGACATGGTATTACCATAACGCCACGCGGGTCGTCATTTAATTAATTTTAATCAATTGCAATACTTGTAATATGCTAACTTTATTAATATATCTAAATGTATATTTTGTTTCCTGATAATTAATATGTATTTTAGATTCAATTATAATTATTAAAGTTCTAGAACATCAAAAGTAAAAATTGCAAGCGGCTAGTACAGTCTGATACTCTGGATAGAAATGAAACTTTAATGAAATAAAATAAAAAGATTCATATAATTTTCAATCAATATTCTGAATATTATGAAAATGAAACAAGTAATATTTACTTAATGATGTAGGAACTTTAATTCTCATAATAAACGTTAGGTCTCAGATAACTAATACTAATAAACTGAAAGAGCATATCCTACCTACAAGCGGTATGGACTTCAGTCACAACAAAGACGTCACAGATTCGTTGGCAGTAAAAAAAACTATACATGAAAAAACATTTCAAGGTCGGTTTGAGGAGCAGACTCAATATTAGCCTGGTATGTAAAAAGTACAGAAGATTAGTAATATAGCTATGAGTTTTATTATATTTTAGCAACAAAATAATGTAATACAAATATTGCTACACTGCGAAGAATCTGTGTTAGTGAGATTTTTTACATATTATTGTTTAATTTCCAACCTACTGTCACAAAATTTACAAGGAAAGTATTTTTTAAATATCATTGAAGGAAGAAATAGAAGAACTTCCACTGTCCTTTTGACATCGTAATTTTCTTTATTATAAAATTGAAAGAAAGAAAGAAATAAAGAAAGAAATGTTTATTTCACCTTATAAACAATATAAATAAACAAGTGAACAATATAATACTTAAATATAAGGTGAAAAGGGGTCACTCTCAGCATTATGGTCGCGGAAAAGCCACGGCCGCTGGTTTTCAGTGACCCTCAAATTGTGCAGTTCGGATGATTGAGGGCAATACATATTACAAAACAATATCCGACTCACAAACAAAAATCAAGATACAACTCATAATATTAAATTATACTAATACAACTTAATTTATAGAAATGAACTCGATGGTCATATTGTGTGTGTGTGTGTGTGTGTGTGTGTGTGTGTGTGTGTGTGCGTGTGTGTGTGTGTGCGTGTGTTAATAAGTATGTGTTTTTATAAATTTATATTGCACTTGTGTCATGCCTAAGAGTTTCCTGCCTTTTTTGGTGTTCAAAGAGATATACTTGTCGGAAATCAGTAATTTCAAATTATAAAATGGAACGTCAAGCCGGAACTAGCTTGGGTGTATTCGGAAGTTGAAGATGGCAGCACCGTGCATATTGTCTACTGTCATTTGAGTACACGCGGTGGCGGGGGTTACAGAGGACAGCTATTGACTTGCCAACCGCCAACCGGCACTCTTTAGTCAGCCTCCGAGCTGAGCGGACGCTACAGTAGAACGTCGTTATTATGATGGCCGAGTTTAATTTGCATTAGCATTGCACAACGTTCACTTTATGGAGAGCACAACTGGGTACTGTGTGTACTGATGGACTGCGATCGAGCAGGTATTGCGTGTATGACCAGTCAGTTTGCGGTTTGCCGGAGCCTGCGAGAAGTGCACGTGGACTGTTTTCTGTGCACAGTCATACTCTTTGCGAGGAGTAGCACTCATGCGGCTGTGATGGTTCGCTTCTGATGAGATAGGTCATGGGGCCAGCGATTGGCGGATTGATCACGCGGGTTTTGGTAAGCGCGGGAGGCGCGGGCAAGTTGTGGAGCCGGGATGGCTGTGAGTGTGCAATGCGACGTGTGAATTATGGTTGGTTACCCTGAATGCCGCGCCGCGATGTAATCCGACTTCACCGCGTTCCATTAGCGATTGGTTATGTTATTCGAGCGACATAGTAATCTGTTAAGAGCCATGTGTGTCGGTAGTAACCGTGTATTCAATTAGTAACGAGTGTAAAACATGTTTCAATGGGTTTCTGAGTAAATGATGAAAACGCCCACAGTCTACCATTTTCTGGACCACCTATCTGCGACATACTTTTAATTTTGCTTTAAAACCATTCAGACTTTGCAGGTTTCTTATAGGTGGGGGAATATTGTTCCAGCACTTTGATGCTGCATAGCGGAAACTACCTCTAAAACTGGCTGACTTATGCTGCGGAGTTATAAGCTGCTTCGCTAGCTGTCGAGAACCACATGACTTCTGACTTGCCATCCAGGTTAAATTGACAGAATTATATCGCACAATAATTTATAAATTGTTTTCCATAGAATGAAGTACTGTTTGAACGATGGAAAAACAAACGCCTTAAACCGCTAACAACATTTAGAAATTTTGTTTCAGGTGAAACTTTGTTATAATACTCGTATTTTACAGAGCTAGAAAAACACTAGAGACTGTATGTGTTAATAAATGAAAATAATGCTATATTCGCTATTCTGCTAATACTCCATTATCTTCTAATTATTCGTTGTAAATTTGTTATACAAATAACGATGTTAAAGTTCTACTTCATTTCTAACTGAATGAGCTAAACTAACTAAAGCTTCAAATCAATTAGTTTGCATTGCTCCCGAAGGACGCTAACTTGTGGCGTTCCGAATAGAGAAAGTTCTAGTCCCTAGGCAAAGCACAGTATTCAGAGACACCTGAATTTATCGAATTCACATGTTATTACTGTGAGCATGTTTGCGTGGCCTCAACTTGAAACTTAAGCCAATTTAACATTAAAGAGATATTATCGGTGGGTTAAGGTCGTAGCTCATCTACACGACACCGCTCCCACCCAACCAAAGTATGAGAATTCAAATATAGACTTAAAATCGTGCTCTGTAGGTGCACTTTACAGTAACAACAAAAATTAGCAGCCCGCGCGCGGGAAGCAACCTTACCGCAACCTTGCCACTCAATAGTTGCACCTACAGAGCACGATTTAAAGTTTATATTTGAATTCTCATACTTTGGTTGGGTGGGAGCGGTGTCGTTTAGATGGGCTACGACCTTTATTCATAGAGTTTAAACGTATCTCTTGGTCCAGTGAATTTGCTAGAAACTTTCCTCATTGCTAAAGATTGTCAATAGATTCGATAATGTAGCTTGTTTTCTGAAGACCTTATACTACATGAACAAGTAAAGATATACCGTAAGACAGTTTGTTTTAAATTAAGTTTTGGCTTTGACACTGGAATGGAATTACACGATGAAATTCCCCCATCCCCTTTCCACTATTGAACATCTCAACGCACGGCGGTTATCCATTCCTTCGTCCTTAACATCCTGTATTTACATAGTGATTAGCAGATGGTGAAAAACGCATCATGTAAGTATCGTTGGAATTAAACATTAGATAACTATCATCCTCTATTAAGAATAGAAACCTAAAACCATTGCCACTCAAAGAAGGGACAATACTACTGTTCCCAAAAATGGCTGTTTTTTATGGAAATAGCCGGCAAACTAGCTGACGATCCACCTGATGGTAAGTGGCTATCGTCGCCCATGGACATCAGCAACACCAAGGGTATCACTGATGCGTTGCCGGCCAAGAAAGAGAGAAGAAAAAGAAAGAAAGAACTGCCTCTCAAGCCTCCAGCTGGAACACGACGAGTCGTTTGGCAGCTGACTCATGCTCAAGGGTGGTAGCTATCCAGGCGAACCTCATGGAGAAATAATGATAGCATTAATGGTATTAATTAAAAATTAAAATCAATATTACCAATATTATCTCTCGAGGAGCCCTACCACAAGCAGGCCGGATTTAGTTGCCTCTTACGACACCCATCAAAGTGCGGTGTTTAAACACAGCTAATAAAATGTTGAAAGTATGGGTAATCCGTAAACGCATTTACGATTGTTACGCCTCAGAGCCACGAGTATTCACTGAATCGGAATACAATCAAAACTTTTATCATCAAACATTATTAACATAGCATCAAAACCCTTTTATTTGTGTTCAAACTCATACAAAATAAAAAACCCAAAAGGCTAACGCGATGGCAACAGTTGCCAAAACATGGGCGGCACAGCGTAGAGCTCGATTTTGAAACATTTGAATTTCATGTGCAATGCCAAATTGCGAGTGCATTAAAACGTTTTTACGAGACGGAGTTTTGGAGACAAACTTTTATGTGCGTTGAATTTTGCCGATTTTAATCATTTAAGCGGATGGATATAGCGGAATATGTTTTTGAATAAAATTTATCATGACAAAAGTGCACTCATATATTTTTATACAGCTACAAAAAGTCCCGTCCTATTGATTAGTTTTCGCTAGGTCCGTAATTCGATTGACGAATAATTCAAATAATGTTTTTGTAAATCCGGGATTTCACATTTGTTTTCTTTATCTGTAGCAGATATTAATTCTTAAGTTTATGGGACGGCGGAAATGTCAGTATTTACATATCAGCTCATTTTGATTTTTAATTATTCAATTTAAAAAATCCTTGTGTGCTTTCTTGGGTGATGGTGAATATTTTACATCGCATGACTTTCATGTGATACTTTGTCAGCTATATAGATACGAGTAAAGAATGAATTAATTATAATAATTTTCATAGCCCTTCGATTATTACATGCAGATCAATGGGCACAAATCAGTACGTGCAGACAATCTCGGGAAACAGTGCCCTGCCCCGATGCACGACTGACCAGACGGCTACTGTCACTTGACAGGAAAGACCTACGGACAATCGTAGGTAATATCACTGGACACTGCCCACTTAACAAACATCTATATGTTCTAGGTGTGACCGACAGCCCCTGTGCAGGGCATGCCTGTCGGCTGAAGAAACAGCCCCTCACGTAATCCTGGAATGCGTGGGAGTAGCAACCCAACGGGCTGAAATCCTCGGCACCCCGAGGTCGTTCCGTGAAGCCTGTGGAGACACCAGGAGGATCCTGTGCTTCTGGACGGAGCTAGGCTGGCTAGATAACTAGCTGGCACACATATTTACGTACAGTGGCCCAACTTAGAGGCTAAGTACGGAAACTGGAGCCCATCACCATAACCATAACCATAGCCCTTCGATTATCAGAAATCACACATCCTCCTGCTAATAGGAAAAATCTGGATAAACTTCCTTTTAGCCCATATTCCCAATTGTTCTGAATTTTGGTATACCTATGTAACATGTTTCGACGCGCTGAAAATGAATGTCATAGGCAAAATACTTACATATTTAATTTCCAAGGTCAACTTGATAAAACTTTATTTTTAATTTTTGACGTTTATTTGGCAAAATATTGATTTTACAGAAAAAAAAAATCAATAAAAGTTGTAGCCCATAAGGAGATTAATATTTTATGTCATATACATTTTTCTTTTAGAGCCAGTGGTTTGGGAGATGCAAACTTCGTATACCAAAATTCAGATCAATCGGAAGTATGGGCTGAAAAGAAGTTCACCCAAAAATCCAATCAGATTTTTCCCACTACGAATTGCTATCACAGAAAATAGGTATGTATTTGGCAACATTAATTACCTTCTAGTGATTGAACCACACTACCGGTCACGTGTTGGACGAGTAACCGCCTCCGAACCATTGAAGCTAAATTATAATAGGTAATTTATCTTCAATGGTACAACATACTGGGTTAGGGTTTTGCCATGGTGGTATGAGTGGTAGCCATTTATTTTCCGTGTTTCAATCGGAGGCTCGTTTCTTTATTTTGTTATTTATTATTATTATTTATTTACTATAATTAAAACAGTAACAACCAATTACATTAAATAAACAACACAATTATACTTCTCGCTCACAAAACTTCAAGCATACAGACAATATTACCGACCATTCATCCGCTGGCAACGTATGATGTTTTTGGTGTTACTGAACTTACTAATGTCCGGGTGACGGTGATCTACCATCAGGTGGCTCGTCTGTTTGTTCGTTTCTTTGTTTCTTTAACATAATAATCCAACATTACTCCTCATTCATACCCAAGCTCATTGGAAGTCAAACTTATGTTAAGCAGTCGTCGCGTCGCAACGACCCGACCCCAGCCGGGGAACAACAAACAAACGCTTAGAACTTAGAAACTAAACTTTAAACGGATTGTGCTGTCGATTTGTAACTGTAAGGTTATAACGTAGTGGAACGTTAGCACTTCGACTGTTACATTGAACCAAAGAGTTTTTAAATTGTCAAAAATGATGTCAATGATCAGCTTAGATGCTTCCTAAATTAAGTTAGATTCTTTCTAAACAAATTGTAATAAAAATCTTCTATGAGTTTGCGGCCGTATTGCGGCTATTCCCATTATTCCCGTAATCAAGAGATGCACGCACTGCAGTTAAAAACGCGAAACCGCTGTATATTAACACCAATCTTTGGCAGGCAGAACCGCGGCCACAAGCTAGTACTACCTGTAATTTTTTATGGAAGTTATTTTATATTATTACATAACGCGGTTTGAAAATCAGTGGTAGAAAAAACCGCCAGTGCTTGTATGGGATTCCTTGGTTTACAAACCATAATGCGGCCTCACGATTAAGTGGTTTAGGTATTGAAGTATTAACAGTCCTACGTCCTGTGTCAATCCTCTGGCGACTGAGATTAGTATTTATTATTTGTTTTTACACGGAACTATACCACTCCGTTGTTTAGATAATCTGTCCCTACATTTGTTCCAATTTGGTCCAACTGGTAATTGATCCACAGGCAGTAAATATTTTCCTATATAGACTAACCTGTTGGTCTACGCAGTTGGTCCTCCTGTGAATCTGTCCTGTAGCGAATCTACTAATTTAGTACTTGGAGTAAGGCCGACAAATGGGTTGAATCGGTGTGGGTTGAGGTAATACGAAATAATTAGGTAGCGATATTACAGTTTCGATAAAGTAAATTCTTCATGTGGTTTACCTCTAGCAGTACAAATATCGCACCTTACGCAATGATATTATAAGTAAAAAAGAGGTAGATAATAATATGTCACTAGCGCGCTGAAGATGAAAATCGTAAGAGCAGTCAATTAACCTCTGCTCGTAGTTGCTCTGTCAATACAAGACGATATGCACGCTTTTGTTGTCAGAAGTGCTTGGGATTTGACATACAACGTTAAAATGCCTTCGTGTATTATTGTAGTGTGATTGGTGTAGTGAAACAAAAGATAAACATGTGTGTGTGTTGTAGCTCTTTTCGGAACAGATTTTTTGGTTGATTAGTAAGGGCATGACGTATCTATATTTTTTAAATATCATTGACCTTACGCGAAATAAATTGTTTCGACATAGTTTTCACAGTGTTACTAACAATAGAACCATAACCTCAAACACGCCTCTAGTTCCATCTCAGACTCGACCAATATTTCTAATGAATAAAAAAGTAAAACTTGCAGTTTTTAAAATGTAAAACCTGAATAAAAATTTCATACTTCGATTCGGTTCAGTGAAGATAGTTCTTGTTTTAATTTCAGCCACCGCATCCACACTGGGAGCTTTTACAAAATTCACAATTCTATTCGAATGCTTTTTACTTTTTTAGCATGTTGGTTATTACTAGCGAATTAGAATTGTCTATTTCAACTGTGAATTGTTCTTTTTATTTGTGTTTTATAACTTTATCTATTTTAATCATAATAAAAGATCCCACGGGCATGCCCTCGCATAGAGTTACATACATAATAATGAAATATTATGGACAACACCAGAACAGAAATTTTTGCCTGTCACATAAAATAATAAATAAATAAATAAATAAAGCTACACACTCAACTCCGCACTAGATTTATTAAAATGTCTGCCTTGCGGGAATCGAACCCAGAACCTTTCGAACGGCAAGCCAGCATGGTAATCCACGTCACACATGGTCACTGACGTAGCTCCAAATACCATTGCATACTGAGTAAAACAAAAAGACCCGCTCTCCGATATCTATCAAACTATCAAAACATTGGATTTTAGAAGGATGGTGAAGATAGTCAATACAGCAGAACGCCATAAACAATGGAGAGTTATGGTCGTAGCGCACATATCAACTCGGAAAGGGATCGGCACCGGATCGCCTCGCCGTCAACCTAACGTAAGCGCGTTATAACCGACCAACAGCTCCAAATCGACTCGGCTACGGCTAGGCGACGCCGCGCTTACGGCTCGCCGGCCGCTGGTTGACGGATTGAATGACAGCAGTTCGCCGACGCAGCGGTAGCCGCGGCGCGGGGCGTGCACGAGGAAACGGAAAGTCGAAGGATAGCGTACGGTGAGACGTAAGCGCGGGTACGGCAAGTCGTCCACGCACCGTACCGCGGTTTGTGAGCTTGTCTCGAGGCGAGGCGATTACGTTACGAATCCGATAAGTGTGCTTTATGGTCGTAGCACACATATCAACTCGTAAACGGAACGTAAACGTATCAACTCTTGCATGTCAGTATTCTTTGTATGAAACTCCCTACTGTAAAGCACACTTATCGGATTCGTAACGTAATCGCCTCGCCTCGAGACAAGCTCACGAACCGCGGTACGGTGCGTGGACGACTTGCCGTACCCGCGCTTACGTCTCACCGTACGCTATCCTTCGACTTTCTGTTTCCTCGTGCGCGCGCCGCGCCGCGGCTACCGCTGCGTCGGCGAACTGCTGTCATTCATTCCGTCAACCAGCGGCCGGCGAGCCGTAAGCGCGGCGTCGCCTAGCCGTAGCCGAGTCGATTTGGAGCTGTTGGTCGGTTATAACGCGCTTACGTTAGGTTGACGGCGAGGCGATCCGGTGGCGATCCCTTTCCGAGTTGATATGTGCGCTACGACCATTACAGTAGGGAGTTTCATACAAAGAATACTGACATGCAAGAGTTGATACGTTTACGTTCCGTTGACGAGTTGATATGTGTGCTACGACCATTAGGGCGAAATCTAAACCCGTTCTTAAACTTTGCTCAAGCTTAAAATTATCCGAATGTTTTTTATTATGACTTTTAATTTTTACTGACTTCAAAAAGTGGGAGGTTCTCAATTCGACTGTATTTTTTATGTTTGTTACCTCAGAATCTTCGACCGGGTGAACTGATTTTGATGATTATTTTTTAATCAAAAGCTGGTGCTTGTCACGTAGTCTCAGTAACGATTGACTTACCACTTAGATTTGATGAGTAATTTAAGTTATCCCTAATTTAGAAGTCAGTTATTTTTGTCAAGAATTATTCTTATTAACAAATATCCGAACCAAAAATAATATTCCCAAATCAACCTTAACTTTATGCATTTTGTGTGACTTTCTAATTTTTCCTTATTATCAAACTCTATCAGTCGTCTAATCTAATACATTTGTCTGTTGTCTAAGCAAAGTCAAAATCTAAGTACGTTATACTCGTATAGATCTCACCCTAAGATTTAATGATGTACAGAGTCCCTTACATTTTTAATTTTCCATCACGTGGTCCATTGCTCGTTTCATTGCTATTACCATAAAAAAGGTAATCCTATAAACCTAATGCGAGTTACCATTAACAACGCCTATTAAAATGCCTCGATACGAGCCGCCAAACTCGTATGTTATAGATTATGCCTCTCAATATCCGGCGACGCTGTTGAGGCAAATATTTGTGTTTCATTTCGACGATCGCATGATCATTTTGTGTATAGTAACCCATATAAGTTATCCTATTTTATGATGAAACTCACCAAAATTGTTTTTTACAATCTAAAGTAAAAAAAGTTTATTTTAAAGAAATAAATAAACTTGACTTTTAAAAACTTATTGACAGCTATTGCATCACTGTGGATACCACGACATATTGCATGTTTGTACATTGCTTACATTTTACTATTACATAAAGACATTTTCATTCATATCGCACACAGGACTAAACTTCTGAAATAGTTTGAAAAACTGAAAACAGGCATTCAACGGAAGACAGCCAACCTCCACTCCATTCGTATATTTATTTCGTGATAGCTACAATAATACAGTGTCGCAAATCCCGTCAACAATACACCATCATGGCAAATCCCGCGTTAACCCCAATCCCAGCTATTTCATTCCTTTAGTCCGTGGAGACAATGGGTTTTATTGGGCTTCGCAACATAGTCGCGTCTCCGGATGATGCCTGCGTCCACACTCCACTGTAAACTGTGATTTTATTGACTCTCTAGATTTACGTCAGTACTTACTGACGATTGAGTAGTCGAACCGTGCTGCACTGAATACATTTATCAGACATAAAATTGAGAAATAAATATGTACTCTGAAGTAACAAAGGAACAGGAGAACGGTTAGGTGCGGGTTTTGTATACGAGGCAGGTAAATAGAAACGAGATGCTTGTGGTACATATTTTGATTGTATATCGTAGATATTTTTGTGTTTTATTTCGATAAATCCATAAATATCTACGATAAACTGCAATATGTGCTCAGATGTGTAGCATTTTCATAGACATAGCAGCCTTTTTTAACTGAACCGTCTGACAACATCGATAATATACTTTAAAAACAAATGTGTTTCTATCATTTTCAAACAAATTAAAAATAGATGTGTTGCAGATAGACAACGGGGTATCGAACCCTGAGTTCAGCATGCTACCAACCAGTCCCGAAAATTACGATTTAATTGAAAACCTTCTTGTTACTAACTACCTTGGTACCTACTAAAAAAGTTACTCCGTATTAGATCAGCTATTTGCCAGTGAAAGTCCCGTTAAAATCGGTCCAGCCATTTCAGAGATTAGCCGAAACAAACGAATAGATAGACAATATTTTTAAAAAATGTAGGTTTTGGTATATGTACCGTGTATACTGTATACGCTCATAGCAGTCATAGCCCTGCGGCTTGCGTCGATCTTAAGTGATTGACAAAGTTAAGCAACAGCGGGCGCGGTCGGTAGTTGGATGGGTGACCGCTAGTGGCAAAAAATTCTTGAGTGTTTCCGTGCTTCAGAGGGCACGTAAAGCCGTCGGTCTCGGTTGTTATCATAAGATAACAATCGTTAAGCCATGTCGGAGGCCCTTGGGCGGTTTGAAAACTTCCGACACTCGGGTTGGCCACTAACCCCTCCACCAATCCGCTCTGGAGCAGCGTGGTGGAGTATGATCTAGGCCTCCTCAAGAGGAGAGACCCGTGCCCAGTAGTGGGCCACTAATGGGTTGAAGTCAACCATACTGTGTACATCCAAATGCACTTAGTAAAAAGCGGTTTTTTATATTACAAACAGACACTCCAATTTTATTTATTAGTATAGATAATACATTAAACTACATTTCATTGGCTCATTCAATTCAATAACAAAGGAAGAAAGTAGCCATTAAATGTGAAAGTAATCAAGCTATCGGGATAAGACAGTTTTATGACTTACAGCACAGACACTTCATGACAACTGTCACGCTAAACTATTTGAGACAGACGCTAGCGAATGGCAAATGCAAATGTATTCTTTACTTCAACACTTTAACTACAAAGTTAAAGCGTAAAAGAAACGTACAAAGTAACAGTTTAATAGCTCTTAGATTTATCTAAAGCATTTCTCAATATTCTATTGATGATTTTTAATTCAATTGCCTAGCTATTGTCAAAACTCAACGTTACTTATTCACTTATCAAAAGATTGGATTGATTGGTTATCGAAAATAACCGTTAATCATAGGTAACAAGTATACTAGCCAAGTTTGCAGTTTGACTTGATGCGGCGACAGATTGAATGAGATAGCTATATTGCCAGATAACCTTGTTCTTTCATCTCAGTCCATACCGTGGTCATACACCATCAAGTTTACTGGATGCCGCGTCAAGTCTGCTGCAAACTTGACAAGTATACTTGATCTTGTGTGGTCAGCATTATGCATTTATTTTTTTTTATTAATTAACTAACAGAGCTAACGATCTACCTGGTTGTAAGTGACTACCATCGCCAATGGACTTCAGTAATGCCAAAAGCATGACCAATGCGCTGCTGGCCAAAAAAGAAGAAAGATTAAAAAAGTAAGAAGTCTTCAGTTTTCTCCGGCTTCTATCGCCTCTTGAAAATGCCGGCATGTTATTAGGGTCAGTAATCTAAATCGCTTAAATTCATTTTAATGCGGCCAAGGCTAAACTGGTTTTGACTTCGGAACCCTAAAAATGGGGACGCGAAAACATGACGTTTCATTGTCTTACCCTATCTTCAGAATTTCGATGGATCGTTTCAATTTAAAACTGCGTCAGGGTTTTTCTTCATTACCTCAACGCCTTGCGGTTGATTATGAGTGCGACGACATGAACTTCATAAAAATAGTATATTTTATGAGCACCACAACCCTTCACAGACTATTTAAATGCCATGACATTAATTATAACATATACTTTAAGTCATACTCTTATATCAAAATAATTATGTACAAACCACAATTAACTTTCTTTAAAAAGCGTCCCACAACTTATTAAATATCATTAGATAAAACTAAAAATAATGTTTTCCTCGTCCCAAAATAATTTATTCTCCCTACTCATTGTCAATGTTCCATTCATGGCCGATAGTCTCAGAGTGTCTAGCAAATTGGAAATAATTGAACATCGAATTCCACTTTGCTTCGATTAACGCTTTCATTGTAGTATCCAACAACTACTTCGTGATTTATTATTCTTGGCTTTTGAAATTTTGCCTTCTTTATATAGAGTGTAGCGTTCGCTGTCGGTACAGAATTTATGTATTTTGTGTAGCATGGGTTTAAAATTATGTATCACATTTGTTTACTACAATTTTAAAGGAACATTATATAATTTTATGTGTTATATTGGTATTCGATGCTGTATAGCATGCTTGTAAGTCATCATGTTAATTTTTAATAGGACTACAGATTGAATCGATACTCATTATCGAATATTTTTCTTGCATAATTTACTTGGAGTGTCTCAAATTAACTTACAATGCAAGGATTCCTGTATTTAGGAAACAAGCACCGCAGAGGGAAATCGCTTAAATGTATCGGCGTTTTATATGTATATAAATAACAAACAATAATGCCCCTTCGCTTTTACAAAGAAAACAAAACATATTTGTCTCACAGAAAACATCCGATCATTATTTACCCAACGTCGATACGTAATTACGCTCTTCGCGTGAATGCACTATTGTTACACCGGACAAAAATAACGGACACCACAAATCATAATCTCTCTTTCATAATAAAACAAGCTTATTTATCCGGAAAACCTCTGTACCTCAAATAACAGGCTATAATAAAAATTTATAGGCAATTTGTGGGAGAAATACAGCCTCCTTGGCCCGTGTTCTTTTGTATTTTACTAATGAAAGAATTTGTTGGAGAGACCGCGAGCCGCAGTCCTGGAGTCGCTAATTTCATTTACATCTTAATGACCACTTGTGGTAATATTTTAATATAAAGCTCAGACCACTAATATTTTTAAGGTCAAGGTTGGCAGGAACACACTAAAATGTCCCTTCACAGTAGCGTTAGGCGATTATTACTTAAATTAATTTAATTCGTCGACTGTTCAGTTTAGTTGATAAAAGTCGATAACAATTGATGTTAGTCGACTGTCACCGACTGGCTGGCGCGCGGCGGCGATAATGATAACCGACACGGTTACACGGTGACACGGAAGTAAGTGTAACAATGAAAAACCGACATGTTTTTGCAGTGATTTTTGATGCATTTCCCGATCGTCAAAACTTATTTCAAAAGATACAGGTTGCCGTGAATTTTGAGAAAATGGAAAAATATTTATTGACGTATGAACTTCACTCAACCCTGTGAGTGACGTTTACGTGACAATTTGAAATATATTTTTTCATGAGCTATCATCGGTCTAGAAACAGTTTAAAAACCATGAAGAGCTGAATAAAAGTATCATATTTTAAACGAAAATCAATTCATAATATATTTCTTCAGGTATTTCTATGCCTATAAGTAATATGAATTTTATTACAAAATACGATGATAATAATTTTTTTTTAATTATTCATTCCTTGCAATTTAATTCATTACTTATTCAAGTAATTGTGGCGTGGTTGAGAAATAAACATCCAAAAATGAAAATATCCAAACATCGCAACCTCAGTGGAAAAAAGCATAAGTCGTTTTACTTTGAATTGTTGTTATTAATATGATTGGAAAGAGGGCTAAAAGATGCATATGCTCAATTTTTTTCAAAATGTTATTATTAATCTTGACGGTTATATGCAAGAAATCGTAATGTAAATTCCTTTGACTACTTACTGATATTTTAACAGTTTTTTTGCTCTCATTGTAATTTACATCTTATGCCTTTTTTTCACTGAAGGTGCGGCATCTTCACAAATGTTCTCATTTGTAATATTAACAGGATAAGTAATAAATCAATTTCGATAACAATATCGATTTTTTTGTAACATAAATTTACAAATAGGTACTCATTTTTTAATTTCTCTTTTTCTAAATTGCAGATTAACCTGATATTTAATATTTAAAAATAGAAAAATATGACCGTAATTTTAAACTCTCGTTTTACTTGTTTCGGTCGATAACCCAAAAGTCCCAGTCTACTTTGTCTATGTCATAATAATATAATTATAGGTTCTGTTGAATTCCTTTATCGTAATAAATCCGGTATTTTTACAAATAATCTCCAAAATATGGGCTATTTGATATAATGCAATGTTTTTTTTTTATGTTTAGCTCTTAAATATGATTTATTTTTAATAAGTATATATATAAATTTCGTAAACTTATCGATGTCGATGTAACAGTCGGATTCTTCACTTGCTGCTGGTGAAACTAGTTTTAATATGACAAAGGATTTTAGGTCTTATTTCAGATTTAAACCTAACCGAGAGATAACAATCCCGCCCAAAGAAGAACCATTATAGAACAGATGTTATTGACCTCAGGATGAGATAAAATTCTATTTGTTCAAGTGGCAATAAAACGCTTAGAGTGCTAGCGATATTGGCAAGTGATAAAGTACTCGTAAAATAAATGTGTATAGTTGGAAATAAGACGGATGACCAATCTATTCATTAGCCCTAGCCAATCCATAGCTTATGTCTTTCTTTAATAACATTAATCAAACCATTATGACGATATTCTTCTTTATGCAATTTATTCACACGTAAAAGGTGTCAAAGCTTGTGTGTATGGTATCGAAGTTTCTCGAAACTCGAAGCATATACAGGTTTTCCAAGTGTGCGTAGAGGACCAAATTCTAAGCTATGATGAATAGCAAAAAATCGTCAAAGGAGTCTTGGGGCCGATTTTAATGAAAACTAAAATTGCATCATTAGGTTTTTGAAAAATTGATTTTCTGGCCAGGAATAGAATCAGTTGATTTTGAAAAAAACAGCCTGTATTTTTACACCATTCGATCATGTTGCTAGCAAAGATCAAATTCTGGTACCTTATGGATACCTTTTGGATACCTTATGGTACCTTATATATGGAATAATTGCAACATATAAAAATTATAAAACATCAGTCATCTTTTTCTTGTAAACATCCTAATTTTATAAGTTATATTTATCGTATTTTATACTAATCTATTAAGCGCTTTTGTTAACATTTACAATTTATAAATTGTACTTTCTTTTGCTTATCTGGAACATGGAAAAATCTCTGTTTTATATTGAAAATATAAACATGGTTCTGAGGAAATTACACTCATTGTGTGTAATTACGCAAGAAAGGAACACAAGGCAACATTTCTTTGATGTTACTCGAGATTTTAACTATACGTTTACAAAAAACATTGTTTTGCTTGTGCTATGTAAAGTCGGCAAAATAATTGCATAATGCAGGGCATGATTTTAAAACCTTCTGTAATTATTGATGTTACAGGTTATTTGTGTTATTATCAATGTTAAATGATACCTGTATACGTAAGGTATGATTTAACATTGATACTAACGTAAACAATATGTAATATTAAACATTACAGAGGGTTTTAGAATCATGTCTTACATACTTAATTCTTTTGTCGACTGTACGACTGTGTCAGTGGGTAAGTTTTTCAAGTAAAGACAACAGATGGATATACGTAGTGTGTGCAAAGTTTGGTAAAGTTCAACAACAACGGTAATATTCCATTTCAAATGCTGACATGACTTAGGTATCTTTTCGTAAACGTCCATCCTCGTATCCATTAACCTTTCAAATAACCAAACTTGGCGTGCAAAGTCTTTGGATATACCCACTAAAGTTGCAGAGGCCTTAGACAAAAAATCTGTCAATCCAGTTGATTAAAAACTTAATCTTACCCAACATGCAGAAGCTTGGTAGAGTCATACTCAAGATCTCCTTCATGAGGTACCTACTATTATTTTACTAAGCACTAAAACAAATTAACTCCCAAATCTTGATACCACACAATCTTTGTTAAGTAATCCCTTTCGTGTGTACAGATTAACTTCGGCAAGTACCTGTGACCCGTATAATTCCTTATCTCCGACTCAAAAGTTTCCTCTAAGTTAGCATTACTCATTAATCTGTCTCGAACTAAAAACTAATTCCATTACACATCCAGTGGTTCCGTGGAAACTTTGATGACGACTCGCTAAATATTCCCAGCACAATACTGAGATTAAGTAGGTCACATGGAGGTCAGTTTCAATTACCAGCTAATTTGCACATGATTCCACTCTTCATTTAAAACGAAAATTAAAAGGCACGATTTTTAATTAGTCATTTTTCACATACACTCATTGAAGTATTATTACTAGCGTATAGAACCGACACCGGGAACACCATGTATGTCCCAATGCATTGGCGCCACGTGGCTTCAATCTTCAATGGATTCGTTCGATTTTGAAAGGAGAACGGGGGCACAATTTTGAAAATGGAACCTCCCGGCGGGACTCACATTTTGTTCGAGATGTCTGTTCTATGACATTATACTTCAATGCAGTGTATGCATTTTTTAAGTTATTACTCACGGAAGTAAATATCTATAACATATTGACAGTCAATTCATAATCAAATCAAAAACTTTACCAAATTATAATAACAACTTCAACGTCTTCTACTCGTACATTCAATAAATAAATACAGCAATGGGCTTATTTTAACATAGAATTTCTTTACCAAACGCACCTCTCTCCAACTAATATCAATACATATTGCTAAAGTACACATACCCCTTGTGCGTACTGGGATTGTGTTATGTAATTACCATGTAAGGTTACTTCATTCAGCACGATTGAACTTCAATGAACTATGTGTTGCCCTGAATTAATCTGGTGTCAAACATCGAACTAACTTGAGCGCTTGAAGCTATTAATATTAGGTAAAGGGTCTTTACAAAACAAACTTCGTATCCCCGTATGATGGATTGCGTTGATCAAATTACTTTTTAATTACGGATACGAGTTTGATCCTAACTGAAAATTACTAATACTTATTTAAGTACTTCAATAGTTTATGAAATTGGCAATACTATCAGTAAGATATGCAAGTCCTATTTTGCAAATATACCACAGTTTATTCTGCCATGGCGTTTTGCAGAAAAACGTTTTAGTTGATGACCATTCTTACAAACAATGGTGACCAAATCGTAAGTGTCCAATGGTGCCATGAGTGCCCCCTCTCGAAAACTTGAATAACAGTCAAAGATTAATTATTTTAGCACTACGAGTACAACCCCAGCATAATCTGGACAACAGCCGCGCGCCGGCAAAATATAAGTCTACTCTATGGGAATGTGTTCCCCGTTCGAAACTGCAACGTTTTCTTTTGTACTTCTAAGTATTCCTGTGTATTATTAACAAATATTAAACTAAAGAGTTAAACTAAAAAACAGTGCTAAATAATTTAATTTTACATGACGCAGCTCTCTATAGCTCAATAGAAGAGTTCTCATTCCCTTTTACAATATTCCATTCATTCATATAAAACCAGAGTCTCAGCTGTAGCTTTAATAAAGGGCTAATATATTTCAGTCTATGTGGAGCAAGAGATGAGAAGTAGGTTGAAATTTAATCTAGTGATTCCAAAGAATAGGTGAACATATTTTATTCAGAAGAACACAAGCTACACAATACATTTATAGATGAAAATTAAGTTTTTTTTTGTTAGTTTTATGTGTTCCGCCAAGAGTTAAGCAGTTTGGCAGTCTGAGTATGACCATAACTATTTATGGTAAGCGGGAATGGTAATCTATACTAATATTATAAAGAGGAAAGATTTGATTGTTTGTTTGCATTGAATAGGCTCCGAAACTACCGAACCGATTTGAAAAGTTCTTTCACTGTTGGGAAGCTACATTATCCCCGGGTGACATAGGCTATATTATATTTTTTTTTACTATTTTTCCCGAAGCGAAGCGAGGGCGATTTTCTAGTAACACATAATTTCAAATATTTCCAATTGTAAATATACATCTTAAATGTTCGTGAGCTATAAATCAAAATAAATCCGATGTAAAAGAATACCAGTTTGCTGCCTATTTCGATAAAAAAAGCTAAACTAATAATAACATGTAAGGGTGAGACCAAATGAGGGTATTTTTTTGAGCTGTCAGTCACGAAAAATTAGTCATGTGCATTCGGTTTCATACTAAAGTCATGTTTGTACCACACGGCGACGCAAAAATAGTTGCAACTTTAGTATGAAACTGACACATTTCACGCGATTCACAGCTCAAAAAATACGCTCGCTTTGCCTCATCTAACACCATCAAAGTAAGAAAGGATCACGTTGCTTTACGTTGAATGTCACAATGTACCATAAATGTAATGAGCATTGGTAGCAGTCATTGTCACACAATGTCCGCAGATTTAAAGCACCTTCAGGACTTTTTTCACTAAAAGAAGAAGTCAAAAGACGTTCCACGTCATTTAACTTTCTTTGTCATCGTTAGACAATGAGAGTAATAAGGACCGAACCGACTGTATTAATTAATCGAATGTATTAGGGGGAGTCCCCCGAGTACCGGACACTTAAGGTTTTTAATAAACAAAAAACTGAATAATTAGGTTTTATTTAGATACTTAATATTTTCATTTAAACAAACATATGCAACATTAAAATAAGTCAAAAAAAGATGAACCTTGTACATTTTTTAGCCCCTTAAAATGGAATCAATCATTGGTTTAGTTTTTGGTTTCATTGAAATTGGCACCTAGTACCGGACAAGTATAAATTCAAACCCATAAGACCGGACAGAATCTAGTTATTATGGGATTACAAAGTTTTAAAGTTGCACAATAATCTTACATTATAGTATCAATGTCTGTGCCATATAAACTTGAAATGAATATAATAAATAATAGCCATATAAATAAAAAACATGTGGTTTTTTTTGGTATAAATCAATTTCAATTGCTAATTTTAATTTACTTGGGTCCCAGATACCTTTTATTTCGTCTTCATTATATCAAATAATCTGAAAAGATAAATAACAGCATTACAATATTATATAGAAAATAACCTGTACAGTGTTTTGTTAAAATATATTTGTCCGGTACTTGGAAATCTGTTACTGTCCGAACTTACGGAAATAACGTACATTTTTATAGTTCCGATTACCATAAACTTTATTAATAATTCCGCAAGAAAAGAATATCAATGTGAAGCGTACTTACCAATGATTAAATCAAAAGCAACATACACAATTAATTCACTTTAAAAATATAACCTATGACGTTCTGAATATTACTCGATGCAACAAATTACTGCGCAAAATGACTAACATGTAACCTGTAAGGGGTATCGAAAAAAACTGACGCCTCCCGCGCAGCGAGGGGAATCTAACCGTTAAGTTTGACGTCTTTAATTACACGAATATTATTATGAGCGTTATTTTAAGTTTTGACGTGTTTTGTCCGGTACTATGTGCTGTCCGGTGCTAGGGGGATTCCCCCTTTAGAGCCCGATACAGATTTTACAAATGTCAATGTTACACACAACTTGATATATTTTTGCATCTCAAACCGAAGCATGAGATCGCAGGGATCTTAAGATCAGTTAATGTATACGGACTTCAGATACAATTACCTAAACTATTAAAACAATTGATTGTTTGAAGCATTGGACAATTAGGCATTAAGTTTTACGTGTGTGTCTATTTCATTAACGATAATAACATGTCATTTAGTTAAAATCTACTCCAAAACATTGAACCAATGCTTTCCGCTTCTAAAACAAAGCCACTATCAATTAAGTTGTCCTATTGTGTAGTAACATGCAAAAACAACACAAATCCCAGGAAACGAAAACTAGTTTCAGGTGAACACAACTGACAGAAAACTAATAATATTATCTTTAACAATCAGGGTTCGTCTCAAAGGAGACGTCGTTCTTCGCTGAAGTCCAGTGCATTGGGAATTGCGCAGCGCTGGATTCACTTATTCTTTCTCGCATTTAGTTTGTTATTACAGAACACCATTAAGGTAAGTGCAACGCGCTAGGCAACGGAGCAACAGTAGAACGCAGAGGTAATGTTAAAAATAAACATTACTGCGATACTGCATAAGATAAACTTTACAAGTTTTAACTGATGTTAAGTCCACGAGATTAAAAAACCGAGATGTCATTGTAAATGTCATTTAGTAATTGTTAGTTGTTACAAAATAGAAATTAATTAATGGTAAAAATACTTTTTATAAACAAGCTTTTCGTGTTCTCCTCAGCAAGCCTTTTAATTTGATACCCATACTGTGGTACTGCAAAAAATAACTAGTACCCCATCGTGGATGATCCGCCATAATATAATTAGAATAACGTCACATAGCTAAGCATGCATTGTCATTTAAAATCAGCATGTTTACCACAGCTCAATCGGTAAAAGATAACTGATTTAAAATTCAGTTGCAAGATTCCATCCGGATAAACATGCATACATTGCAAGTTAAATAAAAGCTTGTAATAAACCATTCCATGATCGGGTCCCCAAGATAAAAAAGTTTTAATACTGTTGCATTACTTGAGACTCCTAGTATCTTTAAAATTTGGCATGGCTTGAAGCAAATGTTAAATAGTCTTTGTTCTCGCTGTTACCCTTGCACTCAGGAAGGCTATGATCTGGAATAGTTATTCTTGCTTAAAACGCTGGCAAAGCTGCGGCCACAGCGATAGATAGATAGATAGATGAATGTGAGAGCGCCAAAAAAGCATTTTAACTAAATCTGCTCTGCTGCGGCACGGTAGGTGTACCGCGTTCATTTCACCGGTTAAGCCCCGGTCTGTTAACTCCGATCGGGCCCCAGAATAGTTCGCACCACGTAGAACGTGACAAAAGTTCTCTCTGTCACGTACAACTTTTGTTTGGTTCCGTGAATCGTTTCCAGGGTTCACTCTATTTTTATCACACTGTCTAGCTATTGAAAATGTTCGAAATTGCGATTTTTATTTATCTTTTGAATAGTTTCTGTGGTATTGTTTTGTTCGCGTGTCGGCCATTTTTGTGCTTGAAATTCTGATCACGACTGGCTATTGTAATATTTGACAGTTATCATATGCATCACCACAACCAATAACCGTTCCTCAGCTAGGGTCAGAAATTCTTTCATGGATAGGATAGCTGATTGACTGGAATAGTTTGCCCGCGGCGGTGTTCCCGCCCCACTATAATGTGGGTGTCTTCAGAGGAAAAGTGAACAAGCTTTTACTAAGTCAGTGCGCTCTCAATATTGGACTTAATCGCAAATCGCCATCGGTTTCATCAGGTGGGCATTTTACCTGTATTGAGACGGCTTACGAGTAGATGGTTTTCTTAAAGGCCACTAAATCTGGGCCGTTGAGGTATTTTATTGATAATATTGATTTTAATAGTTCATTAATAACATTATTATGGTTATTATGTCTCCGTAGGGTCCACCTGGATATCGATCACCTTCCGCTTTACTTGGAACACCCACAACTGAATCTCTATTCATCCCACTACTGTGTGGACATCATTAAAAAACTTATTATCTCCATCAGATGTTGTTTTCATATGTAAGTTTTTCGAATCGTCTTCACTAAACTTTCCACTTTAGATGACGGTAACTATTGGTACTGTTTTTATTAAGAGTTTATGTACTTTCTCAGCAGACACTCTCACGAGTTTGGCTTATTATACCCATTTGGATGTCTCTTTCTGCAAATAAACTGTTTTACAGCCATTGCAAATATCCTGATGTAAACAGATAAGTTAAAATGGCGATGTTTTTCACCTGACGACTGCTATAATTCTGTTTACTGCTATTTGCGAATTTGAGAATTAAATAAATGTTGACGCTATATGACAGCGCTTCCCAACTGTAAATAATTTTCGATTATTTTAATATTTGGGGCCACGGTCGTGCAGGGGCCAAGACGAGGGCACTACCTACCTCTTTTTAAAGCGCTTCGTAGTTTTTTGAACCCTCATAACTTGAGTTTCGATTATACCAGACAAACAAAACTCACGGGATATGATTTCAATAGTAAACTTATTAAATATACAAAGTTTCAATTGCATAGCTCTTATACTTTAGATTTTATTGATATCTAAAAAACCTTGATTTCGTCACTCATTTAATGATCATTACAATTCATCCGTTCTTTCTGAATTTCTAGAAAGCTAAACTTGGTATATGAGGGTTTGGTATATCTTTTATCCCTACCCCTTAAACTAGGGGATGGGAGTTTGTATGAGTCATTCGCAAATTTTGATGCTAGCTAGAGGACTGAAAATTAATACATGGACTTCTTGCTATAAATAATAAAATATATTTTGCAGGAATTTTAGTAAATAACCCCTTCCCCCACCCTTTAAATTATAGGATAGAAGTTTTTGTATGGTTTTTCCGTATATTGTCACTAGTAACTTAAAAAAAGAAGTGAAATCCCACCAAAAATATTTTCATGTAAAATGTTGCCAAGACCATGTGGCTCTACTTCAAAAAGTTATCAGATCTCACTACATGAGATCATGAGATCATGTAGAGTCTAACTAGAGTGTAAGCTTCTAACTCTACACCCCCTAACTATACAAGTCCATATCTTGACAAACGTATACACACCTTACACCTTAGTCAATAATGTATAACACTTTGGCTGCATAGTCCGTCTGCTTGTTCGCGATCATTAGTAATAAAAAATATATTAAATTTAATAAACTTTTATTATTAAAGTTATCTCCTCTAATGTTCATTTATAACTATGGTATTTATATTAATTAATTGATATTATCGCAATGCTCACTGTCAAATTCAAGTTGATGAGATACACAAAATGTATTTCGAATGTAATATCGATACATCACCAAAAAAGTCTGTATTCAATTATATCGGTTATTAAATTGATTATGTATAACCGAATGCGAAATACCACTTTTGCAACACATCTATTTGTGCTTCACTCGGCCGAAGTAACCCTCCGGGGGTACACGCTCACTTTGAGAATCACTACAAAGCTACAGACGGCGATATCTCTATACAGGGTGTCCCAGCGCGAAGTGACCGCCCGGCGTCTATTGATTATGTGGACAAAACTATCGACAAAAACCATTAAAGTAAAGGTCTTATCGGTTTGGTTAATTTTTTATTAGCTTTTTAATTTTTTTGTAAAAAAAACCTGACTTGTTGCACTATTTTCAAAATTTTTTTTTTGTTTTTACATTTATTTACATTATGTTTTTTTTATTTACTAGCTGTTTTCATAGTTTATCTATTCGAGGTCTATAATCTACCTAAAATTGTATAGGACATTTTTTACAAAGAAATTAAGTGAAATTTTTTTGAAAAAAATTACCGTTTTTTATTGAATGTCCCTAAAAAGTTGGAAAAATGCCCTATGAATATTATTATTTTATAATTTATTATTAAATAACATAATATTACCTACAAAATCTCATACGAATGTTTGTAGCTATCTCAGTCATTTACCGAACTACAAACTCTTGAAATATGCACCCTATCTTCGATAATAAGAAGAGGAGACTTTTAAAACCAGGCTAGTGGATCATTTAAGTGTCTTACAAACAAAAATACTTTTGCCCTTTGATAGAACAATTTTAAAGATAAAGAAACAATAAAAACAAATGGAAATTTAAATCATTAATTAAAAAAAAGACAGTAATTCATTCATAACGTTTTCGAAATGACCGCCATTGGCATTAATACAGGCTAAGACTCAAAATGACATCCTTTGAGTGGTTCTTTGCACTTCCAAGAGGTTCGCTCCTATTTTGTAGCATCAGCATCAATACTTTGTTTCAATTGAGACCTTCGAGGACCATGCTACTGGAACATCTCTCTCTCTTGGTCTCCTGATTTAACGCCTCTTAATTATTATTTTTGGGGCCACATTAAACAAAAAGTGTATGCTGTGCCAATAGCTACGAGAGAACAATTGAAACAGAGGATTGATGCTGCTGCTATAAAAATAGGAGCGAACCTTTTGGAAGTGCAAAGAACCACTCAAAGGATGTAATTTTGAGCCTTAGCCTGTATTAATGCCAATGGCGGTCATTTCGAAAACGTTATGAATGAATTACTGTCTTTTTTTTAAATTAATGATTTAAATTTCCATTTGTTTTTATTGTTTCTTTATCTTTAAAATTGTTCTATCAAAGGGCAAAAGTATTTTTGTTTGTAAGACACTTAAATGATCCACTAGCCTGGTTTTAAAAGTCTCCTCTTCTTATTATCGAAGATAGGGTGCATATTTCAAGAGTTTGTAGTTCGGTAAATGACTGAGATAACTACAAACATTCGTATGAGATTTTGTAGGTAATATTATGTTATTTAATAATAAATTATAAAATAATAATATTCATAGGGCATTTTTCCAACTTTTTAGCGAAATTCAATAAAAAAGGGCAATTTTTTTCAAAAAAATTTCACTTAATTTCTTTGTAAAAAATGTCCTATACAATTTTAGGTAGATTTTAGACCTCGAATAGATAAAATATGAAAACAGCTAGTAAATAAAAAAAACATAATGAAAATAAATGTAAAAACCAAAAAAAAATTTGAAAGTTTTGTGCAACAAGTCAGGTTTTTTTACAAAAAAATTAAAAAGCGAATAAAAAATTAACCAAACCGATAAGACCTTTACTTTAATGGTTTTTGTCGATAGTTTTGTGCACATAATCAATAGACGCCGGGCGGTCACTTCGCGCTGGGACACCCTGTATATTATCGCCTATCCAGATATTCAATATTGGTTAAAGCAAGACGTGTTTATCTAAAGAATAACTCGGGGTTGGTGATCCAATAAGACGGACGTTAAACTAATCTTACGGACGATCCGAGCCGCATACATCAGTCTGAGCTCAACGGGGATGGAATGGGCTACGGAAAATAGACGGTTCCACGTTTAGAGATACGACTTCGTTAATAGCTTGTTTTTACCCCCGACGCATAAAGAGGGGTATAAGTTATAAGTTTGGTATGTTTGTGTGCTGGCTGTGGCATCGTAGCTCCTAAATGAATGGACAGATTGATGTTTTTTTTGACGTGATAACGTCTATTAAAACGATGCAAACCGCACGCATGAAAAAGCATGACTCATCTGTCGCGTTACGCGAGCTATATACACAAAGCTATATACACAATTAAGTCAGAAAGGAACTTGCTGAAAAAATTGTTTAGTTCGGGAGTTCTAGATGGCGTTGTAGTATAAAGATAAAAGTTTCTAATTATAAGTTGATTTCCAGAGATAATATTATATTCGAGCACTACTTCATCAATGTTTTGTCATGACGATGTCACTTAAACTACCGTCCGTAAACCGACTTTACAGACAACCATTTTTGTTTGTTTGAAAGCTGACGTGATCAAGATTCTTAGCTAAGTTTAGTGTAAACTGATGGGGGATTTTTAAATCTATAGATGGAGTCTTATTATTGAGTAACGTAGGCTCTGGTTGAATATATTGCGCATGTTAATATTGCGGCTATTATCGATGTAGTATTGGTCTAAAGTTACCCTGTATTTGTAAATACCTAAATCCATTATCCCTAAGCTGTTTTATTAGTGACTTTTAGTGAAAGTTCCATTCGCACGTAGCAATGTATCTATGACCATCCATTTACAGTGAATATTTTATCCAAAGTATTTCAGTTACCGTAACAATTATGTTCTCAATATATTTTACTTCTACGACTTCTACGAACAACATTAAAGTTGTTGTTCTTTAACTTTTAATAAAACTAACAAGCTTTTAAAGGTTGAAAACTTTCTTAATGTGTACCTATGAAAATTTTAACCATGTTTTAACTTTACGTTGTAAGGCTTTAGTGGGACGCGCTCTCGTGGAAGCACAGAACCTTTAGAGATAGTGTTAATGTATGGATCCCGATGCCTGCTTAATGATCTGTGAACTGTAATCAATCGTCCCGGTTCGCTGTCCGGGACTTAGTGAACACCACTCACGACTAAATGGAAGAGAACCTTCAGGATTAAGAACATTGTGTATAACCGTTTACATTGATAATTTTAGAAGAACCGAATTCACATGTCAAAATGGCGTGGATATTAGTACCTGTACCTTATACTCAAAAGTAATTATTAGCATTATACTACGCAATATGGAACAAAACTTTATTGAAACATCGGATATTTCTATAAATAAATAATTAGATGAGTATTATCGCTAATGGTTGTAGCGCACATATCAACTCGGAAAGGGATCGTCACCGGATCGCCTCGCCGTCAACCTAACGTAAGCGCGTTACCAACCGACCAACAGCTCCAAATCGACTCGGCTACGGCTAGGCGACGCTGCGCTTACGGCTCGAATGACAGCAGTTCGCCGACGCAGCGGTAGCCGCGGCGCGGGGCGTGCACGAGGAAACGGAAAGTCGAAGGATAGCGTACGGTGAGACGTAAGCGCGGGTACGGCAAGTCGTCCACGCACCGTACCGCGGTTCGTGAGCTTGTCTCGAGGCGAGGCGATTACGTTACGAATCCGATAAGTGTGCTTTACAGTAGGGAGTTTCATACAAAGAATACTGACATGCAAGAGTTGATACGTTTACGTTCCGTTTACGAGTTGATATGTGTGCTATGATCATGTCAGACCGCGTGTGTGAATCAACTGTGACATTGTGTTATTTTACAGTCAGTTATTATTGTTAGTAAGAGGACTATTCAAGTTAGGATTACAAAATATTAGTAACATTACTGCTCAACAGAAGTACAGGTCCATTGGCAGCAAATTCAATGACCTCCCACATAGGATATCTATCGTTGCACCTGATCGTCCTCAAAAAGAGAAGATATCCTTTATTAATGATCCCAAAAATTGTACATACTGAACCTCTTGCCTGCTCGCGTCTTCACATCATAAACAATGCGTACAATCTTACCCGCATTAACATACCGCTAGGGACTGAGATCTGCGATCCCTTATGATATGCGGACTTATGGACCGCGGGAATAGATTTAGCGTATTAAGCAACAAAATTTATGTTGTTTGCCAACCATCCCGGCTTTACGCTGGCCAGAATATACATGGGAGTGAAAATTTTGTTTTTAAATGTTCATCCAAGGATCTTCTTAAGTCACCAACGTGTAATAATATAAAGTAGACTGGAGGGTATGTAAAAATATTATTGTGCATACCACTTACGTGTGGCTAATAAAATCGGTCTTTATCTGGCAAACGTAGTTTCATTACATGGTGGCAGCGGTGGTTAAATTTTTGTTAAATTGGTATAGTTTAAAGACTCTAAAGTGGTGTAAATCGGACAATCAGTAGTGTACAGTGTTTGTGTGTTAAAATGGAGCACGCAAGACCGCCATCGGAATTAATCTTAGAAGGCGGACCGGCGAGTCGAGCTGACGCGTGGCGAAAATGGCATCGCCAATTTGAAATATTTTTGAAAGCATCCGGAATTCACAAGGAGTCCAGTGATGTCCAAGCGAGCTTGATGATCAATCTAATCGGAACGGAGGGTTACGACATTTATTCTACTTTCAAGTTTACGAAGGATGAAAATCGCGACGACATCACGGTGGTAACGAAAAAATTTAATGAGCACTTCATAACGAAGCAAAATACTACAATGGCTCGTTTTAAATTTTTTACGAGAAATCAAGATAAGTGCGAAACAATTGACGAGTATGTGACCGCTTTAAAACTGCTCAGCCAGCACTGTGCATTCGAACACTTGGAAGACGGACTCATCAAGGATCGAATCGTGTGTGGAGTCTACGATACGTCAGTACGTGATAGATTGCTGAGAACGGATGAATTAACGTTAGCCGCAGCTGTGAAGATTTGCCAGGCGAATGAGATGTCGAACGAGGAGAATCGGCACATAGAGGTAGCAAAGACGGGCAGTAACGAGTTGGATTCGTCACTCGTCGCCGTGGACGCCATCGTCGGCAGGAACCGCTGGGTTCAAGGTCGAGGGCGCGCGCAGGTCGAGCGCGGCGCGCGGTACGGTGGCGCGGGCGGCGGCGGCGGAGCGGGCGCACGAGACGGACAGCGGGGGCGCGGCGGCGGCAGCCGTGACAGTGGCGGCAACGCGTCGGCTACGCGCATATGTACGTATACTTGCTGTGGAAGTGCGCGATGTGCTACGAGCACTTCTAGATGTCCGGCTACGTATACTAAGTGTTATAGGTGTAACAACGTAGGCCATTACAAGAAGATGTGCCCTGCCAGAATAAGTAAGAAAATATACGAGGTATGTGAATTCGATAGTCGCGAGGGAGACGAAAACTTATATTTTGTGTCGACTATTGAGGAACACCGTGAACGGAAAGACGAGTGTAAGTGGTACGAGTCATTGTACTTAGATCGTAACGGTAAAGAAATAAGGTTCAAATTAGACACTGGTTCCGACATCAATGTGATCTCTTTAACAACATTCTTAAGCTTAGGTTATAATGATAACGATATAATGCCTAACACAATTGTTGCTCAATCGTTTTGTGGTAACTATATTCCTGTCATGGGAACACGAATTATTGCGTGTAGGTATAAAAATAAAACATATAATCTTAAGTTTGTAATTACTAATAACGAGTGTCAGAATGTATTAGGAAAATATGCTTGTGAGGAACTCAGTTTAATTCAACGTGTTTTTACCTTATGTATAAATGATTATAATGATTTATTTAACGGTTTAGGCAAGTTACCAGGTACATATAAAATTATGTTAGAAAAAAATGCAATGCCCTGCGTCTGTCCCGTACGAAAGATACCGATCGGTGTGAGAGATAAATTAATGAATGCATTGAACGACATGGTAAACATGGGTGTCATTCGCAAGGTAACACATCCGACGCCGTGGGTGAATGGATTGGTGTTGGCTGCGAAAAAGAATGGTGACGTAAGAGTGTGTTTGGATCCTCGGCCACTAAATCGCGTGATACGCCGCGCACACTACCCCCTCCCCACCCTCACCGAAATAGCGACCAAGCTCCAAGGTGCTCGCTGGTTCAGTAAGCTGGACGCCAGGTCTGGCTTTTGGATGATCGCCATCGATGATGAAAGCGCCGACCTATGCACTTTCGGAACTCCTTTCGGCAGGTATCAGTTCCTACGTTTGCCTTACGGTATCAATTCGGCTTCCGAGGTATTTCACGCCAAGGTAAGACAGCTACTCGAAGATCTGGAGGGCGTCGACTCATTCGTCGACGACATAATAGTGTGGGGTTCATCACGGGACGAGCACGACCGCAGGTTGAAAAGTTTATTAGACCGAGCGCGAAACGTCGGGTTAAAGTTCAACCGCGATAAATGTCAATTCGGTGTCGAAGAGGTAACATACTTAGGTCACACATTCAGTGCAGCAGGGATACATATAGACATAAACAAGGTGAAGGCTATTACGGAAATGCCTACTCCCAGCAATAGACAGTCACTCGAGAGATTTTTAGGTATGATAAATTACTTATCAAAATTTATTCCGCAATACTCGGACATCGTATCGCCCCTTAGATGCCTATTAAAAAAGGACGCCGAGTGGGTGTGGGATTCAACGCACGACGCGGTGGTGAGTAAACTCAAGCAGGCCGTGTGCGAGGCTCCCGTGCTCGCGTTGTACTCCAGCTCGGAGCCGGTGGTGGTGTCGGTGGACGCGAGCGCGGTGGCGCTGGGGGCCGTGCTGCTGCAGGCGGGGCGCCCCGTCGAGTTCGCGTCGCTCACGCTCACCGACACGCAATGCAGGTACGCACAGATCGAGAAGGAAATGCTCGCTATCGTTTTTGCCTTGGAGCGTTTCCACCAATATGTATTCGGGAGGGGTGACGTCATCGTCGAGACGGATCACAAACCTTTAGAATCGCTTTTTAAAAAGGCGCTCGATTCAGTTCCGGCGCGGTTGCAGAGAATGATGTTACGTATACAATGTTACGATTTTCAAGTAATTTATAAGCCGGGGAAGTATATGTACATCGCGGACGCACTCTCGCGTGCGGCGTTACCGGAAACCATGCACGATAAAGTGTGTTTAGAATTGGAGGAGCAAACATGTTATTTAATTGAAAACGTAAGGTTCAGTAGCGATAGGTTAACGTCGATAAAAAAGGCATGTCTCGAGGATGTCGAGTGTCAAAAATTATTACAATATATAACAGACGGTTGGCCGGCCAACAAGGGGGAAGTCGATCCCACGGTGCGCCAACACTGGGCGTATCGGGAGACCTTAGAACACGCGGAAGGATTAATATTTAAAGATAATCTTCTTTTTATCCCGCGTCGTCTACGCGGCGAAATGCTTACTCGAGTACACGAGGGGCACTTGGGCGCCGAGGGGTGCAAGCGGCGCGCGCGCGACGTCATGTTCTGGTGCGGCATGTCGCGCGACGTCGAGCGGATGGTGCGCGCGTGCACCGTCTGCGCGCAGCACGCCCCGCGCCCGCCGCGCGAGCCGATGATGTTGCACGCAGTGCCCGATGTCCCGTGGGTCAAATTAGGGTCGGATATATTTGAATACGGACGAAAATACTATTTAGTTCTTGTCGATTATTTTTCTAATTATATTGAAGTTAACCTGTTGCATTCTATCGGCACGAAATCGGTCGTTTTGGCTATGAAGGAGCAATTTTCCAGACACGGGATCCCGATGGAAGTCATAACGGACAACGGACCTGCGTACGCTTCAAAGGAGTTCGCTGACTTTAGTAAGGAATGGGGGTTCAAACACGTTACCAGTTCACCTCATTACCCTCAGTCCAACGGCATGAGTGAAAGGGCCGTGCGAACGGTAAAAAGTATTTTAACCAAAACAAAAGGTAACATAACTGAATTTTATATAGGTCTTCTCAATTTAAGGACAACTCCACGAGACGGAATCAGCTCACCGTCTCAGCTGCTTATGGGTCGTCGACTGAACACACGTTTACCGGTACATATTAATAAACTTCGACCGGAGCGCAATAATAATCCGGATTATGACAGAATTTGCTATAATCGGCAAAAAATTAAGAATTATTACGATGCACATACACGGCCGTTGCCAGATCTGCTTCCCGGGGATGACGTCATAATGGCCAACGACGCAAGCAAGCGCCGCGTGCGCGTGCACAGCGGTGCTTCGCAGCCGCGGTCATACTTTCTTATAGATAAAACCGGTAAGATATATAGACGTAACAGGCGGCACTTGGTCAAACTTAATCGATCTCCTTCTACCCCTACTTCTCCTTCGTCTTCTCGGAAAGGAAAGATGATGGATGATGAGGATGAATTTCATGATGATGAGAAAGAGGATATATTTATGGAAGCAGAGACAGGTGTGAGTGAAAGTGTGAGAGTGTGTGAGAAGAATGTTTGCGATCAGCCCAACGTCGTCTGTGAGCCTACGGCATCGGAGCCACAGTTGGATCGCGTGCGAAGAGAGGCCTCACAGAAGGCTCGAGATAAAATCGGTAGTCTGTTTTCATTTAAAAAATAATATATATGTCGCAGCGTAGCACAAGTTCTGCATAGATCTCTTTAACGCCATCTATGGAGCATCGCCGTAACTACTTTAGGAGACGTCAAACGTTCGTTTGGGGAAGGTCGGTACAGCGGCGGAACGTCACAGTTGATAGTTAACCTTTTGACAGCTGACAGTTGAGAACTGATAGTTGACTGTTGACAGTTGACAGTTAAAAGTGAACGGTGGAAGTTGACGTGCGGAGAGACGATGGGCAGGATTGCCGAATGGGACTGAGGCGAAGTGGAGAGGGTTGAAGACCAACAAAAAGGGACAGACGCCAGGCTGTACCGAACTTGCCGCGTTTCCGGGTTTAATCGTGGTTAATCGCGTTGATCTTTGATCGTAGATCTTGCAAATGATGATTGATCGTTGGAGTAACGTCTGGACTGGGTGTACAGACTATTATTTCTGGCCTTCAACCAGAAAGATAAGGGCCCACCTTAGCAACTCTTCGAAATCAGAAGTGGCATGTAGAACAAGCCCCAAGAAAAGGCTATCTGACAATACCTACTGCAATACCTACGGACCGGCAAACGAGACCCTGACGTTGGTTTGCAAAACATTACGAAAAGTTTTACGAAGAAGTACCTACATCAGCGAGTGTAACATCGATAAGTGCGTTTTTATTATTGAAAACACGACGAAACAATTTGAGAAAACTAATGTAGGTATTTGAGAATGGACACGAATGAAACTTGACGAGAATAATTGCACGATGAAATACCTACAGTAGCCCCAGTAAGAAAGAACTTCAGCGAGTTCCGTGACCAAGACAAAGTTATTCACCGGTTCTCAAATATCGTAAGGAATCTGAATATCTGCTGTGTGTAAGTGTACACAAGTGTTGTAATAAGTTCATACAAGCTTGCATCATTGTACCCGGGAAGCGGATATAAGTCCACTGAGAGACTTGACGAGGGCTAACTGTGCCACCACTACTGAAAATCAGGTGAACTGTATTGTTTTATGTTGGATTAATGTCTTGAAATATTAAGGACACAATAGTTTGTGTATCCATGTACCTAATATGTTTTGGTTACTTACAATATGATTTAAAGAAAGTCTATAGTATGGTACTGCTTTGAGATCATATTTAAGATTGACACATACAACAAATAATAAAAGCTAAGGTAAAAGATTGAGACCAAATTAGGTAGCTAAGTACCTACTTACTGTTAATTTGAAAAAGTGAATTGATTATTTAGTTAGTTATTATCCTTAAAAGTTTGTTATAGGCAGCTGACAGGCTATGCTATTTTATGTTACCTTAACTTGGGTTATGGTGCCAGGATAACTAAAGGAAACTTGTAGTAACAAGAACAGTAGTCTTGTGATATAGTTACAGTTATGTGGTTTTAAAATCTGTCCAAAGAAACAGTACAGAATGGAAATATAGACTAACTAGCTTAACTACTTGCTATCTGCATAGTTAGTAGTCATGACTATTACATGTGATTATGCTGGGCAATACATTATGATGGAGCTATTTTATAAAGTAAAAATAAAGTGCTTTATTTGTGAAACCAATGAGGCAGATACCTTTTTGTGATGAAGATGGTATACTTGGTATTACAGTGTGTTCTTTTGTGTTTCTTTAGCGTACTTGGTTTATTGTCACACTTATGTGACTAGGGTAAAAGCACTCATTTGTTACCTGTAGGGTAAGACAGTAACTTGCTACCTGTAGGGTAAAGACACTTGTTTACGACCAGTAGGGTAAAAACACTAAATTGCGATCATTGAATAAAAGGAATTTAATTATTTCAATCTGTGTTGATGAAGATGGTATACTTGATGTTACAGTGTGTTCTTGTGTGTTTCTTTTGTGTACTTGGTTGGTATTGTCACACTAATGTGACCAGGGTAAAAGAACTCATTTGTTACCTGTAGGGTAAAACAGTAACTTGCTACCTGTAGGGTAAAGACACTTGTTTACGACCAGTAGGGTAAAAGCACCTAATTGCGATCATTGAATAAATGGAATTTAATTATTTTGTTTTCTTTAGACAAATGATAAACAATGCAGCATAGTTTTGATTTCATAAAGAATCTAAAGTTTTGAGAGATTTAATGAATTTTAGTAAAATTACCGAACAAAGGTTATTGAGAACCAGTACGAGTGTATTGTTCGTTTTGACACTGGAAACGTTTTATAAATCAAGAACATTAAATCATTTTGTTGTTCTTTGCTTTACCGTTTACTCTCGGTGCAGAAAAGTGAAGTTAAGGAATGGCGTGTTTGTTGTCGTTTGTTTTGTGTTTCAGTGGCACTGACGGCTGATGGTGGAAGTGAATGATAGAACAGAGTATATTACTATTTAAACAACAACACGAGGACGTGTTGATGCTGTCAGAAATGGCCGAAGCAGTAATAGCATCCAAGACACCAAATCACACCAACAACCAAACAAAAAAAATCCAGAAGACGTGTCTTTGAGGAACAAGGGCAGCTGGTACTTGTAAAAAGTACAAAGCTTTTCACTTAGATCGCAAGAACCCGCATTTCAGGTTTTTCAGATGGCTACCTTGATATTTTGATAATGCAAGCAGTGGATGGCGAGCATGTAAAATAAGGATTCTGATAGAAGGATTGTCATAGTGTCAACAGGTTTGACACTATAAACGTAAGAAATCGAAAGTAAGACAGCGATTTGGTATGGCATGTTTTTATCTCATTATTATTATTGGTAAGCTCCTATTGCGTGGCGGGCAGCGCTGGAGCTCATCATTCATCAAGAATTGACGAACATTTTAGTTGACAAGCGTGGCGTCAACTACCTGCGTTTGTTGACACCGACGGGAGCGCATCGCGGCTGCTTGTGCCGTGGCTTGCGATGAGCATCATCGGTTATAGGATAGTGGCATGATATAACAAGTGATCTGTATTGATTTCTTTTTTGTGGCCCATTTTGATTACTATTCACTAATGGCAATTATTCCTTGTAACGTAAGTGCTAATGTCGCATTTGACATTTGATGGCCGCCTTTGTGCAGCATAACGAGTCAAGAATACTTTTGATATTTAACATTAACAGCCCAACTACTGGTTTTGAGAATTTTAATTGGTTGAGAATTTTTCACTGCAAGTGAACCGATTGTTGATTGTTTTTGATGAATGAGTACAATTACTCTGTGTACCGCCGAATATAGGTGGTGAGATATATGCTACCGGATTGAGTCATTGCTTCGAGACTATCAGACGCCAGATGCAGGTTGTCTTGAGTCGTTGAGACTATCAGACGCCAGATGCAGGTTGTCTTGAGTCGTTGGTTTGAGACTATCAGACGCCAGATGCAGGTTGTCTTGAGTCGTTGCTTCGAGACTATCAGACGCCAGATGCAGGTTGTCTTGAGTCGTTGTTTTGAGACTATCAGACGCCAGATGCAGGTTGTCTTGAGTCGTTGTTTTTGAGACTATCAGACGCCAGATGCAGGTTGTCTTGAGTCGTTGCTTCGAGACTATCAGACGCCAGATGCAGGTTGTCTTGAGTCGTTGCTTCGAGACTATCAGACGCCAGATGCAGGTTGTCTTGAGTCGTTGTTTTGAGACTATCAGACGCCAGATGCAGGTTGTCTTGAGTCGTTGTTTTTGAGACTATCAGACGCCAGATGCAGGTTGTCTTGAGTCGTTGCTTCGAGACTATCAGACGCCAGATGCAGGTTGTCTTGAGTCGTTGTTTTTGAGACTATCAGACGCCAGATGCAGGTTGTCTTGAGTCATTGTTTTTAAGACTATCAGACGCCGGAAGCAGGTTGTCTTGAGTCATTTCCAAACGCCGGACAGAGATTGTTTTGATATTCTCCTAATTAGCACCTAATGGAAATAGGGAATCAGAGGAAGAATGATCATAATTCTAGATGCACTATAAAAAAAAAATTCGCCGATAATTTAATGGTGAAATTTGTTGATTTTATTTGTGATTATTAAATAAAGATTATTTGTCTAATGTCAAGTATTCCTAAGTTTAGTCAGGTTGACCGAGCGACTGTTTTGAAAACTGTGACTTTTGCACATTACACGCGTATCTCGCACGAGGACGTGCGAAAGGTCAGGACGGCCGTGTCGCAGCGTAGCACAAGTTCTGCATAGATCTCTTTAACGCCATCTATGGAGCATCGCCGTAACTACTTTAGGAGACGTCAAACGTTCGTTTGGGGAAGGTCGGTACAGCGGCGGAACGTCACAGTTGATAGTTAACCTTTTGACAGCTGACAGTTGAGAACTGATAGTTGACTGTTGACAGTTGACAGTTAAAAGTGAACGGTGGAAGTTGACGTGCGGAGAGACGATGGGCAGGATTGCCGAATGGGACTGAGGCGAAGTGGAGAGGGTTGAAGACCAACAAAAAGGGACAGACGCCAGGCTGTACCGAACTTGCCGCGTTTCCGGGTTTAATCGTGGTTAATCGCGTTGATCTTTGATCGTAGATCTTGCAAATGATGATTGATCGTTGGAGTAACGTCTGGACTGGGTGTACAGACTATTATTTCTGGCCTTCAACCAGAAAGATAAGGGCCCACCTTAGCAACTCTTCGAAATATATATGTATATATTATACGTGAAGAACACAAAAAATTTATAGATTAAGTTTTTATGGCACTACAAACTGGTTGTGTATTACATATGTCATACTGTATCTAAGGTTAAGTTTTGTCAACATATTGTAAGTTTTGTCTTTCATTTTTATAAAGGGAAAGATGTAATAATATAAAGTAGACTGGAGGGTATGTAAAAATATTATTGTGCATACCACTTACGTGTGGCTAATAAAATCGGTCTTTATCTGGCAAACGTAGTTTCATTACACAACGTAAGTATATTTATTCGCACATCCGAAAAAACAAGCAATGAACTAAACGATGTTGGAATGCAATTTTATATCTGCTAAGGTAAGATAACGCTATTGATTTTATTCCAATGCTCTTGCTCCTTGCGTCTGTGCTATTTTTATCTAGGCGTGGTCTCCATTCAAGGACCTTTCTTTCCCAGCGGTTATCCAGCCAGCCCATTGCCACTGACTCCTATCACCTCTAAGACACCTTGGTCTCTCAACATGGGATTAGGACCAGTATTTCGATTCCCACATAACAACAGACATTTTACGAGTACGTCCTTCTCCCGGCCCAGAGGTCTCCAATGTTTGTCCTATTTGCATGTGCGTACGTGGGCCCCGAGTTTACGATAATGTTGTAAGTAAATATCAGACCCTTGAGACAGACCTTACGTGTAAAACCTCCAGTTTATGTTGTTATGTACCCGAGGAGTTATAAACGTGAAGATAAGGAATTCTCAGTGGTGTGCGCTATATTCTACGAGGAAGTAACGAAGGACAGGGATTAGGTTTAAAAGGAAGGAAATCTAAAAACATTTTAATGAAAGATGCAATGTCTTGTCAGTTACAAGCTGAATGGCCCTTATCGATCGGCAACGCACTGATCTGGCCTCTCATGTTATTAACCTCTGACGTCAATAACTGTTGGAAATATTAATGAAGAGGAATGACCATATTCCACTATCAGCTCATTTGCCAACTGTCATCATAAAGACACTTAACTTGAATTATAGTTTATTAAAGCTATGGAGCTTTATGTGATGGCACAAGCTACCAAAATAAAACAGATTAATTTTAATGCTTATAAAAAAATTAAGAAGAGAAACATGAAAAACGAAAACATTGTTAACCCTTTCACATTTACACTGTGAAACAACAAAAAGTAATCTTTAAAGGTCAGATCGTTCGCGAACTCGGTTAAACTCCAAAAGGTTACATATCTTCCAGTAGATTGTCAGTAATTTATCGAAGGCTGCCTCCGTCGCGGGTTGAATATTTTCAGCGATAGCCGCAGTTAATGACGCGTTGAACTTGTGAACTTTACTGATCCGTGAACACCGCAAGGGACGGAAGGGCGGCGTTTACTAATATTACATGTGTGCAACAGTTATGGGCTCCTGGTAACATAAAGTAAGGATCGATGAATATGCCGATTCACACATCGATATAATAGAGGCACATTAACCCGAAAAGCAGATAAAAGGAGATAATTTTGTAGTGTGAGTAAGGGTTAAAACTGCGACCAAGGTTAATCGATTGTAGCCAGACTGATAATTATTATCCGGTCACCAAAACTTACTGTTGAAATGAAGGCTATTTTATTGCGATTCAGATCCCTGGTTTGTTCAAGAATATAGAAACTTGTATGCTATTTTGCCTATTTTTAATTATTGTTGAAAGATTAAATAAAAAATAACAATCAAGAAAATATAAAATTACTATTTGGTCTGTAATTGTTGGCAACTAACTTGAGGATAATGGATAGATAGAATACTGAGAGCAGTAACAAACTGACCAAAGATTGATTAAAAATGGCCGCTAGTCCTTAGGCTCTGCAAAACATTAAATTATACACAATATACACAAACCCCGTAACCCTTTAACATAGAATAACGATGTAATTTTGACCTCCAAGCAGGTCTCTAGATCACATAGGTCACAATAAAAACAAGCTACAAGTAATGTTTTCTCTACGTCTAATAAAATGTACGCACTAGATTTGCCGCACTACGGGCATTTTTTCACTTAGCAATGAGTTGGGAGGCGACAGAAATATTGTGGCCTTGTACAAATATTAACATTTTCTGCTTATTTTTTCATCTGCGTAAAAATGACGTGTCCGGACGATTCTTATAACTTAACTTAATTGTTGGACGATTTCTACATTTGAATCACTTTCATTACAAAACTGAGAGCACTTCTGATCTCGGAATCGGTTACAGCAATACGATAACTTCTCCTGTTAAGTTAATTTTCTTTACAGCAGTTTAATTTGTTAATGGACTTGTTAACGGTTAATTGGAAGTTAAATTACATGATATTATGATGTTTCGAGTGTATGTGGACCGACGACTTATGTAAAAGGAGAGGATAGGGCGATTTTAGTGTTATGTTGTAGTTTTTCTTGCATAATCATAATCCCACCTGGTGGTAAGTGAAGATGAAGTTAAGTTGGTATCGATGGTAGTAAGCAACTATTAACTTGTTAAAAGCCTTTTCACTATTTTGTTAAAAACTCCCACATTATAATTATGTAGTTAACAAACATAAAACATTCGACAATCAAGTTAATCCATGAGTAATATCTTCAAGGACTACCCAATTACGAGGTATTTGAAGATCGCGACTCCATTTGATTACTCAGGCCACTGTTGTATTTGAATATCTATAAATAATATAATTTCTTTGATAAAGTATCTCTATCGTAATAAGTATGACGCAATGAGTAAGTGATGTACGCTCTTAAGCTACTACACGATCATGTTTACTTGTCAAGTTTGCAGCGTGCTTGAAGTGGCATCCAGTAAACTTGACGGTGTATGGCTATCTATGTATGGAAGATCGCTCATGCAAACTGGATGCCGCGTCAAGTCCGCTGTAAACTTGATCGTGTAAGGCCAGCATTACAGCCATACTCGAGGTTTGTCACAGATGTTACAGATGTGACAGATGACTATTTTGCTTATTTCCACAGTGTTATGTCTTATGCCATCTTGCTGTGGGGCAAAGCAGCCAATATAAAACAAATTTTCATACTCCAGAAACGGGCAGTTAGGGCTATTTATAAACTTAGGTCTCGGGAATCTTTGCGTGAAAAGTTCAAGGAAATAGGTATACTTACAGTAGCTTCCCAGTATATCTTTAACAATGTAGTTTTTATACGGAAGAATATAAACGCGTATAAACAAAATTTTGATATTAATAATCGCCATACGAAAAGAATGCATCAATTAGTTACGCCTTCGTTCCGCCTAAGTAAAGTGCAGCGATCTTTCATAGGGCTTGGTATACATTTCTAACTTTCAAAAAACGTGTAAAGACACAATTGTTAGGCAAGGGATATTATAGTGTAGACGAGTATTTAAATGACAAAGACGCATGGAAATGACCAGCTCTGCAACCAGTTCCGCTCAGAATAGTAAATACTTTTGTATTATTATCTTTTTTTGTAATATTTTTTTTAAAAGATGTGCTGAGGAGTTTCTTTAGGCTTTTCTTCTTCTCCACGACAAAGCACCTTCCGAAAAGCCAAAAAATGACGTGCATAAGTGTATCAGTGATACCCTCAGATTAAAGAAATAAAAGGCAGATATAACTTTCGCAAAGAAATGCAACAAATGACGTGAAGCCATTTTTTCACTATGTGTGCATGACAATCATATTGACAACTAGCAGTGGCATCGTAGAGACACATACTTCTTTGTGTGTGTAAGTTGCCACATTGCAAACAAAAAGTCGCAATCTCCCGCTATTTAGAAAATATATTTGCCATATTTTCGACTTGAAATATTACACAATTAAATTGGCAAATTATTTATTATTGTATCACCAGTTATCAAAAAGTCTAGATATTAAATATTATGTCAAATGTTCTTTTAATATACAGTACTTAATATGTTGAATTGTTTTAATTTATGTTTTTTTCTCTTTTGGGTAGTTATTTTTCATTGAAAAATATAAAAATTTTAATACATTTATTATAATTAAAATACATGAAATATATATAATATACGTCATCTTCATTAAAATGCAATGAATAAACAAAGCAAAATTTGGATGGCCAATCATTATCTTGCCTACTTTGAGGAATAATAAAATCCCATTTATCTCGTATTTGTCGGCAATCTGCAAAATAAAATAATTTATTGAGTAGGCTAAACAGGAACTAAAATGGAATACAATATTTTCTTTCAATCGTGCATTTTATCGTAGGCAAACGTGATATTTTCAATCAACCAGGTTTACCTATGTTAAAATCCTTATTTTATCCCTCTAATCCTTTGTACAATCTATTTTACGTTTGTAATAACCCAGCGACTGGTATTTATGCATTGGCTGCATTTCCTCATTTTTAGATTTCAATAAATACAACTATTTATTTTTAAAATATTTTTTTTCATATAAATTTATAATCGATCAGTGTTCAAATAACCCATGCATATTTCCCCTAATTTAGGGTAATCGATTTTCATATAAAGCTGGTATAAAATTGAATAATTGTCGAGGTTTTGTGTTCCGAGTGCACCTCAAAAATATTATTATAAATAAATAATAAAATAATGAACAGTTACCTGTGAAAAGATATCTAATCTTCTTTTGCTTGATTTTGGGAACAACTTTAGCAGTGTTTAAAATTGCAAGACGGAATTTTATTTGAGAAAATCATTTAATAAATTTTGACAATTGTGACATGAAAGCTATTTGACGCTTTCTTTAGTACTGAATCGGGTTTGTATTTGCTTTTTTAGTTTGTATTTGCTTTGGTAGCTTTACATTTTAGTTGGATGAATATATCTGCCTTTTATTTCTTTAATCTGAGGTGATACCTATATGAATAAAATATTTTGACTTTGACTTTGACTTTGATGTCTATCGGTGGCTGGATGCTGGCACTGAAGTGTATTTCCTATCCTCATTTCATAAAATAACATTTCTCCCCGTCTCATCTCTATAAGTTATTACTGCCGTGACACCAGACCACCTTGCTGATTAAATATGTAAATAAATAAAATAACTAAGGATAATAAATGAACTCATCAAAAACATAAATGTGAAATGGGTGCCAAGTTCCGTGTAGAAAAAACCATTATTTTAGTTACAAGAACATGTAATTCAAGCTCTACATTTAAAATTACTTGGAAACCGTCAAACCATGTAAAAACCGAATATACAATCAACCAATTTATGCGTAAATTTTACATCGGGTAATAGCTTCCTGACTTCCGTTATTACTAAAGCAATACTATGAATATAACAACAGATAACGAAGTTTTAATTAGTTTGCGTTCAGTATTAGTGGGAGACGTCGGTCGGCGGACACCGGGACACCCGATCATGATTCTATTACAATTTAATGAAGAGTAAATTTACTCTAGCACCGGCGAGTTGGTTCAGTTATCACGCTGTAATTTGTGGCCACAGTACCAGCTGATTGTAAAAATATATTATTCAAATAACCAGGTGAAATGTACGATACGATTAAGTACATTTTGTTTTGAGGTAGCAAATAAACGACGAGAATTGTTATGGTTTTATTTGTGGTTCATTTTTTCTATGGATTTAGCGTTCTCTGGCTTTCATACCCATAAAAACTGTTTTAAATTTCCTAATTGTACATTCTTGATTTTTTTCTCTTATCAATCGCTTTATTTTTCCCTTTCCCTTTCCCTTTTTGTTTGACAAATTTTAATAAAGACGTTTTTTATAATAACAAACATCAATAAAATGAATACCCACTTTTTAGTTACTTCAGGTTTGCTACTAATACAAATCCACTTTACAATGCTAAGGAGATTGTTTCGCCATTTCTTCTTCTGTTCAAGGCAATGCTCCAAATTGTTTTAAGATATTCAATGATCATTATTTTTACCTTACTACATGAAATAAATTATTTGAAATTCAGATTGACACTTGATCCAACACTTAGATGTCGAATCACACGAAATTATAATACCATGGCCATTTAGCATTGACAACCAAACTAACAAAAAAGTGTCCAGTAATTGCAAAATCCATTGTTTATTTTGGAGATGGTTCAGGAAAATGGCCACCACTGGCATGCGTGCCCAGACACGCTGTTTGTGGATTACAGTACGGTACTACGCCAGCAGAGTATGAATATTGTAGGAATTATTTATAGTTAACTCTATTAAAGGAAAAATGAGTGGGGTGAAGCCAATCTTGTGGGACTAAACGCGTCTAAAACACAGACGTGTCTATTCACCGGCAAATGAAGCCCACTCACCTTGGCTACTACTTTTAAGAATGTGTCCTTAGATTATACAGACTGTCTTCAGTTGTTAGGAGTAGATATCCTCGAAACTCAACTTTGGGCGGTTCATTGAAACCAAGGCAAGAAAACTTGGTGTTCTTGCAAGGGTACGGCGTATTTCACACCAAGGCAACTCTTAACCTTGTACAAAGCTCAATTTAAGCCGTCTGTGGAGTACTGTTCTCACATTTATCTCACATCTACATAAGCAGTTAATCAGATTCTAAATAATTATAATAGCTGTATTAATTTCTTGTTTTTGTTCCCATTTAATGAATTTACGCCAATAGCTGAAGAACAGGTTTTGCATTTTTTTCTAACATCTTACCTACACCATTACACTTCAGTCATGTCGTTACGAAATACATGCATCAAGCATTATATCGGAAGACAAATTGTATCGACGTTACAATAATCTATTCACTAATAATAAAGAGGAAAGATTTGATTGTTTGCATTGAATAGGCTCCTAAACTACTGAACCGATTTGAAAAATTCTTTCACTATTGGAAAGCTACACTATCCCCGAGTAATATAGGCTATATATATTACATTTTCAAAAAAATTAGGGTTCCTTAATAAAACTCCAATAATGTAACCCAAGGTGTAAAAAATAAAGAAAACCGAAGCAAAGCGAGGGCGGTTACTCGTATATTCGGTTATTTGAACAATATTCTCGAGCAGGACGCACTGAGCCGAGAGGGCGCCCGGGCGTGCACCGTGCTCGGCGCCCCGTCTACTGGATTACAGGCTATTGACGGACTGCTAACAATCATTGGTCATTGGTTAAACCAATGTTTGGATACGCATTAACGTTTATAATAGGAGATTGAATTGCATTTACTATTATAACTAGTATATGAGCTTCTAGTGGATACCTGGCAAGTGGTATTAAGCAAAAAATTTTTGTATGGAATAAGTAGAAAATGGAAAATGTGCATAATGCATTATTTTAGTGGTCTCAAACCACATATATATTCCCATTATTGCCTTTCAAATGAAACGAAAATGGTTTCACAATGGGATGTTTTTCTCTGACTAGCTAAGAACCGATCTTCGGAATTTCATCGCCTTAGTAGTTAGGTTATGTTCCAAAAGGAAGATATTTTGATACTAAAAATGAAGTATTTTAAGTGTATTTAAAGTCGCAGATAGCAGTTTTACATAAAGTAACTATCCGATTCATTCCATTCAAAGTACTCGTAGCATTTGAATTTTGAATGAAAGAATTTAAGTAACTGCCACCGCTCGGCGCCACGCTGATTGGCCGTTAGACACTGATGGAGTTGGCACATCTGTTTTATTTTATTACTTAAGAAAATTGGTTAAAGTCATATTTATGGATAAAGTGAGTAAATAAAAATTTCTACGAGTATGTACTACCCTGCCTGCATGCCTTGTATAAATAAACTTAGTTGAAAACTCTTCACAATATTTAGGTTAGAAATGACTTATGGTAAATATTGTTCATGTTATTAATGACATTATAATGATTATCATTAACACCAATAGTTTACAAGCAATAAGATAAGTTACAAAAATATAAGATTCCAAGTTTGTCCTTCTTACTTATTCATAATATTATAATAGTTTATCGAGTTAAGTAACACCAAAGGAGAATGCCCATTCAGTATGGAGAAATGTACTGACTTTAACATTTTTGTGTCTTGATAAAAATACCTTTATTTCATTATGTTATCTTAATAAATTACACATACTAACTTTAGTCAATGATAATACTAGGAAATAAGAGATTTTAAACAAAATTAATTTGTATTTAGGTTATAGTAAACTCACAATAATATGGACTCTATGAAGGCGTATTAAAGTCCATTGCGTATGTAATGTCGATCTTTTAAGTTTCAAATTAATTTGACAGTCCCCAATCACCATGTAGTTTGTAATGAATTATAATCACAGAACACTATTACTCCTGGCTGATTATAATAATTTTCTAATTCATTTGACAGTCCCCTTACGTCATCTAGTTTGTTGTCATGGATTTAATATACTATAATGCCGGGTCTACACGCTTGGTGTTTGCCGCAAACACCAAATACAGCAAGCAACACCACAAACACCGATCACAATCACCCATTCAAACAGCGCATCCTCACATTTGGCGAACATGTCATAATAACTTTATGCCTATTTTTGTGATTCACATGTTTAGGATTTCAAATACATGGCTCATTTTGATATGCTTCTAAGAACGTTAGAATTATATCTTCAGATCAATCAGTCATTGTTATTTCTATTTTAGCACAAATACTAGATTCTACGTCCGCTTCCCTCAAGCTCTCGTTTAGTAATGATTGTTACCAAGCGTTTGGACACAACGCAAACTGTTTGCCGAACATCCTTTGATTTGTGAAGGAAAACCAATGACATTATATACAAGACATGCCAACACGGCGCTAGAAGTACGTCAGTCGAATGTGCATAAGTATAGCGATTTCAATTCATACAGTTGATAGCTGCCGTGAGTGAGGCCGTCTATAGTTTCACCAAAATGCGGAGTTGTTTTGAGATTTCGAAAAAATCATATCTCCAAATTGAATAAAAATGATGAATTACATACCATAGGTAAGTACATAAAACGTTATGTTAAATATTGGTACTAATATCAAATATTTCTTTTAACTTTTACTGACTGTTCTGTACTGAATTTGTTAGTGTGCCAAGTGTGCAAATGTGTGCCATTTGGTCACGGATCTCGTGACGCGAGCGACCTCGAGCGACAAACACTAGCTGTCTTTTTCACTATTATTATGGTTTTAGTAGTGCCATCCCTTTTACATAATTTATCAATGTGTGATCGGTTTAATGAAACAAAAGATAAACGTGTGTGCGTTGTAGCTCGATCGGAACAGATTTTTTGGTTGATTTGTAAGGGCATAACGTATGTTTAGTTTTAATATCATTGAGGAAAACCGACAACGATGCCGATCACTGGCGAACACAAACACCAACAGGCAAACAGAAACAAACACCTATCCACATGTTCATGTTTGTTGTTTGTTGTTTGCTGTTTGCCATTGTTTGCCAAGCGTATGGACCCGGCTTAACTGTTGTATCATAATTATAATCGAATCAATGCAACCTATTGGCCCGAAGGATCTTAAAAGATTCCTGATTGGCCCTTAGCCAAACATAAATGGTCCAATGGTTTTCTTTTGTAAAACGGAAGTAAAGTTACTTATTAATTTCAGAAAATTATTCCTAATAAGGATTTTACAGGAAATAGGGTAAAATACTTGAAATATTTTAATTAAATTTTTTGTCCAAAAATCATTGTGACACAATTATTTTTTTAAGAGTACTGGCTATGGGCATTCTCCTTTAGTATTAAAGGTAAATTCAACTTACGCATTACCTCATCTAAAAATGAAGTATTTTATTCCGTCGCAATTTGAATTTAGATTTCAAATAACCGCTATTGCTCTGCGCCGCTCTGATTGGCCGTTAGACAGTGATGGAGTCGACAGATCTATGTTTTATTTTATTACCCTCACAAATTGATGAAATCGCATTCCGTCCGAAAAATAAATTTTTATTGCGGTTATATTTTCTCAAAAATGTCCCCTGCAGGGTAACAAAGTAGACACCTAGAGTACCCAGTCGTAAATTTTGAATGAATTTCAAATCAAACCATAGCTACTTGTATGTAAAAGTGGAACTCAGTCGCGAAACATTCCGAAATGGCTCGCTTTTCTTTTTATCATTCCACGCGCACTGTCAAATATATCATTCCACTACATTTTCTCACTCAATTCGTGTTACGTTTCGATTTCCATAAACCAGTTAGAGAAATCTCTCGCTTACAGAGTACGAGTATAGCTTACTGCAGACAGGTCAAGTCCTACCTCAAATTTAATTTTAATTGATGTATTGGAACAATTAAATCTTGACTTCTATTGTTCCTTGAAACAAAAAAACCCCGGAATAAAATTGGTGCTCACAATGCAATTTTTTTTTTCTTTAACAGTATTTTATATTTATAAGTAGGTACCTAAATAGTAAGGTATAAATAAGCATTTTAAATTAAATCCGCTGCAATTTCAGTCAATAATTACTATATTTTAGTTTTGTGTTAAAATAACCAAAGGACAGTTCAAGGAATCCTTTAAAATAATATTTAAATTATAGTGTTTTCCCAGCGTGTTCCACTACGCTAAAACAATTCTGATGTCAATGACAGATCAAAGTTGACAGTGTGTATTATGCACCATCTTATTATTCATATTATTCAAGAAAATAGTGAATAGGCTTTTATTAAGTTAGTGCGCTCACCATCCTGGACCATATCTAAACTTACCATCAGATGGGATTATGGTCAAGCAATAACTTATGTAAAAAAAAACTTCATATAAATTATCTTCAAATTTTTGTACAGGAAAAGTTGAAAATCGCCTTTATCAATGGACCGAATGTGCCTATTAGACCTTTCAATTTTCAAATGCCTTTCAAATGATACCATTTTGAGGCATTTATTTATTTATTTATTTATTATTACAGGAAACTTACGGCTAAATACAGAAAGAAAAAATTAATGAATAGTTACTTGAAGGCCAATTACAAGTTTCCACAGATAGTTTGAAAGGAAAAAAGTAATAAAACAGACACATGCACAGATAGCTACACAGACTTAAAAAGAATACAAAATGAAAATATAAAGTTAGGCTTACAACATTTACTTACAATAACTGCTTATTATTGAAAAACTGAGCGGCCATATCGATTGGATGGTTTCAAAGTCTATAAAGGACATCAATACAAAAAAAATGTGTTTTATATGTATAGATAGATAACTGGCATCGAGCTTTCCAGCAACCGATGAAGAGATCAACGGTCTGGAACTTATAACAAATAATTCACGAGGAAGTGAAATTAACAAATTGATGAGTTACTCCGATTGGAGTTAAAACATTGAATAGCAATTTGAGTTTGATCAAAGAATCGCTGCGGTTACAGCTTTCTAATTTAAGTTCGTGTTCTAACGAAAACAGATTCCTTCGTCAGACTCATCGCTTGGTGCAAGCCACGGGATCGCAGCGAAACATTTCAATGAAACCTCTATTTATATAGCCTTCACTAAGTCTTATAATACAATATCGTTCTTCACAAAACATAGTTCTACATTGTCTAATGATGAGTAAGACAGGATCCGATATTTGTATGCCAGTAAATACTTATTAATAAATACATTTATGCCAGATTTCTTATTTGTTTTCGTTTTAGGTTTTTTGTAGAGGAATGGAATGAAATAACATTTATGGAAAAAAACACGCATACTTTGAGTTACGAACACGAAACTCAAAGTATGCTTAAATAAATACCAGCTGTGATTATCCCAGAAATATATGGAGATTTCTGGTATCTATGTCATCTGGCAATTATTCTTACAATAGTTTCCAAGCAGTGTTCAATAGGTGATTAAAGGACATTAAGAATTGGTTACGATTTTGCAGTAATTTAAAAGACTAATGTATTAACCACATAATTATGGCTCATCGATTTCTTTCTGTCTAATGAACCTAAAAACCTAAACCCAAAAACCTAAACCTAAAAACTCTCCCATGCGGCAGGAGGATGCCGCAGGAACTTCGTTTCAAAAAGAATCTTATTAATTGGTTGTTCTGACGGAGTTCTGGCGTAAGAAATATAAAAAATACAATTTAATTGAGAAAAACATTCGATTAAAAATAACTGTAGCTAGATCTTAGTACTTAAACCTCCTCGACGCTCGCAACTTAAAACTCACTTAGTCTAACTTAACATTGACTTGGTGAATCCCCTGCTGGCGATTTTCGGACTATGAACACTCTCCGGCGACACGATCTTTCACTCTTGGCAATTCTTCGTGGTTATAAGGTAGTAGTAAGCCGAAAATAGGCTAATAAATACCTACCTAAAAAAAAAGGCTTATAGTAGGCTTAAATATCAAAAACCACCTTTAAATCTATGGTGTATTTATAAAACTTGATTAAACTTAAAATATACTCGAAGCAAGTAATTTAAAATTCTCCCGGAAATATATTCACAGCCAATCAGCTGATCCCCAATATTATAACTTTCCAATTAGGGTTAGGCCCTCCGCCCCTCGACGCGGTACATAAAGACCCGACTCTTGGCCCCATAAGAAAACCCGTGTCTGTTTTATTAAATTTCCAGTTTTACGGCATAGTTTATGAGGGCATATATTTTCGATACGTTACCTTGCGTAATAAAAATAATAAAATACGGACAAGTATCTGATATCGGAACGATTCGAAGATTTTTCAGACGAATGTGTTTCGTTAAGTTTTAAGAGTATCGGAAAATAAACACTGATTTATGAGCTACTAAAATGAAATTGGTTTAGAGAAGCAATTTTCTCTGCACCTATTACAGCTAGTGGTTGGTTATAGCAGACTGTTATTTTACCTCATGCTTGTTTTTAGACTTTATGACATAATATGTAAAAAGGTATTTAGGGTTTCACAGTCAAAACGGAACCCTTAAAGTTTCGTTATATCCGTCCGTCCGCAGCATAACATCGAGATCCTAGAAAGCTGTAATTGGACATGGATGTTTATTAAAATTTCAAAGTCATAGAGTTTTTTTAAATAACTAGAGGTAAAGTGGGGATGAAATATTTTTAGGATTCCGAACGAAAGAAACGAAAACGGAACCCATATAGGATCACTCGTATATCTGGGCGACCGCCCTTCGCAGACAATTTTCTACGAAATTTGGACCAAATGAGTTGAAATTTGGTATTCATGAGCTATTTTGTGACCCAAAGACAAAACAAAAAAATTTAACGGAATCAAAATTAAAAAAGAGCTTTTTTGCAAACCGTATCTTGTGGTATATCAAATGAAAGGGTTTAAATTTCAAATATGTTCTTATTTTAATTCTACACTACTACAATAGTTAGATAGTTTAAAAATTATTCAGGAAAGAACGAAAATTGAAGAATAAACTGATTCCTCCCCTTTTCTCCGTAACTATTGAAGTAATTATTAAAAAAAATATGGATAAAAATAGAAAAAAAAACATGAGAGGTGTCAAGGGACACCCGGATGGACCGAAGTTCCTTTCGATTAAAGTATTGTTTTTTGAAGTGACTTCAAAAAAAGTATCGTCATTCGTAAGAATCAAAAAGTGTCGTAAGAATTTTTCCGTCTAGCTCCCTTTCACAACGCGCGATAAGGAACTTCGTTCCAATAACTGTTAATTCATAATCAACATACGAAACTCTCTCCAAGCGAGTTTAACTCTCACCTGTCAAATTTATTTTCTCGTCAACCCTGTAGTGTCATATCGTATTGTATCTTTAAAATACCAAACGCTGTAGTGTGCAGACGTCAAATACGGCACGATGACGCATGCTCTGCAGTCGAGTGCCCTGTTGTTAGTGTCACGTTGACAGGGACGAACGGACGGACAGACGGGACATCATACTGTTACATCACTTATGGTGGCCATATATGATCGAGTATACTTGTCAAGTTTGCAGCGGACTTGACGCGGCATCCAGTAAACTTGACGGTGTATGGCCAAGGTATAACTATCTGGCTATATAGCTATCTCATGCACACTGGATATATTATCGATTATATTATTAATGGAGCGTTATATTATTGATTTATGTTAAACTATTATCTTCACGAACATTGAAAATATCCGTATAGGTCCGTTTGTGGATAGCATGACCAAGTGTCGCGGGGTGCAAGTACAAATCTACTGGCATGACAGTGCCACTGCCAAGACGAACGGCGATATCCACTAAGATCCATTACAAATCCATCGATGGATCTTTTTCCACATTTATGTCTATTTTAATCCGTGATTCATTAAAAATACAAAATACATTTTATCAATATATCTCTACCCATGACACACTAACAAACTATCTAAATATCTAACCCAGGACTGGTATCAAACTCTGAACTCCTCTTTCCACAAATGATATCAGAACACAATCATTTAAAGAATTTAATATTTACAAAATTCCAAAACATATTGAACATGTTGAAGTTACAGCAACGTAGTAGAAAATATGACGAGAGTGTAACTGTTCTATAAACATGGTAGTAAAGTAAAGTAGTTTGTTGTATAAATGTGTATGAACGCCAGCGCCGGTGGCTGTTCGTGGTACCATTTGTGACAGTTGGCTGCGAAATATCATTTCAGTTTCACATCCGACGGGAACAAATTGGAAGGCCACGAAGCCGCGCAAAACTGAACGTTCGCGCCGCGGTCATATTTTACACTGGCCAATAAAATAAAGCAAAGGCAAAGCAAGCAAAGCAAAGCAACAACCCATAATTGTCCCACTGCTGGGCTCGGGGTCTCCTCTCACAATGTGAGGGGTACAGGCCATAGTCTACCACGCTGGCCAAGTGCGGATTGGTAGACTTCACACACCTTTGAGAACATTATGGAGAACTCTCAGGTGTGCAGGTTTCCTCACGATGTTTTCCTTCACCGAAGCAAGTGATAATTAACTTGTAATACGCACATAATATTTGAAAATTAGAGGTGCGTGCCGGGATTTGAACCCGGGCCCCCGCGTTCGGGAGACCGACGTTCTAACCACTAGGCTATCACTGCTGCTAAAATATGCACGACACCATAATTATGTAATAGCATAGCTACATGTATCGAAAGTCAGAAGTTTTGGTAAATATGATTTGGTTAAGGATAATTAAAAGCGTAGGTTATTAAAAACTAAGCCCGGTTAATATGAGCAAGTACCCGAAAATTCTGGAAAATTTATATTAGGAATTAGAAAGAAAAAACATTTATTCGAAGGAGCAAAGCACAAACAATAAAATCTAAGAGTCTCACTCCTTATTCATAAAAACAAGCAAAGATAAAGAAGGCTTATACCTAGTGTTTAGTCTTTCTCTGACATATGAAAACGACAAAACATATAAGTACGTCAACAGAGTAATAACTAAAATAGGCTTTTATTAAAACAAGAAAAAAAAGGTAACAAATGAAGTTTGTGCTACAGCAAGGCCTTCGAAATGGACCAGATTCGGCTTATGTGGTTCGAGATAACACCGATTTTCAGTCTAGCAGACAGGCCTGACAATAGCTCGGTCATCTGTCTGCTCCATATAATTAATCAGAGGTATCAGGTAAGAATGATGCAAAAAGAAATTGCAGTAGTTACGGGTATGTAAAATATCTATTTTTTTGAACAAACTGAATACATAAAAAACTAAAATACAATAGATTTATTATATTAGAGAGTTACTTGCGAGAGGAGAAGGAAGGAAACTATAATCAGAGGCTTAACATCTAATGGAGAATGATGCATTTCGATCAATGTCACTTGATTTTTAGTAAACATCAATAAACAAAATTCTGCAGGTCTCCCTATCGAGTTCAGAATAAAGTTAAATCCCATGCATACACGCAACGATATATAAATTATTGAAGCTTGAGTTACCGCGACAGAGATTTATTCTTGTTTTGAAGAATGACGTCAAGCCGTAATCTGTGTGTGACGTGTGACGGATGCGAAGTGAGTTGAATGTTACTAGACTAGTTGTTACACGCGTGCGTGCTTGCCTTTGATCGACTGCTCATATGCAATGTCCGAACAGTTGTAGGTATTCAGTAGTTCATCTAGTTACTCGTTTCCCGGCTAGTTACATCCAGAAAACTTATAGGTCCTCTAAGTTCCTAAAACGCGCGTTATGAAAGCTGGCGTTTAAACACCAAAATATAGTTATACATACCAGTTTATCAAATTCAAAGGCGAAAGTGTATGAACGAAACCTTTCCGTTGCCTTCTATACCTTCTAACTTAAGCTATACGTCATTTATCGAAATTTTCCGTACATCCTTACCAATATACATGATTCCAGATAAGTGATTCCGCAAATGTAAAGAACATTCATGTGCTGAAAAAACGATATGTCGATACCTGGCGCAGGGCGCGGCGACGATATATGATGGATGTTTGCGGTAATCATTTACACCGGATATTTATTTTATATTATACCGGTATGTCGATTTACCGCCAACGAAAAATTGATGTGTTAGTTTAACGTGTATATAGATACCTACTGTGTCTGTGGCACCGTGTCGCAGTGATAGCCTAGCAGTTTGAACGTTGGACTCCCGAACGCGGGGGCCCGAGTTCAAATCCTGGCACGCACCTCTAATTTTCAAGTATTATGTGCGTATTACAAGTTAATTATCACTCGCTTCGGTGAAGGAATCGCATCGGAGAGTTCTCCAGAAAGTTCCCAAAGATGTATGAAGTCTACCAATCCGCACTTGGCCAGCGTGGTAGACTATGGCCTGTATCGCTCACATTGTGAGAGGAGACCCTGAACCCAGCAGTACGACAATCATGGGTTATTGCTTTGCTTTGCTGTAGCTTATACCTAATTTAAACCGATGAATTGTTTTTGTGGCATAATTCCTGTAACATAAGAAATTGCCCAAAGACTGCGGCTTATTAAACCTAAGAGGGAAAGTTATATTAGAAATAATGTTCTTTAAGGAATTCGTCCACGATATACGCTACAAACACTGCTCAGTTGGTACAAAGTACATAGGTATATATAAAAAGAGGTTGACGTAATGTAGGTTGGTGTGAAAAGTCACCTTGTCATCCCGTACAGACATTCTTCAAATCATTCTAGTTTTGCCCTGTTATGTTGCAGCAACTCTGACAAAATATCGATGTACACTATTACTACGATATTATGTGCATGTTAAATAAAATTACCTTCTTGTATGTCCAGAAAACAATTCTTAAAAGATAAATTGGTAGAAATTCATCTATCGTATCCGAAACACTTTAATTCACGCTATCATATTATCCGATATGAAATATAAATGTACCGTCTTCGCCAAGGAGGCTGTAAAGAAAGCAGTAATAACATCCCGATGAAACCATAATGCTGGTACTTTGCCTAACCCAGCCCTTTTAATTAGCCAGCGAAGAAACCACCGTCTACAGATGATATAGGAGACCTAGATGCGGTACTGGACTGAGCACAGTTTAAAAAGAGTGTTGAGCGTTGTTGATTTTATGAAAATGGAACTAAGGTAATAATAATAATAACGCTTTACCCTCACTAGAATTCCTTGCGTCATGAGTAATACACAAAGACAAGACAGTAAGTTCTGGGTAGACGAGAACAGAAAAATAATTGAATCCTAAAAAAATTTTTTTTTTAAACGCTTTTATTTCAATAATGTTTAGTTTCTAAAATTAGCTACAAGTTGTGAAAATTTCAAGTCTCTACGTAAAATAGAACATAGAGAATTATGCGTCTAAAGTCTGAAAATCGTTTTTTTTTAATTTAACAACAAATAAACAATGAAAATTAGTTTAAAATATGATTTTCGTGTATTGTCATCGGAAATACACATGTCTGCCAAATTTCATCAATTTTCATTAAAGGGAAGTCATTCAAATTAACGTTACAAGATTTGATGCTCCGAAGTGAAGCTAAATAAAAGCGTTTAAAAACTCATCATTTAAATTTCTGTTTTCCTGAGAATCGAATCTAAACCAATTCGAAGGGTGATTTTTAACCAATTATAAACAATTGTTTGAAATAACAAGAAAAATATACGAGTCACAAATAATAATCTAAGCTGGAAAATATAAAAGGCTATGAAAACACGTATTGCCTTCTCTACTGTCGGTTGGCTCTCGTGGCGAGAACATCTCTCTGACATTCTGATTGCTACCTTTCGCCGGATAACAATTTTATAGGATGTCGAACATTTTATCTTATTAATAATTTATTTGGTAACATGATTTAACAGGTTAAAAAATAATATTCACTTTCTGATTGTAATAATACAAATAAAACGATATATGAGAAAAATATTACAAAAAGCAAAACTTAGTATTATTAGTATTATCTAGACAAGCGTACTAAAATATTTCACTCATAGCCGCACACTAGGATTATGGACAATACACGAAGACAAGAACATACACGCTCAGACTGGGAACAGAAATTCAAACTGCCTCAAACTGCCTCACTGGCAATCTAAGACTCTTCGAACTGAGTGTTGGAGAGCCTCTGCTACGTTCATTCCTCATCCAAAAGGCATTCCATACACTTAAGAAAAGCCATTGAGCGGAACTTCAACGTTAAAAGTCGATCGCGCGAGCACAAAAATTAATATTTACTTTATTTGTAAACTCGATGCAAGACTAGTGCGCTTGTCATTCGCCACAATGAAATATTCATATTTATGTTACTTAAGTTAGGTACATCAAGTTACAGTGAACTTAGCTTAACTTAAGTACCTGATTTTCCAGCTCTTTTTTTTCAGGGGGAAATCGATAGATACCCGAACCAATAGGTTGCGGGTTATGCGGGATTTCTACCTACTAAAGGGTTTTAGCCGAGGGGGTCCTCGACAGCCATCCTGCGCATATGGTGAGGCTCCGGGATCTCTGCTGAACGCACCGGTGCCTCTCCTGCGTACTCAGTAGTAAAGCCCTATTCCTTCTTAGTGTCGTTGCCGCCCACGAGCTGGATCAGCCCTCTCCCGATCCCGCTCGGCGGTCTCCTTCTTTATCATGACGGTTTCGCAGAAGGATACCACAGCTTTCCACCCAGCTTTCTCCGCCAGCATTGCTGCTACTATTGCCGGCGGAGAAAGATCTTCTCCGATCCGCTCGACCAGGGCGCGCCGCTCGGTCGCCCATGCAGGACATACCTCGATCGAGCGAGTGCTGTGCGTCGTCCCGGTCCCCTCCACGATATTTATTATTATTATTTTCCAGCACTAGCGATATAATAAAAATGTAATAAAAACGTAGATATACAACCAGTACTAAAAATAACGATAGATAACTCAGATTGTACCATATTTCAGAAGGAATCGACACATAAAAATTTGATTTCTGTTGTACGTGCGCGAGATTTAGTTAAGATTTTATATTATTTTAGCGAACAATAAGTATAAAATCTAGTGCCTAGATCATACAATATATTTCTAAGACGCATGCAATATTGTATTGTCGGCATGAATAGCACGCGCAATTGAAAAAGGATTCATTTTGATACTGGAGCCAAGTATTATATTGAGCTGTATAAATATAATAAAGAATTTCTGTGTGGTTGAATGTTCACAGACCAATTTATGTAGAACTTTCCGCTGTAATTTGATTATCACCTTGTCATTGGTTTCTATCTACGATGGCAAATAGCACGTTGGATAAATGTATGTATTCACATTTAGTAAAATTTCAATACACGTAAAAAAATTAGACGGGCAACAGTCTTATCCGAAGTAGGGTAAATGAAGGCTTAAAATAATAGAAAATGTCATATAACATTGTCACATTGTGCCACTACTTATTCTATTACGTATAATAAAGGTGCAGTTATACGATCAATTGAAATTGCTGAATTGCCGGCAATGCTAGGCAATTTTGACGTCACGGCCACATCAAGCAATTTCTATATTACCCTATGTTGCTCCAATGTTGGTGCATTGTGGATCCATTATAAATTGGGCGATATGGAGCAACTAAATAAACAAGGTAATATGTTCTACACGAACAATTCAGTAGAGAAACAACTGGCGATTTACAAAGTTCTGAAGACGTGACTTGAAATATAATGACTTAAAAAGGTAAACAAATAATTTTATGAAAAACTGAACTTCATGCTTATTCATTAGATAAGGTAGTATTTTATACGACAATCTGATGAAATGTTTTAATTCAGTGCCATTATTTTTAAAATTACAGACATTAATTTTCTATGAGAAAAGGAGCTCGAAATTCCGACCACAGTGAGTCAGCGCGGGCGGCGCCAGTTCACCCACCGCACGGGCAACCATGATTTGCCCTCGAAGAAAGGGATGTATTTTATATACACCAGCATATGAGACGGATACAAAATATACATACAGGCAAATATATATACAGGCGATCAATTGCTAGTGATAGAAGCAACACGTATTATACATATTGAGCAATGAGAGAAATCATTGCCGAAATAATTGCCGCAATCTTTATAAATTGCTTCAGATTGCTCCACTAATTGCTCCATTACGTTTGGCGATTGTCACCGGGCAATACTCTCTTAATAAATTGCTCGTGTAACTTCACCTTAAGAATGATGCCTTATCTGATTTTATAGTGTATTTTAAAATTTGACATTTCTTAACATTAATCTAACAAACTATACCACTTCTAGTTTCACATTGGATTTAAATTTTTGTAAGCGACCATTCTTAAGTCCACTCCAGTTTTCTTAATTGGATTTTTATTCTCAAACAATTAAACCGAAGTGATAGATGTGCTCGGAATGTTTAATCATCCTTTTGTATAAAAATATCTGTAATTGAAATTTCTACTTTTCTTCCAGTAGTTAGTAGAATCTAGTTTTATATTATACAACTGTTACATCAGCCGACTTCTTGAACATGTATTTAAGCTGCTAACTTAAATTAACTTAAATAAATAAACTTAATTCCTAACATTGTCTCAACCAAAACAAATCTTACTGGTGAAGCAGTACAGCTTCCCATAATAAATAAATTTATTTTCTGGCAAAGATACATTGAGAATACTGGTTCGCTCATTAGAGTGCTTCCTACGCCGCTAGATGGTGTTAGGAGTCCTGATTTGAATGTACATAATTGCGCTGCGATCGCGCCGATTGAGACGACATGCGACAGTGTGAATCTGACGTCCGCCATAACTTTTGCGACTCACGAGTACGCGCTGCGAAATTAACTTATGTTTTGGTAATTAGCAAGTTTTCTTGAGAAATATAGTGAAGATTCGTGACTATAGGGTGCACCCTTCAATCTGATATAAAATAAAGTGCGGGATTTGGTGTAGTGAAACAAGTAGCGACGGATTCCCTTCATCACGCCGGCCGGCTTCATCGTCATCTCATCGATAGAATATCGTGGACTGCGTGGGCGTTCCAGGACGGAGCAGGGTGAGTGGATCCAGTTGCTATCTTTGCCCATAACTGTAACTTTGTACGCAAGTACACCGGCTATAGCTGTTTACACGCTATTTGCCACACCACTTACTTATCCTAGAATTCGCTTTCTTTAAAAATCAACTGTGATATTTTTGATGAATATTACACCGCAAGTTTTTTTATTTCTAAAAATATATCTTTTATTTTATGTAAAATATGCATAGGTCATTACTCATTACCTCAATCTAGGAGACCACAGTAATTTAACTTATATTCTACAATTTTATTGTCAGTAGTTTACAGACTCACAGACAGACGAACAGAGCGCTGTCTGGACTTTTAAGATATTAAAGTCTGTCATTTGAATATGCTATATTTTATTATCAAGTGCGTTGCTTTATTTTATATTGTTTAGCATCCAGTTTCCGGCAAGAACTTGGGATCCCAGAAATACCCACAAGAGACCAAAGTTAGCAATCCTGGAGTTTTAAGATACTATTGACGATACATACCGAGATGCTGTTTATGAATCCCTTATGGATTTCCGACCATGAAACCAGAAATCCAAAAACAATCACAATTTGTAAAATTACGTGTCGTAAGCAGTGATAGCCTAGTGGTTAGAACGTTGATCTCCCGAACGCGGGGACCCGGGTTCAAATCCTGGCACGCACCTCTAATTTTCAAATATTATGTGCGTATTACAAGTTAATTATCACTTGCTTCGGTGAAGGAAAACATCGTGAGGAAACCTGCACACCTGAGAGTTCTCCATAATGTTCTCAAAGGTGTGTGAAGTCTACCAATCCGCACTTGGCCAGCGCGGTAGACTATGGCCTGTACCCCTCACATTGTGAGAGGAGACTCCAAGCCCAGCAGTGGGACAATTATGGGTTATTGCTTTGCTTTTTTTACGTGTCGTAAAGTTAGTCGCTTCGACAATTTATCGCGAATATTTTCCGCAGTACACGGTCATTATCTTAAACGAATTAGCGAAAGTCGACAGCGATTACGGGAACCGCACAATAATTTATGCATCGGGATTTGTTGCCGCAGAATCCATTGTACATTTCGGCAAACAGTATCACGCCATCGCGGCGGCATCGCGCCCAAATGCGCCATTTGTCTCCTTTTTTAGGCTCCACGATAGGTGATATACACGGATTTTGGGATACTTTATGACCTGTGCCTTTAGATAATAGAGAATAAAGTAACCGTTAGTTTTTAGCAATGTTAGGTGGCGGGGCGTGAAGCAACTAATCTGCTTCGTTTACAAAAACGTTAATGGGAACGATCGTTAAACGGAATGGTGGTACACCATATCTGCAACTCCAAGGTTGTCATCAACTTTCAGCTTATTATCTAGCTCGCGAGTACATTGACAAATACTTTTTTAACCCCTTGGGAAAAATTATAATAATTCCAAATGATCTTTAAAAATTTATCCCAGCTATGAATAATTTTGGGGAACTGAAAAATTATACCCAAATACTTTAACGACGCTAAAGATTTAACTGCTTCATAGATTTGCTTACACCCTTTAGATAATAAATATCCAGTCCGATAGCTCGTGTGTCCAGGACACACCCACAACACAATGTAAAAGGCTTTTGATTGTCGAACATGAATATGCATCGATGCGTCCTCGTAAGTTCGGAGCTTTGCGGCTCAACTCGATATGTTTACACCGGGGTTAGGGCAGGACTTGCTAATACGGCTTAAACCTGACTTATAACTCAGCTGGCAGTGTACTGTTATAATATTATTACAGATATATTCGTTGGTTCAATACTTACATAATTTGTTGTTCAATTATCATTTGCAGTGGTGCGCTTGGCATCCTTCTAGTATAAAAAGTTTTCAGATTTTACCACAGACATCTTATAAAAGGCTATACTTAATTGCCTACTGTTTGTTTGATATCAAGACCTTATTTTACAATGAAACCTTCAATAAGTATTTTTTGAGTTTCAGAAAATCCGTTACTTGAAATTTTCGTCGAAATCATTGGGATGGTTTTCAAGAAATCATTTATTACGAGTAAAATTCAAAATGCACGCTAATATGTATATTTATGAGTAAGTAGGTAAGTTTCGTATAAGTATACTAACCACTAACTATATAATAAGTACTAGTAACCAGGTCTCACAAGCCTAACATAAATACCTAAGATAAATACCAATAAGCTGTTATTCCTACGAATGTATGAAGACTACACGAGAACAGTGAATTTCAGTTCCGTCATAAATGATGAACGAGTGTTTGTTCTGTCTGTATGTTATCTTATACTGACAAAACAATTTTGTTTCCGTGCATTAGACGTAACGTGCACTTTAAACGAAAACTTTCTATCATATTGCAGCATCGGGTTGCAAAGAAAATGCACTCTACAATAAAAAATCATACAAGGTATTTATAATACAAAGCAAATTTATTTTGTTGCATTGAAATTGTATCTACTCCACCTGTTAGGTGGGCATCCTGTGCTCCTTTTACCGAAGCGTGGACCTTTCTTGTCCAACGGTTATCGATAAATTATAATATTTTTAAGTTAAAGTTCCTTAATCCTTATCACTTGTATAGAAAGAAGCTCTGTCAAGTTCCTTCATACCAAAGACACGTTCTGTAGTCGATTTCACCTTTATCGCCTTGTTTGGTTAGAAATATTGCTTGTCAATTTGTATTTAGTTATCGCCAACCCTGACTCTTTATGAAGCTCCTACACTTTCAGCAAAGAACACTCGACGACAGAAAGTCTGTTTGAATCCTGCCTCATAAAGTTTTGAGGTCCTGTTATTATTTATAAATATTTTATAAATATTGTCTGGACACAATTCATCCAAGTAGGGGTAATGCAATTTGTTTGCAACTCTAGATAATAAGGTTTTATTAACTATTTATAAAAAAGTCATCTTGAGTTCGCATTGCAACTTTATACTTACCACAGATTAATAAATATAAAAATAATAGATTAATAAATATAAATATTTATTGATCTGTGATGCTTACAAGTAGTAGGTATCATCTTACCCATCTACCAATTATAACGATCCGTACAACTATTGATTAAGAGATTACAATACAACTTAAAAACAATACAACGTAAATATAAAGGTATACATATTATTTTTTACAATAGTGTGTATAGAACAGTTTACTCACGCAACCCCTTCAATGAACTCTCGCCTTTTACTGAGTGTATCTTAAAACAATATTTGAAAACTATGGTATGATGGTATTAATATGCGCAAACTAGGAACAATCCTCGGTGTACTAATGTCCCCGTCATGAAAGAACGCTTATTACTAAGTAATCGATTAACGCACAAGAGACTGATAGTACCCCTTACGAGTAATAATAATACTCCATCCACGAGGACATGGAAACACTATACGATATTCTCTTTGATAGCCGTATTGGGGCGGCTTAGAATACTAACCCCAATCCCACGCCGGAAGGGTGTCGTAAAAGGCGACTAAATCCGGCCCGCTGGTGGTAGGGCCCTCGGAGGGATTATATTGGTAGTATTGATTTTAATTGTTAATTAATACCATTATTACTATTATTATTTCTCCAGGGGTTCGCCTGGATAGCTACCACCCTCGAGCATGAGTCAGCCGCCAAACGACTCGTCGTGTTCCGGCTGGGGGCTTGAGAGCCAATTCCTTCTTTCTTTTTCTTCCTTCTTTCTTGGCCGGCAACGCATCAGTGATGCCTTTGCTGTTGCTGATGTTCATGGGCGGCGATAGCCACTTACCATCAGGTGGATCGTCAGCTCGTTTGCCGGCTATTTCCACAAAAAAAAAAAAAAGAAAATATTCGTCCGTAGCATGCTTTAAGTCCTTGGTGGTTTTTTAGTTACGGACAAAAGTACGAGGTACGAGGTGCTTTTATTCTACGCAGGCTTTTTTATAGAAATAGCCGGCAAACGAGATGACGATCCACCTGATGGTAAATGGCTATCGCCGCCCATGAACATCAGCAACACCAAAGACAACACTGCGTTATCGGCCAAGAAAGAGAGAAGAAAAAGAAAGAAAGAGCTGGCTCCCCCCAGCCGGAACTCGACGAGTCGTTTGGCTGCTGACTTATGCTCAAGGGTGGTAGCTCCAAGCGAACCCCATGAAGAAATAATAATTGTAATAATGGTGTCAATTAGGAATTAAAATTAATATTACCAATATAATCCCTCCGAGGGGCCCTACCACCAACGGGCCGGATTTAGTCGCCTCTTACGACACCGTGGGATTGGGGTTAGTGTTCTAAACCGCCCCAATACACAATAGAATTGTATTATGCGACGACGAGTTTCAGTACAATCCTACTAATAATATAAATGTGATAGTTTGTATGGATGTTTATTCTTCTCACACGCAAAAATTTTTGTATAGATTTTCATGAAATTTACTACTTATTTTCCCAGAATACGGTGGCAAAGCCGCGTGCAGAGTACTAGTGCACAATAAACTAAAACCTTATAATACCAAGTTGAACCACTGCATTCGGAATGATCTAAAATTTACTTGCTAGCTGAAAAGCTTTCACCTGTATAGAGGTGTTCTCGCTCCAATATTTTTCTCTCCAATAAGAAAAATCTATACCTGTTATCTATTTCTGGCATCCGTTTCTCTGTCACGGACGTATATGTGGACGAGGAAAATAAAACTTTTTGGGAAATATGTAAAAGATATCTATATCTACCGTACGTGTGCCGTAGAGTTTGAAACTGAGGCCATGCTTATCGATCAATACTTAAAATAAAACTGTAATTTTTGTCGATTCGTTCCAGTTAATCTCAGGAACGGCTTAACAGATTTAGATGCAATTTTCACCAATGTATGGTAATGAGCTTGGGTTAACATTTAGTGTTTGTTTTATTTCAATTGGTTAACAAATAATAAAGT